>JAOUZG010047196.1:1806923-1873890 GCA_026289955.1 Argiope argentata
ACACACACACACACACACACACACACACACACACACACACACACACAAATGCCCTTGCATCAAAGAAAAATTAAGATATTAAAGTTCATCGTGTTTTGTGTTTGAAGCGACTTTTGTGGAAGTTGAATAAAAAGAAAGAAGATAACATTACAAAAAGAGAGAATTTGGTTAGAAATCGATCGATAAACTGTTCTACTGGTCTCTGTAAACAAATAAACGAATTTGACAGAAAATAAAACAATAGGACTAACCAAACCATACAGCAAATCGCGCTGTGTTCAAGTAAAAAGAATATTAATTTCCTTCGTGATCTTTTATATAGGAATCTCTACTTGTGCTCAGTTAATGCAAGAATAACAGTTAGAATTTCTTCAGCTATATTAACTTACGTTTTAAAGCAACACTAGGACAATTTCGAGGTGGATGTCGTAATTTTGAACCGCGGGAAGATGACGAGGACACCTGAGCTATCATCCCCTCTCCGTACTTCCATACCACACCATCGGGGGAGCATTGACACCGACGAGTTTAACGTGCACCAGACTAGCTTACACGACGGTTCTTTGGTGGAATCGGGTCTCGGACCTGAAATCCTCCGGTATGGAAGCCGAGACCGTACCACCAGAACACCGCAGCGACCAAACTGTAAATAAATAAAACTTTAAAAAATAAACATTTATTTAGATGTATATAAAACTGTCACTGACAACTGTTTGAATTAACTTGCTTTCTTATTTCCCATCTGCTAATACAGTGCATAATTTTTTCAATATATCAGACACACTCCAAAGGTCAATGAACTAAGTAAAAAATAAAAGCAAAATTTCCAACAAGTCTTTAGGGTCGATCCTATATCAAATGCATTATGTTTGATCATTTCATTTAAGTGGCTACGAAAGTTAAACTTCTACGATTAAAAAAAGAGAGAGAAGGAGAAATTCCTTAGCAGATATCACTATGCTAAACCTTCGTGTGTAAATTTATACCAGAGGTTCCCTGATATCTAAACATTTCTGTAAATTAATTTAGGTAACTGATATCCCTTTCTAAATATTTCATTAACACGCACACAATAACTGAATTGAATGAATTACAGAATTTAAATAACAAAGACAAAACTACACGTTCGCTGCTATTTTGCAGTATTTAACGTAAGTATCTAAATACTAGCAGCTTGGTAAGTTGCATCTCAATGTCATAAATACTATCAAGGTACAAGGGAAAATGCTGAAATGAACTACGTTATGCCTTATCACCGAAGCAAATATAATTCATAAAATAATAAACATGGTTGGACAAAATGAAGTTTATATTTTAAATGTTGCTCGGATGAGCAAAAATGCAAGATGAAAATTTATGAAGGCAACCTGAAGACGTTGAAGATGATTTCGATTTCAATGGTGGGCAATGTTTCTGTAGCAGCATTTCTTGTAGAGGATCCGCATGGAGTGACATGAAATTTTTGTTTATTGCCTGACAGGCACGCAACACTTTCTTAAAATTTCGGGTACACTGGTCAAAGATGACAACATCTTCTATCTTAGGAAAGCGGACGGAGAGGATTCGGCGAAGGAGGCTTCGTGTCCGAGCGAAACGTCCCAGCGCCCGATCACTAAGGGCTGCACTCGCCTGTTCCCCCATCAGCTTTCGATAATTCGGAGGTCACGCAGCTACTCAGCAGAAAGCCTGAGGTCTCAGAGAAGCTTTCTGATTTCTGACGATCCCTCGTCTCATTTATCCGGCCAACCCAAAACTGTTATTCTGGCAGGTCCCAAAACTGTTTCACCTTGAAACAGCATTCTAAACTCTATCAACCAACACCATAAGAGTTGTCTCGGTCAGTCACTGTACCTTCATCTTTTTTTTTGTTGTTATGCCAGGAAAATGTATTTTCTTTCGCTAAAACTCTTGTAAGCGCTCATAGAAACTTAAATTTCGACAACTCAATGAAATTTTCGACACTCAATGGTAAGCTAAAATAAACTGTCAGCAGTCAGCCAGGTCGATTGGAAAAAATCTGGTGAAAAAAGAAGACTTTCCCCACTCAATCACGGGTTGGTTATTAAAATCTCTCCTCAAATTGTTGAATTCAAATTATAACTATGAGAAAGAATTTCTAAACTACTCCTTCGAAACCGGGGAAAATCAAATTAACGAGAGTTAAGAAAAAAACATATATTGATTGCCATGAGTTTACAAAAGCAAAACTGACTGGTTTTAAATCCCAAGAGAGGGCAGATCAAAAGAGGAGAATTTTTCATACGTGCAACAGTGTTTTTAAAATGAAGAAGAGACAACCCTATTTACAGATCGCACTGGCTTTGAGTCGTTTTAAATATTCCAAGATGGTTTTCATAGACAGGGATCTAAAGTAAAGTTTTTACTACAAAAAAATTATCTAAAAATAAGTATAAAAAGAAAATACCAGGTAATGACTAAATAGTTAAAATGTAATAAATGTAGTTTTTGTAAAGTAAAAATCAACTTCAATTATATTTCGTCAAAATAACTCCTATTGCTGAAAGGGTGAATAATCGAGCCTGAGGGCTTTATCACTGAGAGGATTTGTAATTGTAAAAACGGCTAAATTTTGGAACTTCACTGTAATACTTTTAATATTCAGTATAAGAATACATGCTCTGATAAGTCTAAAATACATATACATTTTTAGTTAAAAAATATAGATTTCCTTTTCTGTTTGAAATTGTTTGAAATTTTAATATTTTTTTCATTAAATTAGCTTTATTGAAAGTCATTAGTTGATAAAGTAGATTTGTTATTGCTTTTGATGGAGCTGTTATTGCAATATACTTTAAAAAATCTTTATATCTGTATATTAAAAAAATTAATGAAAATAAGTTTTTTAAAATATTGGATTTCTTTTATTTTGATAATTTTCTCTTTTTCAATCTTAAGATCTATTGTTTCCCACACTCATTACCAGGTGGCGCTTTTGGTAAGGAATTAAAATTTAATTAAATGAAGGATCAATTGATAAGGATATTCTCCAAATATTAAAATAGTGTATTGTCTTTGAGAACACATAAGTATAAAATTTCCATCTTCTTGAATATCAAGAAATGAAAGAAAATTTTAATGCAAAATTACACTTTTGCAGAAAGAAAATATCAAGTTATATAAAAATAATTAATAAGCTGCATTTTTAAGGAGAGAAAACTTCTGAATTAATTACAGGAAATGTTTTATGTAAAAATTAATTATTGATTATGCATTCATACTAGATTTGAAATACTTTTATTTTCTTGTATAAAATAAAAAAAGATTCACCGATAGTTATTACCAAGATAGTAAATACTACAAAAGGTAGTTTTAATACTTCTATATTATAGTAGACTTCCCACCGATTTTTATTTAGCACTTATTAAACAAATGTTGCTTTGGAGAAATAATTATTATTTACAGCATTCTTCAGGAGTAAAATGAGCCTAAATTTTACTTTTCTTAAAGTTGATTTCTGAATTCAAGTTTTCACATTTTGAAAGCTGTGCCGATAGTGTTGAAATTGATTTTAAAAATAACCTAATATTGTTATGATAAAGTTTGTCAGTAGAAGTCTCAAGTTTATTTTCGGTGATCTGCTATATGTCAAAAGCTTGAGTACATTATGTACCTTGAATCTTGATCTATGTACCTATGTACCTTGATCTATGTACCATTATATATCTTGAAGTATCTTGAAAAACTCACACAGTCTAGACTGCTAAAATAAATATAATTTATAAGCACCTGACTTTAAGAATGGTGAAGTTTTTATCTCCACCCTTTCTTCGCTTTGCAATTTGTTGACTTTCGTAGGTACGGGCATCGGCTAATCCTGGAGATTATACTTCTATTTTGTTGTCTGAAGAGTCAGTTCTTGATACATTGAATTCACCATGAGAATGCAATTCCGAATTCTTTGCACTTCTTGCTGGAAGAAGAATAGCTTGTTATTAAACAGAACAATGCAAGACATAGTGCTATTAAATATTAGACGATATCGGAAATATATAAAAGGAAAATATTGTAATTGCTTAAATTTGAGATTTGATGCTCAGTTTAGTTATATTAACGTCCAGTTGTATAGCAACTCTAGGGCTGTTTGAGGACGGACCTAATAATTTTAAACCACCGTCAAATGGCGAGGACGACACTTAAGCTGCCATCTCCCCCTCCTCTAAACACCAGCGGAAGAACGTTGGACCCGATGAATTTAATTTGCAACAGGCCCCCTTACACGACGGTTCTTCGGTGGAATCGGGTCTCGGACCTGAAACCCTACAGCTTACGAGCCGAGACCTTACCGCCAGGCCACCGCAGCACCTTGCGACTTGATGAATCTACACTTTTGCAAATGTATTACTGTGAATCTCAAAAACCTCAATGAGCCAAATGTTTAGTTAACTATCCTTGCATAAAAGGCTAGATTTTCTCATATTCGTCATCTTGAAATCCATCTTTCTGTCTCTGTATTTGTTATTCCGATAACTCAAGAAAACTACTAAATAGATAAGTGAAATTTGTAAATGACTTCATTATTAGAATTGCAGATGTGTTACGGCCATTGGAAACTTCTATTTAGATATTTATGAATATGATAATTAAAAAATGTAACACTTATTTATTAAGTAAATTTTAATATTTAAAATATATACCAACAATTTGCTTTATTTTGAATTAAACTCTTCAAAGACTAAACTATCTATTGGTTTGTCTATTCGTGTGTATGCGGAAAGAAAAATTTAAATCATAAATAGCTAGATAAATGAAGTTTGGTTTAGAGTTTAAACATTAAAATTGTAGATCCTTGTATAACAAATACTTTTAATTAATATGTTTTTAAGTTTTTTATCCACAATACATATTTATTATGGAAATTCATAATAATAAAATTAAAATTTTTTAAAAAATTATAAATACAGAAAAACACTATTTATATTTAATTAACGATTTACATATAGTTTTAATTTAAGTGCTACTTTTTTTTATGCAATGATAAAAGCTTATAATATTTAAATTATAATTTAAATTATAAAGGAAAAATAATTAAAAACGTAAAATTAAAGGCTACAGTTAATTTAAGTTGCTTGCAACCTTTTCAAACAATTAATTTTCATATTCTTGGATGTTATTTATAATAAAATATTAATTCCAACTGAACGAAACTGTATTTATATCGATAATTGAAAGGAGCAGCTGGTATTTGTTAAATATTTAAGCAAACGGTCTCAATTGCTGTAATCAAAAGAAGTAGTAGAGAGCAAATGTTAATTTATTGAATACATAGGCTGATGGTCAAAGCGTATTAAGCATACACAAACTTCTTCCCATTTAATCGAACCTGATCAATAAAAAAAAATCCCGATAAGATATAATAAAAATTCAATCGAATACACTCCTCCAATTTTCATCACCAATTTTTTAATAAAATGATACGGTATGCATAATGAAGTTTCTGGTGAAAGAGAGATATTTTTAAACGTAAATTTTGTTTGTTTTCCCATGAATTACGTAAAGAAATCTTTATCTTGTGGAATATCATCATTTATCAGTTGTGCAAGATGTAGCCAGTTGTGTGGTTGTGAGTTGGCAGCTAAAGCGAGGAGACAGTGAGAAGCCCTGAGAGTGAAGTTTCTCCTGCTGGATTCTGTCTGGCCGCTTTGTGTGCTTCTGCCAGGCTATTTCGGTCGATTTCTACTTGTGGGCTACTGTTTGCTGTGGTGTGTTAATGTTTGCTGGTTTTGGCTGTACATATTTTTCGTCTGTGTATTCGTCGTTTTTGTGTTAGCGTCTTCATGTCAAATAAACGTCGTTGTTGTTTTCTATAGGGGCTTGCTGATTTTCTTTACGCATACACTCAGTACAAGTGAACACGGTGATTTTCAAGCCAATATTTGATAAACTTATTGAAAATAATCTTTAAATTCGTACTTTTATACTATAGTTCCAGAATAGAGTTGTTTATAATATGATTAATATTTGTGAAATCGTTTCCAAAATATCAGAAAATTGTAGAAATACCTTTATTATAATTGTAGAAATAACGAAATAGGTAGTAAGAACGAAGTGACGACAAAAAAAAGTAGTATTGATTTCGCTTATTTATTTTTCTTTGTGGCAATGATATCATTAGGATTCGCGTAATTTATGGCAACCGATGGAGGCTCTCTAAAGTAAACTTCGATCAACAAGTCATCTCTTCCGAAGCGCTGTTTTAACCCACGATGACGGATTCCACTACCTTCCTCCAATCCCGAAACCGAGACCTTACATAGATTTCGATGGATTTTCTTGTTTTAGATCTCCCTTAGTCGAAAAACGCAATTTTGGCATTATGCCAGTCGGCCTGATTGTCAATGAGCACGATAACTCAAAAACATTCTGCGCTAAACTGAAGAAAGTGAGTGTATGGATTTACAACCGTATTTGTGGATTTCTATTTCCTTGTGAACAAAATCCGTAGAAAGGGCGTCTGATTGTTTCTTTGTTCGAGTAAAGGGGAACTCGATAATCGTAAAATACAAATACAAAGAGCTAGGTAGTTAAATTTTTGTGTATGGCTTTACCATCTAAAATATTGATTATTTTCAAATTTTGAGAAAAAATTGTCAGACGTTTGGCCGTCTGGCTGTACTTTCACATACATGTGAATAGATTCATATTCACGAAATAATTCGAACTAATGAAATTCGGTATGTTATCTGGTGGGTACAAGTATAGTTCCGTTTCCAATTTTGGTGTCAAGCAGATTGTAGGAATCCGTCCACAATACATATTTTCTCGATAAATTCAATAAAAATGCTAAATCTGCGCTTAATATCTATATTTTGTAACTATCGTCCCCCGATCCCCAATTTTCCGTAGAAGAAACTTAAAAAATTATTGGAGAAAATGTGGACCAAGCTTACCTATTTTTTAAATTCTAACATGGATTATTTTGTAGAGTAGCTACAGTACTGATTTTTATTTCCAAAAAAATAATTAGAATGAAACTTAAAGAAGCGATATGAAAATGTAAAAGCAGATTGTTGGTATTCGTGAAATGTATTGAGTAACAAATATTTTCATGCTCAATTTTTACTATGACTTATTTGAAAGAAAGCTAAAAAAAAGCTTCAAAAACTTTTGTATATCTCTTCTTTTCTTTCATTTTTTATATAAATGCAGTTTTTGGAAGATAGTTTTCTTTTTTAAAGAAAAAAAAACATTTTTTTCTAAAAAAAACTTTAGAATTTCAGAAAATTATTCATTACTTAATTATTTCTAATAACATCTTGAATAAGCTTTTCAACAGAAAATTATGTTAACAGCTATTTATTTAAGCTGTCGTAAAATCCATAAAAAATGTCCTTTATTCGTCGTAACAGACAAGGAGACAAACTTGGAGAACTCTGTTGCTGCTGTTTCTAATGACACTTGTCGTGGAGAAGCTCGCTGATGTAGTCAGCGATTTTAAATTGATGGTACGCCCCTTGTTATAATCAGCGGTAACTAAGGCCAAGAGAGCCTCTTAGATATTTCATGCGTCATATTCGCTCCATTCAACAGGAGCACACATTCACACATAGAACAGATGAAAAACTATCATTACTCAACCGAGAATCGAACCCAGAACGCAAAGGTCACGGGGTGGACTCGCTACCCCTGTGCCAGGACGCCTGCGGGAGATTCGATCAGCAATGATTAAATCTCTCTTGAAGGTTTTTCCCTTTACACGTAGCTCTACTTTAAAGATGGTTTTTTTTAAATAAGCGTATCCTTGAACAAGTATTTTATTTCAATATTTAAAGTCCTGTAATTCACTTGAAACTTTTTTAAATTGTATATTTTAGATATCTTACAAAGTATCAGAAGAAAGTTGTTTATCGTGCTCAACTTTGCTGATCTTTCCATCAACAACAAAATTAACTAGATATAAACAATATTGGATGGCAATTACTGTAATATATTTATAGAATATAAAATCTGTATGACTTATCACAAAATAAGGCGTTTATTTTATTTTATTATTTTGTTTGATGTTGGCAAAAAATAACGCATTTTTTTGTTCAAACTATGTTGATGAAAGACTATGATTCCAGAAGAAATGGAAAAAAAGAACACATGGGGGGAAAGAAACATTGTTGCATTTGCCTTTGGTTGTACAACCTTCTAAAGCATTATCCAAAATAAATAAATAGACCGTAAACAATAAGTATGAGATTTTTAGCTTGAAATTATACAAAAAAAATCATCCTAATTAATTTTTTAGAAATTAATTAATTTCCTAATTATTCCTAATTAATTTTTTTATTTTGATTAATTTGTTTTTAGATGTCAGAGGTGAGTGTTGTACCTTTTTTTGTGGTTTTTCGTATTAATTTTTATTGACTTCATTTCTTTATTTTTTAATTTCCTTATATTGTTACGAATGCTGATCTTTACTCTCATTTATTTCGCATTTGCTTTGATTAATTTTAAATGACCTAAATTATCAGTTTCAATATTTTTAATAATTTTTTAGAAGAATCTTAAGTGATAGACAAGGGTATAACATAGAGCTATACCTCTCACCGCGGAAGGTTGAATTCTTGATATAGATCTATTATAGATAAAAGCGTAAAAGAGAGACAAACTTTTAATCACATGACACAAGTTTTTCTTCATAAACGAAATTTTTTCATACGAGTCTATAATTTTAAAAATATATTTTTAGTTTCTATTTAAAGAATGAGAGAAACCTTTACTCAATTTATATTTTGAAAAACTCTTGTTATCACTTTCTGAATTCATCTTTTTCAGAAAGTGTTTTGCTTAGACTTTTTTGTTAAAATAGCAAGATTTCTTTTGAATACGTTTCTATGCCTTTTTAATTTAACGGCAACGTTTGATATCAAGATTGTTTTCTAGGGTTTTTTGCGACATTTTTTGATATATGTTTACTTTTCGGCTTTAGGGAAGGGTCTCCTACTTTCTAGGGATATAACTGAGGAGGTGGATGGTTACTTATACTCACGGGACTTTTGATCAGAATTAGTGTTGATGAAAACTACATTCTTCTCAAGCTTTAGGGAAGGGTCTCCTACTTTCTAGGGATATAACTGAGGAGGTGGATGGTTACTTATACTCACGGGACTTTTGATCAGAATTAGTGTTGATGAATTCCCCGCTACTGAGTTATTACTGAGATATGGATGAATCTTTGGTTGGAATGTCTCAAATGAGTAAAGAAACTCGTGATCAGCAAGCTCGTGATCCGGACTAAAGGAAACAAAAGCTGTCGCTTTCAGTCTTTCCAAAAAATTATTTGGAGTTATATAATTGATAAAAGCAATTCAAGTCAATTTAGTAATATCATATTTAATGACAGATTGAGCATGCTCAATTGGGATAAATATATAGCTATTCCTTAGTTGAATTGTAATATATTTTTGAAAAGGCCGAATGCACCGTTGCCAAGCAACTGCATTCGATGATTGATGTGAGGAAGTCGTGATAGTCATTAGTTTGGTAGTTTCAATAGACAGTTGCATAGTCAGCAAGACGTAACAGCACAGGCGTTTTCGGAATTTTTCGGGTATTGTCAGAAAAAGTTTGTCTTTTTTTCTTCAATTCGGATGGATTTTCTGCACCATTTGTGCTTTATGAAGCTCCATTTAACATGAATAGTTTGAAAATTTCATGAAAATAGTTTGAAATTTTTCTCCGGAAATACAAGAAGAAGGAAAACATTCTGATGCGAAGCAATTATTGCAGCAATCAAACTTTTTTTAATCCTTAAACTACCAAAGGGACATATACACCACAGTAACCTTTTAAAATCTGCTTAAATAATTCTAAGTTAGAGCAGATTTTGGTGGTGGGGATGTATTGGGGATGTATTTGGCCGTCATGTCCTAGCCAAGAGGAGGGTTGAAAACAATTGAAAGAAATCGAATAGTTTTGTCTAATGCAGAAGCTAATATCTTCATTTTCTAAACGAGAGAAAATATTTTTTTAAAAAATGGCAATTAGAGGACTAAAAGTATCATATTAAAAACATTTATGCTTTAAATAATTATTTACAACTATTTTTAAATAATTATTTTCACATGAACTTAACTGCTGAAGACATAAGCCATTAAACTCGTAATCTCGATGAAATTTTGATAGTAGAACATGCATTTTAATAATATAAGTTATATTTGCGATAAATCCACCACACTAGAAATTTAATCCCAATCACTCAATAAACTTCGACTTGCAAAGAATCTCGAAGCAGCTGTAAATAACAACAGGTACCTACTAATGCAATATTTGTCCTGAGATCTTTTTTTTTCTTTCTTTTTTAAAAGTCAGTTATCTGACCTTGAATTGAATTTTTCTTATTAATTTTAAGAATAAAAAACTTAGAATTAAGGTATTGCATCATATTATATATCAAATTATAGATCGAAGTATACTTAAAATTCAGAAACATTTAAGATTATTATTCATTCAATAGCGATCTTAATCCATAGACGGATGAATAAGGTAACAATTCTTTTGGATTGTCAAAAAATATTTATCTACTCACTATTAAAAGATTTTTCAGAATGAAGGGAAAATCACTTTCAAAATATCTTTCTATAAAAGATCGAATAGAGATGACACACCTAAATTACTCATTATCTTAGAATATAAGAGAAGAATATATTCATCTATTAAAGAATGTGCATAGCGATATATAAGATTTTTTTTTTTTCGTTCAAAATAGCATCCACTTAAAAGCCAATAAAATCCTACAATTTAAAGATACGGAATAGGTGAATGATGATCTTTCTTTAATAGGCGCAAATGACAGACTGTATATAAACACCTAAATGAGACATATTTTTAAACCACGCCAGACTTCGAGCTCCAAAATTCATCCTTCTTTTTAACCAAACCAGGACACCTCGTCTAAAAAGATGTCTTGCCTCCGTCCGTAGGTAAATGGAAGAAGATTATTCCGGCAGACTTCAAAGCAAACGAGTACATTTTTCTAGAAAGGGAAAAAGAATGACAAAGTGAGAGGTCTCGGTGGATAAACAAAATCGATTGTGTTGACATTTTTCTAATGTATCAAAATATCTGAATATCTTGTCCTACATTACTTAACGCTTACTTCTCAGTCGCTTTCCCGTGAGGGGGGGGGAGAGCTAAAAATAGAGCTTAGTTTAATTATATTAAAGGCCTCGTTGCAAAGCAATACTACGGCTATTTTAAGATGGACATCATAATTTTGAACCGTCGTCAGATGACGAGGGCGACACCTGAGTTAAAGATAAAAATTAAAATCAAATTCTTCTTTGAATGCTTTACTTCATTCCAATTGCTTTAGACCTGAATTTTATTTATTTCAGGATATATCACGTTTATTCGATTTCTAATAATCAATTAGATAGTTACTTTTAATGCATTTATCACTCTGCGTATTCTACATATGCGTTGGTATTGGCTCGAACAGAGATAACTTCAACCAATTCACCAATTCCTATGAGGAAGATATATGAAAATAAGCAAACGAGAAATATTGTAATTTTTATTCATATTTGAAACTTCTTGAAAAACGGCATACTTGATATCTCTTTAAAAAGTTAAAGATAATTTTATATAATTTTGTAAAAATAAGGATATTCTTGATTCAAAATTCTAATTGTGCCCAATCTTTTACAATTCAATTTCTTCCGTAGAAACTGTAATAATAGGTTCGTATTTTTCTATTGGTTTATTAAGGATTTGAAACGAATGAAACAATGGTTGCAAACCCTATTGAATTGTATCCTGATTAGCAAATATATATATTTTTCTTTTATAGAATTGTGATCTATGCTTATGTTGAATCTGTAATTTTTTATCTACTTATTATAACGGATAAAAGTTGAAACGGAATTATTATTTTCAAAAATGTATAAGCAAAATTAATTCAAAGAAATATTGAAGAAATGAAGAAAATAATATTAATTGCATACCTCTATCATGTAGAATATGAAAAAGTATTAGAAATCAATTTAAAAAGATCGAACAGATTTGTGGGATATTTATTTAAATGATCCGTGATATCCTGACATCATTTAAAGCTATTGAAATCCTTAACGAGACTAGTAGAGTCAAAGATATGTCAATAGATAAGTCAATTAATATCAATCGCAGTAGTACTATAATTCAAATGAAGATGGCGCCATGAAATAGTTCTTCTCACCAAATCACATGCTTAGCAGTAAACTCGCTTTTGTTTGATACGTTTGTTGAGATATGACTTCTTCAATATTAATTCTGAAAATTGTGCTGCATTATGATGTAAACTTTCGCAAGTGTTTTTACTCTGATTTTACATTTGACTATGCTGATCTTCTATTGCTGTTAGAATTGCATTTTGCTAATGTTACAAAATATCCCCCTAACAACAAAATGTTCGTCGAATGAACTGAGAATACAGAAAGAAAGATAAAATGAATCAGAAGAAGAAGAAACTCAACGATAGGCAATTAACAGATAATACTTGTCTTAATCACGTGTTAATTAACCATCAGAACAGCAGGGAGAAGTGAATCAATTAAATCAAATGCTAAAATTTGATCATTTTACACTTCAATACAATTCGGAAATCCGAAATAGCTTCTATCCAACTGTGATTGTTGAAAGTATTGAATATAGTTTGTGACCATTATAAATCATTAAAATGCAAGAATGAAGCCCCTTGGATGTATTATTCGAATAGTAAATTTAAATTCCCACCTTTGATGGCACCACTAGGGCTACTGTTCTCATAGGTCGGTGGTTCTATCACAGCCGAAACATTTTTTCTTGATAACATATAAAATTACGACACAAGTGTCAAGTGCAGCTACTGCTACTGTTTATCCATTTAATTAGTTTTAGCTTTTGTATTTAGTTTTATTTGTATGGCAACAGTTTTGATTGTTTGATTTTATAATTTTCGAATAAAGATGTTATGCAGATTTTAACTATGGAGTCACTTTGGATGATTTAAGGATATGTATAGACAAAATGAGTATCATTTAATGTCATAACTAACAACAAGCTTTCAAAATGAGTTCGTTAGTGCAATGAATATATAAATGAAATCTCATGACGGAATTCAAGGTGAAATGAATCATATAACAGGCTCTTTGATTCCATTTATGCACGCGGATCAGAAATTTTTGCAAATATATTTTATTGGAAATCCAAATGATCAAGTAAATAAATATTGTAAAATTTAAAATTTATTTGGTTAATAAAGCAAATTATATCTGAAAAAAAATTTATAACATATTTTCAGCTGAAAGTTCTGATTTATCTTTTGATCCTGAATTATTTAAAATAATAACAAAAAATATGATTAATGGTCTATAGCGTCCCTATCATATTTCTTAGAAACATCTACCCACCCCGTCCTTTCAATGGTACCAGTGAAATGGCGATTAAATTTGTCGTCATTGGAACAGCCATTTTAACGGGCAAATTCAAAGGGAAGAATGCGCTAATACCACGTATACTAAAGATGCCAGTGGATAGGCCATTCCAATTTAATCAATTACAATTTCAATTTAACTTTCGATCCGACTTTTGCAATGATCCCTAATTCAATCACAAGGACAAACATTGTAAGACGTGGATTGAATTTAGAAAATCCAAGTTTCTCTCTTGGGCAATTATACATTACATGTATCAGTAGAAAAATCAAGAGATTTCTATACCAAACGGAATGTTTAAAAGTATAGTACATCTAAGAATACTAGCGATGAACTTAACTGCAACGGTAAGTAAGTAAATATCTAATTTTAACGAAATAACGTAATTGACATCAAATTTTGAATTATGTTCATTCAATCTTATGTGCTCGAATCTAGCTTTACGAAGCATTGTAGCGAAATTGTATTTCATTGATGTTTTTTTAAACAAATGCTCAGTTTATGTCATTGTCTGAAAGAAAAATAAGAGGAAAATATAAATGATATTTTTTTATTTCTAATTTTGCTTTGAATTCCAATTTTATTTTGTCATTTTTGGCTTAATTTTTTTATTGAAATGCAAGTCACGGACAACGCTGTATTACCATGTCTATTATAAAAAGACAGTTTTTTATTAACATCTTTACTTTTTCAAGAATTACAGGATAATTTTTTTAAAGAATATTAGTTTCGTATTGAAAGAGTTTTCCTTAATATTTATCAAATTTAAAAATATTTTTACGCATGCTTTTTCCAAAAGGAGCATTTTTATATGGACTTTAGTGGTTATGGTGATCACCGATTTCGGTAAGAGGGCAAAATATAAAATATCAGACAAGATGGCTTTTAGCAGAGTGGAATAATATGAATCCATTTGGACCCACAACTAAGTTCTATTGACCATCAACTCGGCTGAGTGCTATGACTAAAATTGTATTAAGCAAGACTAATGCCTTGCTCGCAATTTTAGAGGATGCAAAATTGAGTTACTATTTTTTCTTCATATGATAAAAAATGTACGAAAAAATATTGTAATTCTGAATAAATTCAATATCGAGAGGTTGACGAAATTCCCTCCCTTAGAATCTCTCTCAGTCAGGAAATATATATCATTCTTAGAATTAAATAAGTCTATCTCGATTATTCATACCCAAAGGAATGATTATGATCAGGGAACAAAAGGGCAGATATCAATCAAATTTAAATGAAATTTGTGTATCCATCCGCTTGAAAATGGTTATAATAACTCAAAAACGATAAAAGATACGGATAAATTTAGTATATGGTTTTATCCTAATAATTGTAAATCTGCAACATATTTTAAGCCAAACTCATCAAAGGCCTGACTGTTTGTCAGTCTGTTTGTTCTTGAGTATTGGAAAACTATAATTGAAACATATAATATTTTAAATAAATGAAATTTGCAATGTGTTCTAATCATCAAAGCTCAAGTTCTGTTTAAAATTTCGCTTCATAATGGTAGAAAAGAATTCATAAAGATTTCTTAATTGATTATGGATGCTGTTTCATTCACAATTTGCATTATAAATACTGTTTGTTTTACATTGGCTTGCTCTCCCAAGAAAATTTAAGGAAATATTTCGAATAATTAAATGCAAGATTTAGCTTTATACGCTAGAAACCATTGTCTTGAATAAGACAGCGGGTTTCTAAAACATAAACAATATTAGCGCTGTATAACTTTATAAAAAGTCAACCCATCGAACAGTTCTATCCGGGAAGAACGATTAAAGAACTATCTCCAACACACAGCGCGGGTGGACCCAGACGCCTGGGGTCAAATCAGGTCCGCCTTCACTTCGACCCGTAAAAAGTACTTTTAAACTTTGTGCCTGACAAGTGTCGCAATTCCTTTCATATGTAACAAAAAAAAAAAAACCCTATCCTGGAATATTATGTCCTTTAGCACGTTTTATTCTGCATAAAAATTTTAGTTCAAGTACCATTGTTATGTGTTTTTACTTTATATGCATGTATAACAAATTCATTTCCTGGTTTGTTGTAATAATTAATTCTTTGAAATAAAGAAAAATATTGTTGGAGAACTTAAAATTTATTGATATCATTAAATTTATTCAAATAATGAAATGTACGAATCAGCTGATTGTTAAAGGCTGACAGTTTTAATATAGCAAAAGCAAAGTGAAAATAGATAAACAAAAATTCCAGTCCTCTTCAAAAGAACTTTTTCTTTTGCAAGATACACACGTCTTACTCTCTTCGCACGAAAAAAACATATTTCACATTTTTCCTCAAAATGTTTACTTGAAAATAGCAGCAGAAATCAGTGCACTAAGACTTTAACCCTTTTGTCTTTAAAACAGCACTGCTCAATTTTATATCTCACGCTCATTATTTTTTTTAAAAAAATGTTAGATATTTTAAAAAAAGCAATTACAAAAAGTTGAATTTTAATCAAATGCCGTATGTTAATTTCAGTAAAATTCAGTAATATTTTCATTGGTTTCTTAATTCAGTACTGACTTACTACATTAGCCTAATTGTTCAATTTGATCTCTAGAATATCATCGTTTCTTGAAGACTGAACTTGGATATAAAATTCAAGCAACTACAAACATTTTCTCAAATCAGAACTTAAATATGTTCGTTTCGCTTAGACTGAAAAAATCTAGAGGAAGGTGATATGTTGAAAATTAGTTATGAAACTCTTCATATTTTGAATTGGCTGGTCAATTTTTTAGATAGCTGAAAACAAAAAAGACAGTCTCAATGCGAATTGAGATTTAAAGATTTATATGAAAAACTTGCATTTGAAATTATTTTATGAACAAAGATATTTTAATTGTTGAATTAAACATCCTTTTTACTGTTTTGTTTCGATACTTTAAACAAAGCAGTCGCAATCCTGAATGTATTCAGAATTGAAGGCAAAAAGCTCGTAATTTTCACAAGTGAACTAGAACTGTATGAAATGCATTGACAAAAGCTGCTACAACTGTTGTCATGTATGCGCTCATCTGAGCAAACTTGTTTGTAGGATTAGCCTGACGTTATTAACGAGCTAAGATCTGAATGCGCATTTTTTCCTTTTTTCTTAAGTTCAAGCATAATTGTATTTTTGTCTCAGACCATTCTGTTTATTTCCCTGGAAAAACTTTCTGTATTTCTTATATCTTCATAATTTAAAAGTTGATAAATAAAGATTCACATAATAATATTTTTGTATAAAAAATGCATCCGTAGATATGTTTTTAGATTTAAAAATGTTTTTAAATTATTATTATTATTTCTGAACTTCCCCACGAATATGTCTTTGTTTTCTTTCAGCTGAATCCCCCCGGGGTTGCACCTCGAAATGAGGATGAGATTCTTCCGGCATGGTGGTTGGCTCTCGTCACCCTGGAGTGCACACTAATAGACAGGGGTTAGGCTTCTCCCATAGATGACGGGAAATATTTCCAAAGGGAAGGGTTGTACCGTGTTCGGTGATGACCTTTAGGACTCAACCTCAGTTCCCGCCTGTGTGGCTGTTGTGGCTGTCCGATCATTGAGTTTTAAGGTTTATTCAGGTGTCTACAAGTGGGGCGGAGAGTTTGGTATGACTTTCTCTCAAGTGGACTTCCTTCGAATTTTGTAGCCTTTATCTAACTACCACCTTTCAGCACTATTTAACCAATATTTAATGCGTCTATATCCATTTTAATGTAGTACTACCTAGTAACCGGTGCGTTGCTGCTACAGAAAAAATTACCTGTATATATGACTTGAAATAGCCATCTTGTTTAATTAGGAATGATGAAAGAATGACAAGCCAAAATATTGTACCCGTGGAATGACAATATCTCGTGTAGACGACTATTCATTAACGAAAAGAAAAAAAATTACCGCTAGCAATAAATATTTTCGATTTCATTCCACTCACATTAACTGACATCGATTATGATAATTTTATTTTGTTTAAAATGTGTGAAATTAACTCCGTATGACATGTGCCGTTTACTGCTTTTCTTTTGTTGATTGTTATGAATTTTTAAATAATTCTGAATAATAGAAACATATGAAACGATTTGTTTGTAAATTTTATTGAGTTCAAAATAAATGCTAATAATTGTAATATGCCTATAACCTTCGAGCAAGTGTAAGCAATAAGTTAGCAAAGTTTTATCGTAAACGGATGAACGGTATGGCAGCGCATAAAATACAAAAAATCAAAAATTCATTTTTATATATAGTATTTGGTTTTGTGTTCATACATCCTTTTTGCATTTGTTACTACTTAAACCTAGTTCATTTTCGAAGTGCCCTGAGACTCTACAATAGTTGGGTCAACCGTCATTTTTCAGAGTTGTAAAATCATCTTTCAATGGCTAAAATTAACTTTTATAAATGCCATCCTCAAGCATTAGAAATCTTTAATATAGCGTGAAAAATTTACTTTTTCGTAAAAGCTAAAAGTTACAAACTTTGGATTTGCGTCTGTCTAAAAGTGCAGTTTAATTTTACTGTTATATTCCTCTGCAAAACATTCGGTTGTTTTGCATTGGGCTGCGATATATTTGATCAATTTTTCATCTTTATCGATAAAGTAAAAGAACCAAAGCACGTGCTTGCGAAGAGTGCTGAAATGGACGATACGTTTGAAATGGATGCGATTTTGAGAAAATAAAGAAAATGAATATATTGGACTAGATTGTTTTCAGAATAGTTTATTAAAAAAATTGATATCATCTGAAGACACATTACATGAATTTCAATGCATAGTGAAACTTAAAATATGGTAAAACGAAGTGCAATAAATAAATAAAAAATTTCGATGTCAAAGGAGCTTCTCGCACACCAAAGAGGTACGTCATAGATCAGAATAGTTAAGTGCAATGAAGGTCAATGTTGTTAGACCAGCTAACGGATTTCAAGAATGATGGTTAATTGTCCCAATCGAGAGTTCACAGCTTACTCGACTTCATTGCACACTTGGTAAACTGATTTGCAGTCTTCCCCACTTCTTCCTCTGCGGGAGGCAGCGTAGTTTTCTTGGAAAACAGCAGACTTTTGATTTTCCAGTGCGTAGCTAGCAGCGTATCTGGAATAAAATAGAGAATTGTATAAGTAAATTAGTACATGTGACACAAGTGAAAAAATTATCCTCTTGTTATGGATTATTATTTTAAGTCTTTGAATTTTCGAATACAAAAATAACTTGTAGAATCTTATTTAGTCGATTAATTAATTTGTTATACTCAAGTAACGTGAGTCAAGGATTCGACTTACGTCATTTTGCTGTTGGTAAGCATTTTTAGGCAGAATAAGCCTTGACTTAACAAAAGCGCATGTTTTGACGCTATGCCGTTTTCACCCACGCTTTTGCTTTGATTGCCCGAGTTTGTTACAACTAGATTTAAATGTTTCGTGGATAATGTGCCAGTCATTTTTCGAAGACTAGTTTTTCTTTATTTTTGAATTTACATTTTAACAATTTTTAAGGGTGAAAACTTCATTTATGACATCATTTTCCGATACAATTTTTATTCCACTTTATATCCAATAACTAATCTCTGATTCTGCCATCATAGTATCTGTATTCATTACCTTGAATATGCTTTCTACCAGAGTCGTGGATAATTAAGCAGACTTGCTTATGTGTTGTGGTTATCCCCACTCTAATGACCGGACGTACCTTCTATAAGTAGGGTTGAGCTTTAATTGATTTCCTAACTTAATGCCATAACAAAGCGATCATTAAATTCCTTAACAGAGTAATTCTAATATGAAGATTCAAATATTTTCACTCTTTCTCATGCAAAACATAATTTAGTCAATAAATACTTTTTTTAAAAACATCATCGCTTACTGTTTCCGTTTTTATCTTAAAACTAAAATTTAATAATCAAAATTTTTCCAATATAGTTATTATTTTAAATCATAATTCAAAAGTAAATTGCAATGGACGCTTTTGCTAATTCTATTTTAGGAAGGATTTACTTTCTGCTAATATTCAAAAATATAAGAATACATTCTTAATAAATTTATAAGTTACGATACAAATACATTTTCTTTAGTTGTTGGTAGAGACGTTGGGGAGAAATATGAAATAGGTTTTTTTTCCCGGAAATTCAGAAGAAAAATGTAAGATTACATTATATGAAAAGCATTAAATATATGAAAAAATTGTAATATTCGTTGGATTAGTTATAATTTCTAGAACATTTTCTTGATACTCTTATTTTGTTAAAAAGAAACACATTTCATTTTATTATAACTGTAATCAATACCCATTAATACTTGTTAAAATGAATTTTAGATTATTCATTAAGATAAGAAATAATTTTTTTTAAAAAAATTGTTCTTTTCAGAAATATTTTAGAATTTCATCGCTAATTTTCTTTTGAAAATTTACTTCGAATACGGTCGATTAATAACAACCAGAACTAGTTTTGTATTATTCGCGTACTTTTAAAACGGAAATGAACTGAAAGTATCCGAATACTTAAGGGATTACACATTTTTCAGAATCTCTTCAAAAAGAACTGTTTGTCTTCATGCTTCTACCATGTATACTCGTATTTTACCGCGAATATTTGGATACAGGGTCCTTTAGAAGACCAACCAGAAATCCACGAAGCATGACATGATTTAGGTTTCTTCCATTTTACAGAATGCAGATGAGGATTAGAAACCTCCAACAATATTATTTTTGTGGTGATTGTTTACATACAATTTATTTATCAAATTTATTCTTAAAGATATAAATAGTTTCAAAAAAATCAAAATATTGCTAAATCATATGGAACTTACAAAATACCTGGCAATGTATTATTAAGGCATTTTATTAAAATGTAAAATAATTTTTTTAATATTTAATAAAATGAACGTATTCTATTAAGAACATTTAAACTGTGCTTGCGCGATTTTTTTTTATTTTTCTCTTCTTAATTTGAAAGTCAGATATGTAAAATAATTTACATTAAAATTCCCCTTCAATACCGTGAAAAAGATATCGACATTACATTGAATTACATTTCAGTTGCTCTCTAACACAAGCGAAAAGATAAGAAATTTTCCAAAACTAGCTATTCCTTAAACCGGTGTCTTCGAATAGTTATAGGGGATTCTATTAAAAATTTAAAATATAATAAATGAAACTTTTTACATATAAATGAAGCGCATCATATGAATTTCAATAAATTAGGCATCATAAATAGCAGAAACACGTTATTTTGTTATTTATCAATATTTGTGCAAACATTGCGCTTTCAAAAATGTGTAACTTTATTTCCATTATAATTAAAGCAACCGGACATCTTTATGAATTGCTTATCCAATAAATCTATCAATTATTAATATCCATTAGAGTCATCTTTGTGAGAAAACATGGGTGTTAACTATTCCAGGTAGGCTGTCCTAGAATTTTACTGCAGACTCTGCCCGTTATTATTGTGGGAAAAAAAAGAAAACCCGGTCACTCATGTAAGGAGATGTCGTCTAGCACGAATTCGACGTCACATTAAACTTTGTTTATGGAATTAAATCAAGATTCTGATGCCTCAACATCCATAAAAGCAAACAAGCTCTGCACAACTCGTGTTTGGGAACAAGAGCAGGTTTGCTAATATGAATGCTGAGAAATTAAAATGGCTAACTCAGAGTACGGATTTAAATCTCCGAGAACACCTATTAGATGAAAAGAATCAAAAAGTTCAAGCTACACTACTACAAGAATGGAATGCCATTACTGTAAAAACATTTCAAAAACTAGCAGATAATCTTCCTCATGGAGTAGCAGCCATCGTTGCATCAAAAGACGGCACCTCTTTAATTAAATAATTGACTTCATATTAATGAGCATAGCATTAAATTAACATTTGCAGGATAAGTAAAGTATGAAGGTGTTATGAGGTTTTTAATTGTATTTGGAATCTAGTCACACACTCACAGAAGAGTAAAGTTTTTGGAAATAAAAATGAAAACTATAACCAAGTTTTTCCTACTCAAATGTGCCTAATTTACTGCAATTTATGATATATATTTTGTTTATAAACATGAAGTGATAATTATTATGTTTTGATCCTTTTATATGATTTGGTATATTAGAACATTCAAGTCTAATTAGTTCCGATTTGAAGAGATTCTCCTGTCCTTTAGCATCCTCCAGCTGGTGTGGTGTAGAAAATTGGGGAGGAAAGTGCCCGTTCAAGTGTTCTCCTCGTCATCTGACTGGGATTCAAAATTACGAGGTTCGTCCCCAAATTGCCCTATTGTGTCTTTAAAACGGTATGTTACTATAACTAAATTAAATTATAACCCAGTAATCCTTCAGAGATAAATTGAGTATAACCATTTCAGAGATAAATTGAAAATTAGCTCACTGCAAAGCAATTATCATTCTGAACATGAAAATTATTCAAATAGATTTTCTTTATCTGTTTCCTATGTATCTGACTCTAAAATTATGAAAAGGAAGATATGCGTTATTTCACGCACTCATAGTTAAAGTCTGTTGACTAAAAAGGCTCCTATTTCCTTGAATTTTTCAAGAATTTACTTGCAATTTTTATAAAAATGTATGCAAGTGTTGTTCATAGCAGATGAAATCATTTTTTAAAGATTCAAATCAGTATCTGATTTATGTGAAAGTGATTGAGTCCAAATCCTTTTTTTTTCTTAATGAATTCTTTATCAGTCTCTGTAACCGAATATTCACAACAAAATGCGATTTCAAGCATATATTTTACGTAGTAGAAGCTCAAAGACAGTTCGTACAGCCTTTCCGAAGAAGATTCTTAAAGAATGCATACATTTGAAAGCGTTCACATACTTTTTATCACATAACGCTTATACATATGATAACAAATATAAATATCCAAGTTGATCAGTTATATAGATATCAGACCTCTGTTAATATGCATTGTTGACGCGATGTTAAATTAGAAATTCTATGCTCTCTTCCAACTCTACTTCCCAGATTTCTGAGTTGTCTATGGGATGGGAAATTTATAAAGCTGATCCAGAACAAACAATTCTCGATACAAAGACACTATCAGATATCTTAGTTCAAGGCTATTTATCGAATAACTGTAAACTAGTGTTGGGGCAAAAACGATGGAACGCAGAAAGAAATTTAAAAATTTAAAGATAAAATTTTGTGAACTTTATATAATTAATCAAATTGTTTTTACATAATTAATCAATACTATTGACATATAATTAAATTAAACTAGTAAAATCTGAAAAGAGAGTTTATCATTAAAATTATATAAGATTCCTTTTTGGATAATAATTCATCATTCTTCCTTTTCAGGTATTATGAAAACTATCTCTTTGTCTAGTGAGCCTATAAAATAATGGCCAAAACGGTGAAAATTTTATGAAATGTTCTTATTTTATAGTTTCTATTGATTGTTTTACAGATAAAATATTATGTTTGTTTAAACAATACTCTTTCATAGGAGAAATGTTAGTTATAATTATAATTATATTTTCTCTCAAAAACTGTTAAGCGAATATCCATTCTAAAATAAACCAAGTTTTGAAACAAATTCGGCATTCATTCCTGCCAATATACTGATTCACTATTTTTATAATTACGACATCCAAAGTAAATTGAATAGCCAATAGTAATAATTGTAATAATAAAATGATGATAATCATAAAATTGTTGATGATAAACTAAACGTAAATTCCGAGAATGAAGTTTTCTATCGTAGCAGAACACCGGGACTTTATTGATAGTCAAAAAATAATGTTTTAAACCCTAAAACAAGAAAACTTACCCTCCAATTTGAGCAATCAAGTAGCCAACTTCATGTCCGTCGCTAACAGCTTCCTTGCTAGCTTCACAGAGATATTTTTGGACACAGCTATTGTTATTGGTCAAGAAAGCTTTGATGTAGCCCTTTAGTAAAGAAGCACTGGCAGTCGCTGCATCCCCCAAAACAGCTCTACTTCCTCTAGATGTAGCAGATCGAGCTCGTTGTCCCAAAGTGCTCTTCAACATATCCAAAACGCTGACGAAGATGTTCAAAATTTGTTTAGAAGTTGCTGCACTTTCCTCATCATTTCCAAAAATGAGCTTTACGAGAGTGCGAATGACATTTTTGGATGTCAAGAACTGGGATACTTGTTGTTTCTTGTTGACATCCAAGTCATTGGATGTGAGAGAATTCTGCTTATTGTTGTTGAATTTCCTTTCGTCATAGCGAGCTGCTCGAGCACTTGCAGGTTGTGGATTGGTTTCTGTTTCGGCAGCTTTTGCTTGATGTTCAGTTTCGGCGTTCGGCAGAGCGGAGACTACTGCGATTAAGAATAGGCCAGCAACGATCCACTTCATTTCTCTGAGAATAAATAATTGCCTGTAGAAAAGCAAAGAAAGTTGTATTATTATAAATAAATGAGCAAGGAAAAAATTCTCTGATAATTCCATTTTAATGGCATTTAGCTTGTTATTTAATTAGCAATGATTCATATAAATATTAGTAAATCAATCAAGGGAATCATAAGCATATCAAAAGGGGCAAAATACAAACGAATGAATTTAATTAAATAAATTTCAACAATAATTTCGTCAGATAAAATCAATCGCATCAGAAATTCTTTGTACACTGGTATTTAAAATCATAACCGTGGAGTACTTCTACTTCTCATATTTCTTTAGAAATTTTTTAATTGCGGAAATATATTAAGAATTTGGACAATTAACATTTCAATTGTGACCCAAGAATTTTTTTCCTCATTGCAATACCATTTCAAACTATTCAGAAATTTCAAATGAAAGCACGCATTAGTCCTTTCGTAATTTATTGGGAATAATTGATTTTGGATATATATAATTATTTTGGGTTCGGATGTTGCATGTTTTACGAGAGCTTTCATGTATGTTACACTGTTCGTAAATTATTGGCATAATGTAGTTTGAGAGGATCTTGAATTATTAGAGTCTTTATTCTAAATAATTGTCCATTTCAAACTAAAATTTAAATTTCAGGAGAATATGTACCTTCAGTAAGATATTCACATTTAGCATGATTATGGAAATTCTTTACGAATTTTATAAAAAGAAAAAAAAACGAATCAAATCAAAAAGTTCAACAAAAATGTGCAATCTTTAAAAAATTTCTCATCCCATGAAAAAACGCTTTCATTAGCTCTGTACATATTAAATAAAAAACAAATAATATGATGAATTTCCATTATTAGTCATAAATTTGTTCTTTTTTTTGTTTTCATTGTCTTCTGTTATCCCCATTAATATATTCTATGTATCATTAAAGTTATTACAAACAATTTAACAAAACATAAGCCAGGCATTCTTTTAATAAAGAGCAATCTGACATCCATGTGCTATAGAAATAATGAGATCGTATGCTTGTATTAATTTCAGACATGACATGTCGTCAATAAAATTGTTAACTTTCGGCGAAACTAAAGTATATCAGTTATTAATTCCTTAAAAATTACAAAACTCTAAATGAATTTTAGTGAAAACTTTCTTAATAAGAATAATTTACTATTTCAAGAACGATACATGCCCTTTTTCTAAGTATGTTTTGAAATGTCTTGTTTTGCACAAGTTTTCTTTATATTGACATGGAGTTTCGCTTAAATAAAATGTATTGAAGTTAACTTTAGATGGATTTATACATATCTGTCAAGGCTAATATATTTTCTTTCTGAAATCCTATTTGAAGTAAAGTCTTAGATGATTATTAAATCTTGAATATTGATAAAGAATTTTGTGAAGCATATACCTCCTAAAATTCATCACGTTTACTTCAAAATGAAACAGCTGATACATACCAGAACTAGAGAAAAAGTTTCTTGGGTGAGTCTAGGAGAGTTTTTTAAGAATCCTTCATTCGGAAAAAGCAGCTCTACAGTATCAAAATGCACCATCACAATGCATCTCTGTTGTTTTTATTACACCAAGCTCATGATATAAAACATTTTTTTTCGTATGACTGGATAATAAAAGAGATTCAATGGTTGTAGCATAAAGAGGCATGAAATTCTAAGAAAGACGTCAGTTTGCTTGAGTTTCCTGCAACACGCTCCAGTTGAGAACTTTTATCATCAAAGTGATGTTAACATCTTTTTTAGCGTTTGTCATGCGCTACTTAAATTACGGAGGCAACGCCCACTTCTATGGAGCATTATCAAAGGACATCAGAATCAGTCCCAAAACTTTTTGTGTCTTTTCTAGCAATACTTTCTGAGAATAAAAGCTTTCAAGCTAATATATTTTGAAACTGTCACAGAAATTTTGCCTTTCTCTTCTCCAAATCTGTTTTAAATGATGATATGATAGTCCTAATCATAAAGTTTCATTTCGGAAATTTTGATTTGAATGAAAATGATGTCTACTTTGGTTCAACATAAAGTTATTGCGTTTTAAGTCAGAAGAACTAAGTAAAGCGATACCATTTCAAACGTTTTATTTTCGGAATTGTCATCTACAAAGAAATTGATTCATTTTACTTTGACTTGAAATAGTCAGAAAAGGGTAATATATTGATTTAAAAAACAGCATTTATTTTTGAAGCACTAAAATCAATATTTTTCAGAGTTTACTTGTGCATAGAGTTTCCAAATGTTCCACATTTAGAATTCCAGAAGTAATTTAAATATAAACCTTACACTTGAAATGAAATCAAACGGAATAAAATTCTGTTATAAGTTGCATGCATTTTTAAAATTAAATTATTTATACGACAAAAAGACACTTAAAAATGAAATGTGCCACGCATTTGAAGTGGCTTCATTGGCACTAGACGGAAGTGAGTAAAAAAAGCAAACGTTTTGAAATTTCGAGTTTCTTATGGGATTTAAATTTCTTTAATTATCTTAGTGAGAATTTAATTTGAATTTTGTAATGTTACTTTAAAAAACGTTAGAGTTTCATAAATATGTTACACCTGAAATTCTTGAAAATTTTCTTAATTCTAGAAAAATCTTTTTAAAAGAAAAATATTTCATAACTTCATGTCACACAAACAAAAATTTTGAGTGCTTATGGATTCTCAAAAACTGTTCTCTGTTTATGAATACTCAAAAGTTTTTCTGCAATTCTATAAAAGGTTTTATCCGAGAAAAGAAATATTTCTCACCAACCGAAAATAATTTCCAATTACCTCGATGGAATCAATATGTATGCATATAAAATGCAAGAATGCGTCATTGATTAATTCGAGAGATAAGATACATTTATTTTTTGAGATGAAGCATAATTTTTCATATATTATAAATTTAGGATTGAATCATTTTCCGTATTACATTTCCCTGGATTTATCCAAAAACTGTTCAACTCATTCTGTTTTCCAGTTCACCCTGTTTGCCTTTTGGATGAATTATATTTTGTTTGTAAGTAGATATATAATTACAAATAATTATCTTTAATTCTGTACGTTTTGACTTAAGTTATCAAAGATTTAAAAAAAAAAATTATGTTCGTTTTCGGTGAGCGTGAAGAGCATCGAAAGAATAACATTCCAAGATATTTCATGCAGAAAACGTAGTCAGTTCCGCTTTCTGAAACTGTAAAAAGCGTCCGATTGCGCTTTTCAAGGTTTTTAACCTCCGCTAATGTCACATTTTTTCTTGTTTCTCACCGTGAACTTGCGTCTGTGTTCCTGTTTCGCCTCTCATAAAACCAGTTGTACGTTAGGTCAGAGTAGGAAATCTTGGATGTAGCCCCACGATTAGATTCCTCTGAAGTAGGTCATTCACGAAACGCTTTAACGATAAGTGACTAACGATGAGAAAGAGATTTTCATTTCATTTTATTATTTTTTCATTCTTTTCTTTTCTACAAAAGTTAATTAACTTTTAATAACCATTCGAAGAAGAGAGTGAAACAAAAACAAACAAAAAATCTACGAATAAGTTTTTTATCACCATTTTGAAAAAAAATACAAAAATTTATCAAGGTGAGTATGTTTTTGAAGACATTAAAACTAATGCAGTGTATCAATAACTAATTTCTATCAGATTTATTTAATATCAGACAAGAACAAAACATAGATAAAGAAATAAACAAAGTGCAATTAAAAAACAATTTCAAAAAATAGTAATGGCAAATTTCAATGTAATTAAAGAATTAAAAACATGTAAATAATAATAAATTGTTTTAAAATTAGAACGTTGATAGTAGTTCTTAAATACGAGACGATGAATTTTATTTTACTTCATAAAAGAGTGCAATTTCTGTTCTTTTATTATTCTCTTTTACATAATTGAATTTTCATTGATGTATTTGTTCTAATATCGTACTTAAATGCCTTATATACAGAGATGCTATCGATGCAGAGAAATTATGTGTTTATAAGAATGATTGTAATTTTTTTTCATTATTTTAAAGTAAATATTTAGAGCTAAAGAATTAAAAGCTGATATAAACTACACTTTTATGTCTTCTAGTTTCAGGACAATATTTTTTATTCAGATTTTAAAATTCGAGTTAATTTTTGAAATTATAAGTTCATGTATTTATTAGTAGACAGAATCTCGAAATAAACAGTTTCACTCGTCTTAAAACAGCATTTTTTGGAGATTTGTTTGTGAACTTTAACTATTCTATCATTCTTTCGTGATGTTAATACATGTTTTGTTTTATTAACATTTGACATCTAATAACATTTAAAAAAATATAACGACGTTTTTACGTAAAACTGGAATGTAATTCATATTTGTAGAATTATTAGCTTCAGTATTATTACCTTTTAGGTTTTGTATGACGCGTGATGTATTTTTATTATCATAAAGTAAATAAATGGATAACATGATTTTAGGATGTATGAGTATGGGCGTTGCATAATGTTTTTAATAAAAAAAACCGTACCTTTTTATTTTTCTTGTTTTGCATTTAGGATTAATCAACGACGTTATTCAGAAAATATTGCTTTTCTGTTACTGGTTTTAAACTTTACAATGGCAATATATTGTTATTATACAAATGATTAAAGTACTTCAACATTGTATTCTTCTTCCAATCAGTCTATCAATTATCACCCTACCTACCATCGAAGTCGCTGTACAAGTTTTTTTTTTTTTTTGTTTCTCAGTAACCCAGATTCATATGACACGTAACTGCGACATTCTCTGTAAGGTCATGTTATCCTGCTCAGCAACATCAGATTCACTGAACGCAACAACAAGTAAGATGTCCTGTTACGTGTTTAATCGCAATCCAATGAGGTATCTTCTTATGTGACGTAACTGTGGTTTGCCATTCTTCAGAATCGCTTCCACATGCCATTGACCTACTTGCACGTTCATTGACCTACAATCCTGGGACATATCTCTTCCAAGAAGCCGGACTTCAAATATTTTTGACGGACATCCTATTAAGTAAATTGTTTTTTCCCGTAGAAAAATCCTAATCTTGACTTAGATGCTTCCCTAAGTTTCCTACAAATTTTGAGTAAATCTCCTTCAAAAAACTCGATGGATCAGTTTACTATTGGAATTCTTTTGTTTTCTTGCAAATTGGCGAAATAATTGCTGTATACAAATAAAAAAATAGTAATGTTATTTATTAAAAATTGTAATATAAAAGTATTATAAGGAATAAGTTGAACCGATAGATAGGTGTGCATATATGTTTATTAAAGAATTTTTAGAATTCCCCTTCAAAAATACACTACATAACATCGAAATTTTTCTGAAAAAATTATATCTATTAATAGGACTTATAGAAAATATCGGTAGCAGACGAATAAGATATCTGTCTGATATTTTTCGTGGATTTTAACTTTTCTTTCCCCAATATCTAGACATTTTCCTCAGTAAGCTGTGTTACGCTTATTTTATAACTTATTCCTTCACAATAAATTTAAAATGTGTTGCTTTTTTAAATATTTTAGAATGGAAAATTTAAGTCACAAAAGGCATATCAGCTGTTTAAAATGAGTTATTATTTATTCATTATCTCATTCTGAAACGTTTTGTTTGAATGCCATATTTATTCAGCAGTTTCCACACTACATTTTATTTGGGCAAGACGAATTTTTTTAAAAATTAAAATAATATAAAACACACACCTCGTAAAAAATAATTAATCTCTTCTAATAACAAAGATGAATATAAGTGTGCGTGTTGGCACTCTACGGGAGGAATCTTTTTATATGGACAAATGCATACTTTATACATACCTAACTTGGTGCTCACATTTTTTAAAGAAAAGGAGTGTTCACCTCAGAAGGACTGTTTTGAAATTTTCTTTAGAATCTTAATCAATCAAAAATCAAATAAAATTTTATTATTTTACCAGCATAGTTTCTGAAAAATTACTGCACAAAAACTGCTTTTACATGATTTTAAAAGTCGAAAAATGAATTTTTCAATAAAACTAATTTAATATTGATGGAATTTTTTCTTCTGAATTTTGAGCAGTTTTCAAAAGTATTTTTTTTCTAATTTTCAACAATAAATTGTGTTGTTTCCATGAAATTCAAACCGTTTGCATAGTTCATCAAGTGTTTAATCGCGTGATTTTCCTCCATTTTTAAAAACAACTGAAAAAGTATTCGATTTAATATATTTTGTTGTAGCTTACATGCCGAATAAGAAAGTGATGTTACAGAACTAAGAAAATTAGAAGACCGATTAATCGAATATTTATGTTTTTAATAGCGATATAATCATTAACATCGTTATCGTTTTTAATATGGAACTGGTCTCCATTAGAAAGATTCAAGTACACTATGAACAAAATATATGTAAGACAATTAAAATAACACGTCTTTAATATCTGACTTTTTGACGAAATATTGGGCATGAAGTTATATCTACTTAAAATAATCAATTAGATATAACTATTTAGTTGAGATTATACATAAATAATACCTCGTGCAACCCAGCTGGTTGCCAAGGGTGATTAATAAATAAAACCATACTTTCGGTGATCGGATGCATATTGTTGATATGAATAAACTGTGTTATTTATTTCGAACTTTTATTTTTATCACAAAATAACTAATAATTTTATTAATTTGATACCTTCAACTGTTGAGAATTTGTTTTTGAAATTTTGATTAAAGAGAAATTTCTTTTTTGAAGAAATGAATGAATCTCCAGTTGATTACATGTAGACTTTTTGATTTAAAATTTTGAAAATCATGGCGGATTATCTATACATTTTAATCGATTTAAGTCTTAATAATTTTCGTTGACGGAATGTTATTTACATAAACACACACAATTTTTTTTTGCCTGAGCAAAGAAGTGATAGTTGGAACGGTCTCTAATAAATAAGTTTTTATGTAATAAATAATGATTTAAAAAAAGCTTTCTTCAGAGAAGAGTGTCTGTAAATACTTTTGAGCAAATGTATGCACGTCTAAATATTTTTCATTTTAATTTTAAGTTAAAAGCGTTATTTTTCAATAACGCATTTGACTTTTTTTATGTTTAATTTTTTTTATTATTGCTTTTTAATGATTAAGGATTCAATAATTACAATAATAGTTTTTAATATACATACATACTAACATTGAACAAAAGCTATATCGTTTGCAAAAATCTGAATGTATAATGTTAAACTGGTGATAATTTTTCATATAATGAGGAGTAATTATTGTTGATCCCTTTTTATCTAAAAATATTTTTATGTTTTCAAAGCGTATTCAGATTTTATAAATAGTATTTGAAAACGGGCTTTACACATTCATGTGATCCAAAGCATGAATATGAATCGAGAAAGTTGTTAACGCTGACTACACCTATAAGAACATTGATCTGGAGAGTTCATTAAAATAACTGTTCGTTAATACGATAAACTAGAATTAATTTAGAATAATAATATGATTTGCATTCCGCTTGTTTCCATATGATGAGGTAAAATTCTTCCTTCTTATTGGAAAATTCTTTTTGATTCTTACGAACGTAAATAACTCGTGGAAGTTAGCGTCCGGCTTGCATGTGATCTGAAGAAACAGCAAGTACCCAAAAGAAATTTTCAACTCATCTGACTGCTTTATTTTTTCAGAATACTAATTAAAATAACCGTTGATCAAAAACTTATTATTGAATTGTGATTAATATTGAAACTTAGTGTTGTTTTTTCCTCCATACAATAGGTTATTCTTTGTTTTATTTAGATTCCGAACGCACAAGGAGGATTGTTCTAAATGTAGCCCGAAGGAATAAAAGGAATCGAGCAGGAACTCGCATTTGAGCTGAATGTTACCTCAATGCCCGCACGGAGCGATTAGTTCCAGATGATTGCTGTCAGCCTTACTATTGTTTTAGCGGTCACAGAAGTGCGAGAATCAAAAAGAAAATAGATGTCAACCCTTCATTGCATACAGAGCTTAGAACTTCCTTTGTAAAGAAGAATCTAAAATGCTAATCGTCTCTTTAGAGCCTTAAGAAGAAACATTCATGAAAAAAACACTTTATAACGAAAAGTAAATTGAATTACACTTAACCTATATTTAAAAAATGTGCCAAAATTGTATTCTAAACTTTCAAAATGTGTGCACAAGTTGAATGATTTCGCGAAGATATACTGGTAATTTATAATTATTCGATTTTAAATATTTTAGCATTCTTTGCAAAACAATTCATTTCTAAAATTCTATCCTAGTTAAAAGATAGCTAATAATGCATGAAACTTTTATAAATTAAAATAAATTAAAAACATATGACATGAACCTCCGTGAATTAAAAATTAAAAATTTAATATATCTAAATATATTTTAAAATGTATAATTAACCTATTCTTTTACTCAAGGAATCGGGTTTTTGTTATATAAATTATTCATATAAACAAAGAATAAAACATTGATGTTTTACCGGAATAAAAACAATTTTTCGACAAGAATTATTTTGAGAAATATTGCCCCGGCAGGTTGTGAAAAAAATTGATCAAAGATTTTTCGTTTTTTGACTAACTTAAATGAAATTTCCAAATTGAAATAAAGGATCTGGATGAATTTTGAGTTAATTATTTCGGTTTAAGTTAATAATTTAAAATGAAATTCTCGTAACTAAATTTATGTATGTTTTCTTAAATATTGAAAATTATTCTTCAGATCTTGTTTCTAACCGATTATTGCTCCTTTTAAAGTTTTATCTATTGATATATCTTTAAATTTCTAACCTTTATAACATTAGAATATTTTGCTATTTTTCATAGAGGCTTTTACAAGTTTAAGTAATTGGTACAAATTTAATTCAGAAAATATTGCATTTGCCATTGAATTGAAACTTGAAGAAACGTTCTACTTTCAAATCAACCAACATTCAGGATTCACCCCAATAATTTCATTTACAAGCAGAATATAACTTTTTTCATCAAATTCAAAAAATTGTCGTTTGTGTGTTTCATACAATATATCGCCAAATGAAGATACCCGGAAGCATACTTAAAGGGCTTTCAAAATATATTATTATAAAAGTCTATTTATGTGTAATGAAAAACCAAGACTTACAAATTAACTTAGACAGGATAATTTTCTAACGAATAAAAAAAGATTAACAAGTTTAATAAGATAAAAAGATAAACAAGTTTTAATCGCCATGACGATAATTAAATATGATGCTTCAGGTAACTGTGAATAATTAAAAAATGATTTTACGACCATAGTAAAAATAAAGAATAGTAGGATGGTGACGATCATTTTCATATAATTTTTTAAAAAAATATTTAAGAAAATAAATATAGCTCTTGAGGATTTATTTCTATTTTATTCTATTAAACTTTTCCTTTAAATTTCCTTTCAAATAATCATGTAAATAATAATTTTGTGATTTAATTCCTCCCCAATCATAATGTTTACATGAGTTCTATAAATTCAAATTCTCATAAAATAATTCCTGCTTTGGAGAAAAACAGAAATGCCTGCCATAGTTTGTAAAATAGGAATCAAAAACCTTTTCACTCTATATTGATGAAAACTCCTTCAACGCATTATTTCTGTCATACTCACTTAAATATTTTGCTCTTTAAATACAGCAATAATTAATACATTTCTGATTATTTTTATATATGATTTAACATTTCATAATACATTTTTAAATATACAAGTTATATACTGAAAAGAACAAAAAAGACGCAGAAATATTAATAAGTATTTTCTGATATAAATAAGTTCTCACGTTTATAAATATATTGAGATATATTGAGTATACGGAATAGTTAAGTATCTCCAATAGAAATCGAGATATTTTCGAGACTAATTGCTTTAGTATTAATATACTATGGAATTCCATATTAGGAGATAAGGTCAGTAAAGATATTTATTTATTAATATAATCTCATTATTTATCCTCTAATAATTTTACTAATATCAGTCATTGATAAATTTCGGGTTTTCTTATTACTTATACCGCTTACTGGCTTTCTACAGTAAAGTGAAATAAGAACTCAAAAAATCATTTATGGAACTCTAGATTTCTAAGAAGAGTATATGCTCCGATCTAACCTTGATTTATCAAAGTTCAAATTATATTTTATTCTTTACTCAAAAGTGATTTAATTTTTGCATCGAAATATTAAACTACTTGATTTCCGGTTTTAAAATGAAAGTCATTCTTTATCCACGAAGACCTTATAGATCCTATCTTTATAGGAAATTTTTATCGTATTATATTGCCTCAGGCACATATAAATGAAATTTAGATTCCTATCAAATGCACTTTATAGATTTATATGCTATTTACTCTGTCATAAAAAAAGCCCAATGAAACGCATTTTCATTAACAAAAATAAAGAAAGAAAGAAAGTTCTATAATTTAAACATAAAATGCCTCAACAAAAAGAAGCCATGGTGAAAATTTTACGAAACAGCCCATAACATCTAAATTAAATATCGCTTTAGTTGCTAATGAAATAAGTAAAGAACATGGCAAGTAATATGGCTCGCAAAGTAAACGAAAAACCCCACAATGCGAATCTGAATGCGATCAGTCAAATAGCATTTCTATTTTTGATTATAAATAAATACTACTTTTGTAGATGATTGTAACAATTTAAATCTTGTAAGTTGCTCATAATTCTTTTGAAATGTGACCTGATAGTCCACAAGTGGATTTGGAAACTTAATAAATCTATTTGTAAGCAAGAAATATCCAGGGTGCTGAGGGCATCTACTCACCTGAAAATAGTCAAGGTTCTTGCAGAAGTAGCTGCTGCAGCTGAGATACTAACGAAACTCGTCACTGTCCGAGGGGTTTTATAGAAGATGAGGAATTCTTGTAGGGAAACCACTTTTCGAGTGTTACCTGGAGCAAGATGGGTCACGTGACACCCGGAAGTAGATCTAACCGAGTCACGGGCGAAAGGAAAGGAGGTGAAGATCGTGGAAGCGTCTCCATTTGAAATGAAGACAATCCATTCCACTTAAGCGGGATTCAAAGCTATCAGTAGACTTCCGATTTGGCCATTTTATTTCTTCCTCCACATTGAATCGCTGCTGTTGTAGCGATCCACACATCATTTGAAACGAAACAGAGGCCTTTCAGAATGCAAATAAGAAAACCGGCTACTTAAACTGATTTCTTTGTCCGCAATTTATTAAAGCTTTTTCAGAAGAGTTAATGGGAAAATTATAAACTTAGATACATGATGATGAGATTTAACTTGTGAAAATGGATTAAAATAAGCAAAAAACATAATTCTGAAGCAGATAAACATAGACGTGAATGGATAGACTCATTGATATATTTTACTTATCATGGAGGTGAGGAAACTTGGATAAGTCTATGGACCCCTGCGAATTAAACGTTCGAAATTTGAAATTTTTTTGAAAGAATGAGCAACATTTTGTAATAAAACATAAAATAAATTTATTTTTGAAGGTTTTAGACATCACCTCTTTTTATGGACTGCTATATTCTATTCTTTAGTTTGCTCTTTTTAATCATATCTGGTATGGTTTTCAATCAATCTGGTATGGATTTTGTTGGTGATAATTACAATTCATTGGCTTAATAGGTAGAGATCTTTGTAAAAATGCGAGAGATCTAGGAAAGCTAGTACAATACAAAAATATCTTTGTTTTTCTTTCATTTTCACACTTAAATAATTGACACTATTCGCCATTCGATAAAGTTGCGCATTTTTCGTTTTCCCTTCCGATTATACTCCCAGAAGATATCGAAAAAAATTATATTTTTGTAACGAATATAATTGAAACATTTGTAATATTATAGATTGTTTCATATATATTTCAGCAGCTCAGCATACGGACTGATGCAGAATGTATTTCATTTTTAGAAAGAAGGTTAGAGGACAGTTTCTCTTCAATTAAGACTTCATGTTCCAATCTATAAATTTTTTTAAGGCAAGACCTGCATTTCTAAGTTACTTGATTAATTATTTTTTAAAAATAAGCAAAGTTTTCAAGTAACTTCAGAAATCATCCACAACCTATTCTGATTATGAAGAATTTTTCCCCCTTTATTATTGAAGGTCAAATGATGTTGTTTTATCTATTAAATGGTACACTGGAAAAGAATTCGCTGTTCATTTTCTACTCATTAAAAGTGTATACAACATACAACTCTGGAATTTTGGGCAGATTCTAAAAAAGAAAATGTTTATTAAAAAGATTTTAAAACATATCAAAAACTGTTAAAGATGTCTTAAAAGTTATTAAATGAAATGACCCGATCAGCGTCGTCTGTCATAATAATAAAATGAGAATGATAAACATATTCAAAATGATAATTTCTAAAATTAATGTTAAATCCTTTTAATATAATGTTAAATGTTTAAATGTAAAACATGTGTAAAAATTATGTTATAATACTTAACATTTTGAAATTAGTGCTTTTGTAATGTGTTCAGAAAGATTAAGTTAATAATTTTCTCTAAAAATATTTGAACTGTTGACTGAGTAGTTTCACTCATATATTACATTCAAAACAAAATATTGGCAACGGCTGGATTTGCTCTCCTATTTGCTGCATCATATTGATTTTGATCCTCTTAGGGAAAATCAATAGCTAAAGTGAATAGTGACCTAAGGATTAAAAAAAATCGAGTGTAGATAGCAACTGAATTAAAACTGAGTGTAGGATCTCATGTGATGAACCAGTTTTAGCATATGGGAACCTCCCGTTTGCAAAGAACTGAGTACCAAAAATTTAATTTGAGATAAAAATTCGAATTAGTATCATCTGTCTCTTTCGAGCTAATCATTTTTTTCGAATAATGGATGTAGAAGTTACAGTTTTTTAAAAACTAAATGAGCCAATGATTACCTTTCAAACGAAGAAACTCGTTTATTATGGAATTCATGAACATTTTATGGACTGTTAGGAAAAATAGATGTTTCCAACGGAATTAGAAGATTTGCTGGAACTTGAAGAAATAAAATAAGGAAACTTTGATGTTTCTGTGGATTTTCATAAGAAGCAAAGAAATAAATTAACTTCAAGTCTGAAGAAAAACCTGTTTATGAAGATTTAGAAATAATGAAGTTTTAATTAACGCAAGCCACTATAATGCTACAAATGCAGTTCAAGTAATCATTTCTGACACCAGTGCTCGAATTGAAAGATTATAGGAATCTTCCTAAATAACAAACGCTGGAAAAATATGAAGAAGAATTTTTAGCTTCTTATACATGTATAGCAGAAGTAAATAACCATCAACTGTTTCATTTGCGTGTATCATTTGAAGGTATCGATATCATTTGCAGAAAATATGTTACCTTATCTATATATACTAATGAAAATTTTTGGATTTAACAATCTCTTGACGAAAGCGCGTGTTCTTAATATTAACTCAAGTAAAAATATTTCTCAAAGATGAAGGGGTATGTACGGAAGCAACTGTTGTTCTCAGTGAATTTGAATAAAAGGAGACATATTAACTGCTTCATTGTTACAAATGACTTAGTAGAAGAATTCCCAGTGACAAGTGCGATAAACGTCATTCAAACAAAAACCTAGACATCAAGAAATCAAAATAAAGAAAACAACGAAACAGAGAAGATTACATTATAGTAGATGAGAAACTGTCTCCAGATGCCATCTTCTAACGGAGTAGATATTTCTCTACAAGTTGAAATTCAGGAATCTGCTTTTGATCTTAGTGCGACGAATATTATTTCAACTTTCTTCTCTGGATGTAAATGGTTGTGAATTGTCCTGACGAATCTCAAGCTGAAAATCTTGAGTTAAAGCTTTTGTTCGAATTTACAAAATTCAGTCATGATAAGAGGAATAAAGAATTTGTTGTCTTTACTTATAATAAAGCACAATGTGTGTGTGTTGGCGCTCTACAGGCCAGACCGTCCAACCTACAGCTACCGAATTTGGTACATGTATACCTTGGGGGCCGGGGATGTGCACCTCAGAGACCTTTTTTGAATTTTTAATTACAATTTTAATTAATTAAAAAATAAGCGAAATTTTGAAGTTTTTTTCACTATAACTTTCGAAAATATTACAGCACAAAATTAATTTTTACATCAAGTTAAAGCTAAAAAAATTAGCTTTTCAATGATACTAATGTTTTGACCTATGAATTAAAACTCTATTTTTAATGAATTTTTAAACATTTAACTTAATCGTATTTTTCAACAATTTATTTCGCATAAAATAAAAATAAAAATTTATCTTCACGAGGATCTAAAAAAAAATCAGCTTTTAATAAAATGCTGCCATCACATTTTCAGAAGTTCTGATTTTAAAAAAGTTAATTACTACCAAAAATAAAACAGAAAAATGTAATTTCCATCGCGTGATTATATGAAATGAAATAAATAGAAAAATGTGATATTTTTTAAACAATAAATGCAAGAAAAAAATTTCTTGATCGTTTGCAATATCAAAATTATTAATTCAATTAAAGAATTAAAATGAATAAAAATACAAAGTTAAAATATATTACAAAAGTGTGACAGTTAAAATTGAAAAAGAATTTTTAGAAAAGCACTAAACGATAATCTTCTGAGAGAGAGATTAATTATTTAAAACCAAGAAATCTTAAACGAACTTGAAGATGACGTCTTTTCGAAGAAACGACGAACGAAAAGCAATTGATATTAAGTAGAAGTAAAATACTTTTGCATTCGTGTTTTGTTTTATTTTTAAAACAATAAGATATGTTTTGAATTGTTACTTTTACTTATGTGAAGAAGATATATTGTGCAAATCAAAGAATTCGCCTTCGTGATTGTAATTTATCTCAGCATTTTAATGAATCATGCGAATAAAAACGCATCTGCTTTCAACGTTAAGCATACGTAATATTAAAGCTATGCTGGTAAAAGCAGGTCAGCTATTTGAAAAAGAATCTCTTTTCAAATAAGCATACGGAATAGATAATAATGCACAATTTGTAAAAGCAGATAAGAATTTTTTTACCGCATGTTTCAAAACTTTCTAACCAAAACAATATCATGTTCTTATATGAGAAAAAATAAATAAACTATCATTCCAAATTAAACATATAAAAATGTTATTTTCACGTGTCTCCATAAAATGAAACAGTTATGAAACATGATATTTTTGGAAAATAAATGCATGGGAACGTTTTCTATGATATTTTACTATACAGATTATTAATAATCCAATTAAACAGTTTTATTTATGACAAACATGGCTCAACATCTACAAGCAATCTTCTGTAATCGGAGCCCAGCATCTAATTTCTTAATTTTTTTGGGAGAGACATAAACTTTTAAACAAATGATCTGAGTGAAATATATAATTAGTAGATTGAGGGAAAAAATGCTGATGAATTACGACTTTTAAATTTTTACATATATTATCTGCTCTGTGAATCAAATGTAACAAAATATTCTAGAGACAATAAGTCCTTAAAATAAAAAAAGGGGCACTCCAATCAACTACATCAATCATCAAAGCTGATCGATCTATGAAAATTTCTATATAACTATCCGATAAAAACTGGCGATTTTAGATCACTTTATCAAGACCTCAAAGAAGCCAATCAGGTTTACTCTGGAATAACTGGCCTAGATTATGAAAATGATGATTGTTCTTAACTTGCAATATTCACAACTGAATAAATCAGCCAGGTTTCATCGCAGAAGATAGAAATGTTTATTTATTAATTTTGAAGGTGAAATATTAAGAATACTTTACAGAATATGAATCTATAAAAGCAAAGGAATTTAAACCAAATGTTTTTTTAATATATTTATAAACCAAAAAAATGTTATTATTAAGAGCATTTATATACATCTAAAAATAAAATTAAGAACTGAATGTTTCATTTAATCTGTGAAATGTTTGCTGAATAATTCCTTGAGATATTATAAATTATAAAAAAACTATAATGTTTCAATTTTTGTAGTGAACATAAAACTTCAATGTCGGACTACTCCGCTTTCAGTTCGTAGTTTTACTTAAAGACATGCTTGGATTGAGTAAGAAGGTCTTGATATTAATTCCAGTTTCATCATTTCCACTTTAATTTAAAACAAAATTTACGGGTACTGATAGAAAAGCAAAGTGAGATGCGCAGTTCAAAGATCAGGACTGCTTAATGCCTACATAACAGTATAAATGAATTATATAACTATCGAAATTTGAAGATTAAAAATATTTTGCTGAAAAACTTATTATGAGACCAAATTATATATAAAAAAATTGATTGAACCCTTTAGTCGGCATTAATATTGGCGAACCGGCTGGTCGCCAAAGGCGGCTAGTTATAAATAAATTACCGATAAAAAGGCACGAAGGTCATACTGGAGATGGTCAAAAATTGATACTCATTCACAGCTAAAATTATATCCTTATGTCATGAAAAAACTTCTGGATACTTTGGATTTACAAAGACGAAGGATAAGTTCGGGAGCATTTCTTCTGTTCTAAGAGTTACAAAGACATAGAGGATTATGCGAGATTCTTTGGTAGTTTTCAAAAGATTGGCAAGCCTAACAAAAAAGGAAAAAAAAGAAAAGAAAACTCAATTAAAGCTTGCACTCCTTATGCTAGAAGTGTGTTTCCAAATCGAGCATCCGCTATTGGACTATTTCCCACAACACCAAATGGCAAGCGATACCTCCTATCTTCCATCTATTCCCAAAATCAGTAAGTGCAACGCTATTGATGATTGTATTTCTATTTCAGTAACATGTGTGTTACTGAATACTTTCAGTAGAAATGGTTTTCCAGTAAAAGTAAACTGTAACCAAAGGGCATCATTTGTGAGCAATTTAACATCAGAATTTTTTGAAAGTTCGGGAACAAAAGTGTGCCCCAGTACTGTCTACCTACCTCAATCCAATCCCAAAGATATACCGGACAATTATACATATTTGGCGAGTTTATGTCTTGAAGCTAGAAGTAAGTGGGAAAGGTATTTTCCCTCAGCTTTGTTTGTTCTCAGAGCAGTGACTCTTCACAGCGTCGGATTCTCACTAATAAAATTGGTGGTTGGGAGACAGATAAAAAAATTCTGTGACGCTGCTATATGAAGAATGAACTCAATCTGAAATTGAATTCACTCCAGTCATCGTACATGCGTTTAAACTAACCAAGTATCTAAACCGATGTCAAGATCTAGCTACGGAAAAGTTGGAAGAAATGCAGTAAAAGTGGGCAAAAAATGATATGGTAAAAATATCATTAAACGTGAAGTTTTTAAAGAAGACCTTGTTTTGGTACTTGGAACCTCTGGGCCAAACTCTCAGCTCAATAGTTAAAACCAGGTACCACTGAAAAAAATATCCTAAAAAAATTAAGTTGTAAGTTAGTGGGAAATAAAAAAAATCTCAAATATATCACATTATCTAAAATCTTATTATAAAAGAAGTAAATATCTAAGTTTGTTTTCTTTCAATTCCGGAAAATTCAGAACGATAATGATTAAATTTTCTTATATTGACTCAAGTCCTAACGTATATCCTTTTAAGGATATTGTTACTGATATCAAGCTTGAAAGAAGACAAAACAGTGAAAAAATTGATAGATTGTAACTCTTTTTTAAATAAGTGTGCTAAGAATTTTTCTATCCTTCACGATAAACCAAATGCTTTTGCCATGCTAAGAAAAGACCCGTATTGACCAAGCCTTACCGAGTTTCTAAGAGACAAGCTGAGATACTTATATCAGAGATTCAACTAATGTTGCGTTTGGAAATTACTGAAATCGACAACAAGAGTCCAATGATATTGCTAGAGGCACCTGAAGAGGATCGCCGACTTCGTATGGATTATCATCGGTTAAATAAAGTCACTCATACAATATATTTTCCTCTACCAAATTTGAAAGACAGGGAAGAAACTATAGAATCTGAAATATATATTGTAGTATTAGATTTTTCAAACGTATATAGACAGATACCTCTAATCATTAAAATCCAGTGAATAGCAGCTTTTGTGACAAGTTTTAGAACGCACCTTCCCCTAAAACTACCTTTTAGTCTTAAGAATTAACCTAATTTTTTTCGGTCAAAAGATTTCTGAAGCATTAAGAGAATGAGAAGAATTTGACATTCCGTAATTAAATGATATTGCAATCCTCTCTAAATTCTGGAACTCTCATTTCAAAAACTTTGAGAGTGTCTTAAAGAAAATTAATGCAATTTACTCTAAAATCATAAAATGTAAATCTGCTCAAGACTGCCTTTTTTTTTATTTAAGACGTATTGTAGGTCAAGAAAAGAGCAAATCTTTAAAAACAAAACTAAAAGCTGTTGTAGACTTCGCAACACCCACATCAAAAACGGATATACGCTCTTTTCTCGGATTATCTGGACACTGCAGTAGATATATGCCAAACTATTCAGTCCCTGCGGCACCAATGACTGATGCTCTCAAGGGCAAAGGGAACAAAGGAGAAATTTCATGGCCTGAAGAATATGAAAAATCATTCCAAGCATTAAAAGAAAGACTTGTGTAGAAACAAGTACTTTACTCATCGGATTTCAACCATGAGCTCATCTTTCAGACATAGGCTTCACACACTGGAACTGGGACAGTTTCGATCCAAATGAATGATACAAGCGAAGAATATCCAGCTCTATAACTAAGCAAAAAATGTGGTGATATCAAAAAATGGTATAGTACTAGCAAAGAAATGTGAAAGTGTCATGTTTGCTGTTAAAAAGTTACATCATTATTTAAAGGGTAAGAAGTTCCTTATTCAACCAGAACACAGCCATTTGATCAGGTTTCAAAATAACCGTAGCACTAATCAACACCTAATGAACAAGGCAATAACGCTACAATCACTTGATTTTGAGATAACCCAACGAGCCGTCAAAGATAATGAGTTCAATTACTTTAAGCCATTTAATATTTGAATAAAATAATTATGTTTAATTATTAAAAAACATTTCTATATATGTATATTTTTCATTTGTTAAATGTTTCTCGTATACTGTTTTGTCTATTTATTTTTAATAATTATTAATTATTAAATAATTTGAAAAAATATTATTATTTTTTTCCTTCAGTTTTTTTTTTCTTCTTTTTTTTGTAATTGGTGCTTATGCCGTTTCTAATTCTTGTAAAATTGGAATTCTAATTGATGAATTTTATTAATAAAGAGCTTTTGAGACTATATCCAGAAAAAAAAAACTTTTTTGGGGGGGGGCTATAACGTCCAGCGGAATCTATCAAAATAGAAAAAAAAAAATCGACTTACGATTGTTGATTGTTTCAGAGAGAGAGAGAGAGAGAGAGAAGGAAGAAAGATGATCGTTTAGAGTGAGAGAGTATAAAAGTATTCAGAGTAATAACATCTAAAATGTATGTTAACTGGAATAATAATTCTTAACATTTTTTTTTAAAAAATGGAGTTTAGTGATGGGTGAAATAAGTATAAATTAATGATTTGAACTTAAAATATTTGGCATGTTGACTGCGTAGTTTTATTGTAGTTTGCTGCAGCACGATTTAATGAGAAAAAAATTACTTTTTGGAAATTCATTACCGTAAAAACCTTTATCTTTCGATACGTAATTAGCAAACAAAATTTGACTCATGATGAATATTTTCTACAGCTTCGATAAATCTCAAAGTAACCTAGATATATTCTGCTTTCGTATACCTGTATTAAGAAAAATAATAACTTGTGTCTGAAACTAAACTCAGACGTAATGATTATTTTATCGAGAATAATTTTTTAAAAATATCATCATATCCAGAAAAAGCGAGCCAAAGAGAATAATGAGCAGTTTATTAAACAAATCAAATAGCAAGGAAGATAAACATATTTTGAAACAAAATTAATTACTTTTCTTATAATCTAACTTTAAAAATAAAAACCAAATTAATAGTCATGTAATCTTTAAAAATTAATTTTTAAAAAATAAATGGGTATTGATGTTATATTTGGAGGAAAAAATCAGTGAAGTGACAGCAGTTTATGTCTAATTTTTTCGAATGTTCATTGAGTAGGAATCTTTATATATAGTTATGCGAAAACATGTTCATTTGAAAGATCAGAATCAAAATCGTTCGTTCACCATTTGAAATGAATTGTTTTGCTCTTTCGTTTACTGCTCGAGATTCACCCCGTCACTTATTGCACTGGAACTTACCAGTTGTAGTAGAGTGTCGATGAATCGGATCCATGTTCCAGATCCACAGAATCATTCGAGAGCCAAATATCCGAAACCTAAATGAAATTATTGCTAAAATTACTTTAATAATAACGTTTCTAATATTAATTTGTTAATAATTATTAAATGAGTTATTGATTAAATAATTTATAACTATATAATTTTCATAAGATTAATCATATTAATATTTCTGTTAATTATTCCATTTGTTATTTCTTAATTAAAATTAATAAAATAATATCAATTAACAAAATTCTTAAAATTAATTAATTTTCCTGTATATCTTATTATGAATATATTTAAGTTGATACTGTTTTCAGTAATTTGGTGAAGACATGCGACATTATTAACTTGCAATGTATCGCTTAAATGACGTTTTTCCATGAATTTGTTATTATCTTCTGGAGACAATTTATTCAATGTATTGTTCAATGATGAAATCACGCTTCAAACTTCCAATCAATTCGATTCATTTCAATGAAATTTTTATTTGATTATTTCCATAATTTATTATTAAAATCTACTATTAGAATATGGCAGTCTATTATTATCATATTCTACCCAATATTCCATAACTTTTTGCAATTATTGGAGATCAAACGCCATTATTTAAAAGTTTAATGTTCTAATGATTCCATTTATAATAATTCATTTTCATTAACTTGCCTACCAAGTATCATTAAAATTTAAGCAAATATTGAGCTTATTTTAATATATTGTTGCAAATCTACAATGTTGCTCAGCAGCACAGTTAGTTCAATCACTGGAAAGACCGTTTTACGATCCGCTATGTTGTGTACCGAATCAGTGATCGCTGGGGTTTGCGACACACTTGGAGACGAATTTGGTGACTTTAGCGACTAAATGGATGATACTGGAATCTTCAAGAATTTTGGTGATAGAGCTAATAAAAAACCGAGAAATGTTTGATTGTTTTAGAATTAAATAACTGAAAAAATCGTGAACTATTAAATAACTGTAGTCTAAGGCAAAGACAGTCGTGTATAGAGTGGCATAGCGAATCAATGGCTAATTAGTTGGATCAGTCCAGCGAAGCCCAACATTGGGTGGAGCTCAAGTGAGTGGTGAATTGAACTTTGAACCACACCCTGGAGTTTATTATAGAAACAGCATTGAGTTGTGTGTGGAGTAGCCAATTGGGAAGTAGTCAGTCGGCAGATGGATACAGCTAAAGCGAGGGGACAGTGGAGAATTGCAGGTTTTTGGAGAGATTATAAAGAGTAGCTACGCAGATTCTCCCCTCCTGCTGAATTTTGTGAAAAAGAAAAATATATCAAACACATGAAAATGGAAGTTTTCAATAATGAGCCGAGAATAATATTGAGTTCAAAGACATTGCTTTGCCATGCGTAAAAATAGCAATAGACTAAAATATTATTTATTGATGGTTTCACATACAATCTCAATCCCTCTCCAAACTTCTTAAATTAATACTTTGAAATATCAATAAATAACTCGTTAAATTTTTTACTGGCTATTTTGGCGTAGTGAATTGTAAGAGCAAAGTCAGCTACAATCCAAGGAGCAAGGATAGTGGCTGTAGAAATTTTATACATTCAAACTGGAATAGAAAAAATAAATAAATAAAAAGCAAAAATGAAGTTTTCCAACATTTCATCATGCAATCCAAAGTGAAAACAATTATGAGGCAAATATTTCAAATTTTGGGGTCTTTTGGATATGTTGCCAAATTATGAGAATCTATGAATTTTTAACTCCGTTGTGGGATAAGTCATTAAAATGCATGTAGAAAGCAATCATATGACAAAGGCGACATTTTTAGAAAATTTTACTCTATGGTAGATAATAAAAATTTGTAAAATAAATGAAAAAAAAATTATAACTATACAAATTGAAGGGAAGGAAAGAGAGGTTTTAATCAAAATGGTTGGTTATCAGTACTACTTTAAAATCAAATGATTTATCCTACTTGCATTAGATAATCAAATCAATTTGTGCAACAAAGCTCAGATGAAAAAATTAAGAAAAATTTAAAATAAAAATAACAAATATATATTTAAAAAATCGTAAAAATGCCAAATATGAGAGTAAGCTGAAAAAGCACAATTTATTTAAAAAATACCAAAAAATAAAAAAGATGTCATTAGCAATCAAGTTCTTGATAGTAAAAAAAACCTGTGTTGCTAATGCTTTTATAGCTGCAAAATTACACTATCATATTAGTTATCTTTTGACTGAATTACTCTAATTATTTTTTTTGACTGAGGTTTAATCATGAAAATTTTCATATACTAAATATCAAATAACTGAGAAGGAAAAGGGTTAGGGGCATAAATTTGCAAATCAAATGGAGTTAATTTGGAGGGGGGGGGGGTACAGCTTTAAAAGGGGAGATAGCCAACAAGGTAAATTAGAACGTAAGGACTAATTTTAAATAAGAAATATTAGCACGTTCCATAGAATCAGCTGATTCATCCCATTCCTAGTATAAAAACAAGAACGGTTTAAAATAACTGCAAAAAAATTACGAATCCAAGAATTCAGTTCTTCTTATTTAAAAAAAAAATAACGTTACAAAAAATAGTCTACGGAATAGTGTCTTTGATAGTTCTAAAACCTGTGTGGTTTCTGATTCTTTATTTTTAAAAATTAAAGATGAATTAGCTTTTAATTCAAAAGTAATTAATAAAATGCCCATAAAAATTAAAATATGAGAAAAGCCGATAAAACTTCATATATTAACAAGAATTTTTTTCAAGCTTTTTTTATTGTTTTAATGGTTTTCTCGAACAATATCAAAACTTTGCAATATCTGCCTCCCCTCAAAAATCTTAAGCCTTTTTGGAATAGTTGAATAAAATCAATAGCTCTATTTGTCTACTACAGAACAGATCTTTGGCATCAGAATTTTTTCCATTCTAAAAGCAACAAATGCTTAGTGCAGCCCTTCTTTGCGAAGAAACTTACCGGCATCTGTAAAAACACGGTAGTAAGTTGAACAAGATGCGACACCTCTTCCCTTACCCTCTCCACTGAAGCAACAATACCACGCGTGGCTTATGTCTCCTCCCTCCAAATCATTCTGCACTAACGGTATCAGTACCGCAACATTAAGGACATTCCTTTCTTGTTCATTCATCCCACGAATTCGATTAGAAGGATTGTTGACTAGCCAGACCCGATCTGTTCCTTTTGCAGTCTTGTAAAGGTTCGGAATGAACAACACATCACTATTATCGAAGTTCCACTAAGGCTCTCTGATCCATAAGGAGCAAAGCCAGTTATTCATTACTACCTTAAGGTTGAACATGGTTATTTCGGAATTCATTAAAAGATCTGAAAACTGTGGAGGACTGTCCAGATTGGGCATTTGCTCAATGACAAGTGGGCCCCATTCAAGGTGGGAAAGGGGGGGGGGGGGCTCGATCAATCAAGTTTCCCATATTTTTTTCTCAAAATTTCAGGGGCATTATTTTACAAACGCAAACTGTGCAGGATCGAAGCTGTTGAGAACTTTCAAATTTTTATTAATTTCTAAAGGTCTTTAAAAGCAGAATAAATGTTGGCATTTCTCTTTGTATGAATAGTGCAGTTCTTACAGTAGAGTTCTTTTACTTTTACTCTAATTATTTTTTCATTTTGCTGCTGCATTTTATGTGTCTTGCAATTATTGGATCTGTCTTGTAAGAACACAATGGTCCATTTTTTAAAGTACAAAAAGAGTGATGAAAAAAATCGTGCAATTTTATAATAAAAAACAAAGGTTGCGAAAAAGGGAAACTCGCTCACTCTGCCTTTCCTTAGATTTACGCATCACAAGGTGCTTGTTTGAATATGATTACATCGTTATACAAAGAATTATGTAGAAACTTGAATCTAAATCCAAAATCTTTCCAATCCGAAATAATTATTTTTTAATATTCATATCAAAACCTAATTTGTATATGGATATCATAAATAAAATTTTGACTACATAGTGAACACACACACACAATGATTGAAAAATATCTTTATTTTTAAATAGCACAAACTTTTCCAGAGTAATTAACTCATTCGAATTTAAATTGTATTTTAAAAATTATCTATGTATGATTTTTTATTGAATATCTTCTATTAAAAGAAAATGAATGTGTATGAAGTTAGATGTCCTTTTCTTGTGACAGCATGAAAGTGAAAGAATAAAATAATAACTACCAGAGAAAGGCGAAGAGGAAAAGCAATCCTTGTATGAGAGAAAGAGAGAGAGAGAGAGAAAAGTTACATCAGAAAATTTGCCATATGCTAAACATAAACTGCCATCAAAGAAGGCTAGAGAGGGTCTAACTCCATGAGAGAACTATTTCATATTCACCTGCCGTCCATAAGTTATAACCGAATTTTTATACTTTCTGTTTCTGGTCTCCGAATTTCTCCAACTTCTGTAATGAACCAATGAAAATGATAGTAAATAAATAATAAATACAAAGAGAAAGAGAGAGAGAACAAGCTGCCAATAGAAATGATATATGCAAATTGAGGCTAAACGAAGATCAACCTCAAAAAAGGCAACAAAATTCGCTTATTACGTAACATCCGCATAGCAACTAAAAGTGTAAAATAAAGATTTCTCCCATTGAGCTAATCGCTGTCTGAGCTGCTCTACGTTCAGACAAGTCTGTGCCACAAATAACTGTATATTGTTTTTTTCCCTCTCCTAAACAAGGCTCGACTTTGCTCTCTTCATTTGCTTTTTCTTTTAGGAAGTATTAGACTCTGCTTTCGCTTATGTATTGCCCTGGAGGAAATTCATCTGTTTTTCTATGCAATCGTTAGTAAGAGTCATTCATCAAAAAAAATACAAAGATAATTTTCTAAAGTAACGTTGTTTTTTAAGCATTATATTTCAATTGTTTTCTCTGGTGAAATATTTTTTGTAATATTGCTGTGTTCTGAACTGACGAACCGTCTCTTTATAACATCCACACGAAGCATAAATTCTTTTTTCCGCACAGCAAACAAATTTTATGATTTCGCCCAGGAAGCAAATTTATTTTTCGATTTGTTTGTTTATATAAAATGGCAATAATATGCCTCGAAAATACCTAGCGATATCGATCTTAAGAAATAAAATTCCATTGTCTTTTTTTAAAAGTAGAATCATATTTAACGAAGTGTCATTGATATGCAGAATAAAATATCACGCTCAAATATTCTCCCTTCAAATATTGCTGGCTGATGGGGCCGTCGATTCGATGAAATATCTGTTGGAGGGGTGTCAATAAATCTCCTTGACTACATTTCTGCATGTAAATTTGTAAACATTATAAACGCTTACCTGAATCAGTATGTTTTATAATGATATAAAATTATTTTCTATCTTCAATTAAAATTTATTGCCTAAACAATTTTTCTCTTCACATTCGTTCATTCATTGAATAATTCTGTTGTTAAAATGCATATCGTCGTGATTCAGATCAAAATCAATAAATCAAAAAAAAAAAAAAAAACAACCATACATCATCGTCTTTATTAACTCTATAATTTACTAACTCTTTTGACTTTCTGTTACTGAGTAATAGAAATATCTGCATTTCAATAAATCTTCTGAGTACTCTATCGTCAGGTAAAAGTTACAGAAATGGTAGGGAGGGACTAATTATGAAATTTGAAAAAAAAAAAAAAAAAAAAAAAAAAAAGCATTTGTGCTTAAATATATACAGACTAACGGGTCAATAAAACCAAGTTACAAGAGAAAAACCCAAGGAATTACTCAAACATAAATATGTGTAGTCAGAGGCGTTTAAGAAATCATAAACCTTCAAATGCTTATACTTCCCTTTCCTATTTTTAAAGCGAAATATAGTGATCTGATTAATTTGTATTAAAAAATAGTGATACCATGAGAATTTCAATCTTGGAATAAATCTTTTGCAGTTTCAAACTCAACGAATCTAAATTTGGATCCAAATCAAGAAAGTGGCCCAGAAAATAAAGTTGATTTTGCTTATATACATATATATAAAGTTTCACAAAGTTGTTTTTTATGTAATAGTTATTTGTTTTAACGACATTATAAACACATAATGCGAAGGCAATTTTAAAGCTGATTGTTTGTGCAATGTATAAGAATAGAATATTAACATACATCATAATTAAAATAAATTTGTATAAAAATTAAATTAATTGAATTAATTTGTATAAAATTGTTAAAGCCTAACATGTATTTATATAAATAAACCAAATTGAGGATATAAACAAATTTCTTCAATTAAATAATGTTTAGATTCAAAAGAAATTTATAGAATTAATTTACATTTTGTCAGTGACTAAATCGGAAAAAAAAAGTTTTATCGGATTACTACAGCCGATTACAATTTACAATAAATTATCAAATATAATTTATTCACAGTAAACCTTCGTTGAAATTACAAGCATGCAAAATAATTTTCACTATTTCGGATAATGAATAGAAGCTTAAATTGACTATATCTCAAAACTAAGTTTCAAATTGGGTGATTTTTATATGAACGACGACTAAAATGTATGGAAACTTAAAAAGAAATCCTAGTTGAACACAAGCAACAAAGACAAATTCAGAATAAAATTTAAAATTAAGTCAATTAAAAAATATATATTTGAACTATTAATTTTTATTACTACAAAAACTTAATTCATCATATATAAATAATAATCATAAGTTTTAATTAATTCATGTTGTTAATTATACTGTATTTGATTTGTAATTGTTAAAACTATTCGATTTAAAATTAATAAATTTCTAAACAGCACATTGCAAATTATCAAATGTTTCAAATATATCGATGCTATATGTCTTAATATCTAGATAGTTTACTCACCAAGGGCTTACATAGAAATGAACTCTTCTAGCTTTTTTTTCATATATATAAAAACGTGTTATTATTAATCCAAATTCAAATAAAACGATTTTTTTTTCAATCTCAATTACATTATGTGTTTGAGATATTAATCTCAATACATATATCCGTTTATATATATCGTTGATCTTCAGAAAAAATCGTTTAACCTAGATTTATCAAATACTTTGTAATTATAGATTGGCGGGAGGAAAGGTGAACCTGGAGTGAATTTTACGTTTAATCAAAAATAATGACAAACATGTTACAACTTTATTTTAAGTTCAGAAACCATAAATGCACAAAAACAAGTTTTATATTACATTAAAATTAATTAAATATATTGTTTTATTATACATTTAAATCTAATATTTTTCAAATGGTGGAGGAAGCTCATTAACTCGGATATATTTTTAGTCAGGAATTTCACTTTACTCTTTAGCTATAAAAACGTAGTATATATTTTTATACCTTAAAAATATTACTTTATTTCTTTCTGCATGGTTTTAAGCAAATTATTTATATACTAGGAATCGATTTGCCATATTATGCGTCTTATCATTAAGAGAATTATTTAGCCAACTTTCATAACCTCCAAAAATATTTGACTGCGTCGACTAGAAGAAAATGGTGCTTTTAATTGTTTTAAGAACAAAATCATCTATAGCTATAAATGCAATTTTGTGTAATTATTGGCTTAAATATGCAATTCTGAATCAGCAGTTATTGCCATTTACATTAGAATTAGGCATGATGGAAATAATTTGGATAAAAGTGCACTTTTTCGAGCATCACAGCTCTGCTTATATATATATAACGCATGTGTTAAAGTTTAAAAACTTGATTTCCTTAGCTGTAACATATTCGGTATATTTTCATTTTTCAACCTCAAAATTTAGTTCAAATACCAACATATTTCCCCCTCCCCATTTCATTTCTTGGGTCCTAAAGAGTAATCAATACTTTCATCTTAGATAAAATTCAATAAGTTGAGTAACTTAAACCAATTTGTTTAATATTACTAGATCAACATCCTTAATAAAGGAGGGGGGGCAGCTAGTCTCCGAAAGCGGACAATTACAGCAAAGGAATAAGAGATGCAAAGAATATTAAATAAGGAAATACACATGTTCAGCCTTTTCCAAATTTACCACAAATACAAGCATTCTTATAGAATATTTTTCTAATGTCACAATTTTAAATTGCAGGACAAACACACCTGACAACAGACTTCCTAAATTGAATCAAGATTTAAAACCAAAAGGTGGCGCATTAGCATTAATTCTAACTCAAAGTAAGAACAATAGAATATAGATATTTCTAACTCAAAGTAAGTACAATAGAAAAGATATAATATAAAGAATGAATACAATATTCAAAATTCAATCAAACTGTTTGATTTGCTTCACAATTGGAAGGGATATAAGAAATATTTTCTATTTAATTAATACCACGCTTATACAATGAAATGCAAATAAAATTGATGTTTGATATTACAAGAATTATCAGTACAGTTCGCTAGAATGCCATTAAGTCAAAATATTTTGGAGAGTTTAAAAAGAATCTTAGCTGGAAACAAGCATCGATGTAAAGAAAATTCGACAGAAAACTTTTACAGAATCATCAACAGCTGATTAATAAAAAGGAAATGCAGCAATATGAGAAAAATATGCAGAAAAGCAATATAAAATAATGGGGAAATAATATTATAATTAAAATTCAAGAACACTTTGAATTAAAAGTTCCATGCTGCTTACATTCAGGTTGATTCTTAGTGAAACTCTTTGTGCATGGCTTAAATGAAAAACTACTATGTTCCAAGTTAATTTGCAGAAGTTATTGAATATGTCTACAATTAAAAATTTCAAAATATGTTTATTTAAGATAAAGTCTAATTCAACTTTTGAACAACAAGACATAAAATGGCTGCTATAAATAAAAGAAAATACTCAATGTGGTGAGCTGAATATGAAATATTTATGGAAGTCTGACTGTAGTGAATGTGTCAGAAATAAAAGCATTAACAAAGACATGAAATGCAAATGTTCATTTTTATTAAACAATATTTACATTAAGAATCATGATCATCATAAAACAATGGTAGAAAAAACCCACTCAAAACCAAATTTTATTTCAAAAAAATTAATTCATGTTCATTATTTCACAAAATATAAATTATAAAATAAAATTCCATTTTTACAAGAAAAATAGAAAAAACAATTAATGCAGCTCAAATGATAATAATCCATGTTAAGATTGCACAAATTCTTTTTTTTCCTTCTAAAAATAAATTTTCAACCTTTTAAGGCATATAAATTATTTAAATTCTTAACAATAAAATTTAAATATTTTTATACTATACACACAAACATAATACAGAAGCAAAGCAACAAAACTACGAGTTTAAAATAGGCAGCAAGTGAGCTTCTGAGTTAAAGATGTATTTGTCTAAAGAATACATTTCTTGATTGTCACTGAATAATAAAAATAAATATTTTAACGTTTCTGCTAAAAAGAAGCTCTCCATTAAATCTCTTGGTTTAGTAATGAGAGGATTTCGGACATCTCCAATAGAAGTATAGCCTCCATCTGGAACTTTCGCATATTTTTCAAAAGCTTGAAATATCTGCCACCCCCAATCTCGATATGTTTCATTATGAGTAAGATGATACAGATACCAAAGACTTTCAACAGTTTCTGGTCGAAGTAAGTTATGAGCATCATTACTCTGAAATGATAAAAAGCAATGCAATTTTTTTAAACATAATAATATGATAAAATACTTAATAGAACAAAAAATTGGTAATAAAAAAAGCAACTTATACCTTTGATCCAACAACATTAAAAACTCTTTACAGATGTTTTGATTATTGGAATATGTAACAAAATCATAAAAAAGGAATTTTTTAAAGAAATTTCAACATTTTGTGAATCAAATTTTAATATATTCTATACATTTTGATCTTGATAAAAGTTTCACTGTTTTTTAGATCAGTTTAAAACAATTCAATAAGCCAGGTTTAGTATATCAATCAGCCTGTCAGTATTCAACATGTAATGATTATTCTAATTCACAAGAATTTTATTTAAGTATCAAAATATTTACAGTAGGAAAAACAAAAACAAAACTATTTACAGAATTTACAAGCATATAAGATATGATAATGAGATATGCCGTTTACAGAGATTTCCGACTTAGAAAAATAATTTGAAACAATTACAGGCTGAAATATAAAATGTGTTATGATATACATATATTCTGTGTTCACTTAATTTTATGACAAAATTGATGAGGATGTATATATTAAAATCAGATGGAAAATAATTTGGCTAATGAGAACGAAGAGAAATTCTAAATGATAGAAATGTATGATATGAAACTGCTTGCTTTTAACCCTCAGTCTTTATGAGTATGAGACTTGATGTTGAGGACCAGGAAGATGAGAAAATATTTCTATTTTCACTAATAAATTTAATTATGCCGTAGAATATTCTCCTGGACAGTGATAGGTGCATGCAATTTATTAAATCAAATTATTGATTTCATAAAATATGTCAGCAACTCGATATACACACTGCTGCAGTTGCAATTATTTTTTAAGTTTAGATACACTTGCTTCCTTGCAAAATTACGACACATTTTCGATGAAAAATCGATTTTTTTTAAAAAAATAATTTAAATAAATTTTATCTTTAGAGGTTTGATTACGAGATTCCGACAGAGATTTATTTGGCACGTGATGATTTAGGCAAGGAAATCTTGCGTATCTTTTAAACACGTGATTAGGTTCCAGGGACTCTTTATTTATTTTATAGCTCATGCCAGGAATAATTAAATAAAAAACAACGATATTTGGAACACAGAATAAGAAAATTTGGAAATTAAAATTTGAATTAAGAGATATCATTACACACACATTCTGCTGAAAAAAATGCGCGGCAGCACACAAAAATTCGCATATGTGACAATGGCTTTAATGAATAAAAGTAAAAACTGTCTTAAAAGACAAAGTCGTTACGAAATTTAATAAATTCCACCATTTTCTTTATCCACTGCAAAATAAAAAATAAATAAATAATATAACACTACTTTACCTTTATAATTATATCACTTGTCCCACGAGGCTGTAAATTGAAGTACGCAATTTCAGGACTGAGTCGTGTAGCTGTTTGTGCATACATATTATAACAAGTATCCATTAAATCAAACGCTAATCGTAAGTGTGAAGATGGCATACCATAATGAAAGCCAAGAGCTAAAGTTCCAGGCAAATAACAAACAAGATGATCCTAAAAAACAAACAAACAAAAAAGGTTATAAAATCACAAAATGGCATATTTAGAATAATTTCACGGAAAAAAAAATATTGTATAACACATTCCAAAAAAGAGATAATTAACTTTAAAAAAAGAAGCATTCGCATATTAGTGACTTTTCGATTTTGAAAATGCTCAGAATGAATTGTACACAATGAATGAATTGTACATTGTTCAGAATGAATTGCACACAAAGTAGTAAATGCCATTATGGATGAAATCAAGCATACTTATCAAGAAGAGTTAATGTCATGATAATGGAAATTTGCAGGTTTTCTTTCTCTATTTACTTTATAATAGTATATATTTCCTTAATACTTAGTAATTTCTTCTACACTTAAAAAAAGAGCAATTATTAAATAAAATTATACGAAATAAAATTGATGAATCATGATTTCCTATAATCAGAACATAATAAGTTGTAATTTAATTTTAACATATACAAATGCCTATTTTTTCAGCTAACACAACTCAAATTCACCTAAAAATTGATCTATCAGTTAAAAATATTCCAAAATTTAGTAGAGGGAGAAAAATCTAGTGAAAAGAAAATTAGATACAGAAATCGTCAATCGAAGAAAATGTGGCTCTCTGTTGTAACATAAAGAGAATGTTAAAGTATTTTTTATGAAGTTATATGTTTTGATGTTATGGAGGAAATACGGAAAACTGCTTTTCATAATTTTAATTAAACTGCTAAATAAAATTTTAAAAAGTCATTCTTAACAAGCTTCTAATATTGTAGAAACACCTTTCTGTCAAATGTCAAGCTCTTAATATCAGTGGTTCATGTTGCATATTGTTCAGTTAATCAGAACATGACTTTATAGACAGAAATTTCTTTGGGAGAGAAGAAAATCAGCAAATCAGAAAAAGAGAAAAAGCAAAAATCAAGTTAAAAGTTATAGAATCTGTCCTGAAGAATAAAAGTCTTGAAAAACTTGCTTTGACAGCCTTAAAAACTTTAATACTAGATCTAGCAAAAAATAGAAACCCAAATTTGATAAGATCAGTCCAATAACTAATAATTTTCAAAAGGCTGGGAACATTATAAAAGTATACAGCAAAAGAAATAACAATAATTGAAATTGCTTCACGTTAAAATTTCATCACAGTAAATCTTATGCAATTAACTAAGGTAATTACACACCACAGCGAACTGGGATTCAATAAAGTACAGTAAAATTCCTTTAATAAGTCTTTCAAGGCATCGCTCTAAAACGTCATGTTAATCAGTGCGATTATTATATGCATAATATATTAAAGATGATTCACTGTAAGTGTTTTTAGAGCAACTTTTCCTACGCTCGATGTATATCTTTAGCGCATCAGATTTATCATGCTTTAATCTTATTTCCCGCACTGTTACGACGCTCGAATTGTGGGCGAATATTGCTGTAAAATGCCAATAGATGGCGCTTCGAGGAGTGTAAAGAGTAGAGTTTTTTTTGTAAATAAATGTGTGTGTGTTGTGAAAATGGCGGTCTCGTCATTATGCCGGAACTCTTTGTGTTTCCAAACTCCCTAATTCGCTTTGAGGTTAACATTTTTTGGTGTCAGAAGTGGGGTATATTAGTGTGTGTGAATCACGTGTCGATGTGAAGAGAATTTTATTTGTGTGAGTTAGGAAGTTTGCGAATCGTGAATGGGCGTCCTTGAAGTTTCGGTTGTTTGGCGGGACGGGTGAGTAATGTTGCTTTCGCTTCGTGGTTTCGTTAGTGTTGTATGTGAAGGGCTAATCTTTAAAGTGTTTTTATTGTGACTTGTGTGATTTTGTGCTGTCTATGTGGTGATTTGATTATATTGTGTTGATTTATTTTATACATTTAGTGCTTGAATTGGTTATTTTGTTTGACTTTGGTTTGCAAATTTAATGCAAAAATGAGTGTTAAATCGTTAAAAAAGGAAGAGTTAATACTTTTAGCTGAGGAATTGGGATTAACTGTTCCTAGTGCTGCAAAAATTATCGATTTAAAAACTTTAATTGAGAGTTCAAAAGTTTACGATAGTGATCCTGAATTTGTGCAAAGTGTTATAGAGAATATACTAGAGGAGAGAAAATCAAAAATTGACCGAGAAAAATCGGAAAATGAAATGAAATTAAATCTAGAGAAAATAAAACTATCTCAGTTAGAGGCGGAATTAGCGTTAGCCAATGTTAGGAAAGAACTCCCTCTAAATGTAGATACAGACACCCCAAATTTGAATATTGAAAATTTGATTAAAAGCGTTAAAATATTAACGATTGCAGTGCCCACCAAAGCGGAGTCCTTTAATTTGTTTTTTCAATCGTTAGAGAGGGCATTTAAAACAAAAAATGTACCTGAGGAATTTAAAGCGGAAATACTTCTTAATATTTTAGGTGGGAGAGCTAGTAATTTATTAGTGCATATGTGCGACGAAGAGCTGGGTGATTATGAGAAATTGAAAACAGTAGTTTTAAGAGAATTTCAGCCAACACCACAAGAATGTTTGAATCATTTTCTTCGCGCTCAAAAGTTATATAGTGAAACATATGTTCAATATGCGTCGAGATTGAGTGCTTCTTTTGAGTACTACTGTCAATTACGTAAGGTGGACAATTTTAAATCTTTATGTAAATTAATTGTGTCGGATAAAATTCGCGATAATCTCGACCGGGATCTAATGAGTCACATAGCGGTGAAACAGGGAGAAACATGGTTCGAACCACAAACTTTAGGTCGTGAGTGTGATATTTATTTATCATCGAAAGGTAAACAGAAACCAGAATCAACTTTTGCAAAATCACTTACAGTTAATGATGCTAGAACAAGGGAGGGAAATTATGTGAATAGATATCGTAATTATAATTCCCAAAGTGTTTCAAACGTGTATGTATCCAGAGTAAAAAATTACAAATGCAAATTATGTAAAAATAATGAAAATCATGAGTTACGTTTTTGTCCTAGCTTCAAAGAGTTGTCGGTATTTGAGCGTGTTGAATATATAAAGCGAAATAATCTTTGCTTTAAGTGTTTTCTATCCGACTGCTATGCAGAAAAGTGCAGGGTAAAAAATTGCTTTTGTGGAAAGCCGCACAACCCCTTACTACACTACCCTCGGGCTCAAGGTCAAAAGGCAGCTGTGCCTGTTAGTAGCAACGAGTCAGCGGAGGAATTTCCTGCGGACACTGCAGCGAATGTAAACGTCGGTAGCAATATCGTGGCCGCCAGCATAGGAGCCAATAAGTCGAAAACAGTTCTTTTGAGTACGGCTCGCTGTTTGATTAGAGACAAACATTTTAAGGCGCATGAAGTTCGCGTATTATGCGACTCGGGTTCTCAATCTAACTTAATTACGAAAGAATGCGCTCAGCGATTGCAACTGAAACGTGAAAAAATAAATTTGTTGATTTCTTGTGTGAATAATTCTTCTATGACAGTTGATGAGAGCGTCACGGCAACATTGTGTAATAAAGAGAACAACTTTGTAAGAGAATTAGATTTTCTAGTAGTGAGAAAAATTACAGATTTAGTGCCGAGTAAATTTTTAGATGTAAGCGTGTATATTCCCCAGAATGTACCACTGGCAGACTTCAATTTTAATGTCCCGGGCAAAATTGATATTATTCTTGGAGCCCCAATTTTTTACGACCTGTTGAGACACGGCCGAATACAAGGTAAAAATTCACAATTGTTTTTTCAAAATACGGTGTTTGGGTACATTGCGTGTGGTGAGGTGGAGCAAAATAGTGGGGATAAAGTTCACTGTGGATTTATTTCGGATGAGGATTTAAATCATAATTTAAAACAACTGTGGGATCTTGAGGCTTTAGGTATTAAAGAAAAGGAAGGGTTAAGTGTAGTTGATAAAGCATTGATTGGTAAATTTGAACGAAATTTGAAATTCGTTAATGGAAGATACGAGACTGAATTACCATGGAAGATTGATTTTTCTGAATTGAAAAATAATTATAGTTTGGCTAAAAAACGGTTTGATGAGTTAGAAACGGTTTTTAATAAAAATGATTGGGTTGCTAATGAATATAAGGAAATAATAAATGATCAAAAAAGAAACGGAATTATCGAAGAATGTGACAGAGATGAGTATGAGTATTTTATGCCACACAGAGCAGTTGTTAGGCAGGATAAGGAAACAACCAAAGTTCGAATAGTTTTTAATTGTAGCTCAAAATCTAAGGGTAACCTTTCTTTGAATGATTGTTTGGAAACTGGTCCGAACTTAAATCCGAATATTTTGGATATTGTTCTAAAATTTCGTAAGTACAAAATAGCATTTAATGCTGACATTGAGAAGGCTTTTTTAATGATAGGGATTTCTGAAAAGGATAGAAGGTTTTTAAAATTTCTTTGGTCTTCAGATAACTTTAATGAGGAATATAAGATTATGCAAATGAAAAGACTACCATTTGGTTGCAGTAGTAGTCCCTTTATTCTATGTGCCACGATAAAACATCATATTAAAAAATATGAGATGTGCAAACCTAGGTCATTTGAAATGCTAAATTCAGCACTTTATGTAGACGATTTGTATTTTGGAGGAAATAGTGTAAGTGAAGCATTTCAGTTGTCGTCAGATGCTGTATCAATATTAAAGAGTGGTGGTTTCAATTTAAGGAAACTGAAGTCTAATAGTAGCGATCTGGAAAAATTGTGGAAGGAGAATGAACTTAGCAGTTGTGATAGCGGTAGTGAAATGGATGGAACTCAGGAGTTGAAAGTTCTAGGTTTAAACTGGAATCCTGAGAAGGATGAGTTGTCTTTGGATGTAAAAGGTTTGTTGAGCACTTGGGAAGGTTTAAGAAATAGTAAACGGTGCGTTTTACAATCAGCAGCCAGGATTTTTGATCCCATTGGTTTAATTGCCCCATTTATTGTAAGGATTAAGATATTATTACAAGAAATATGGGAAAGAGCTTGTGATTGGGACGATGTATTACCTGATGACTTAAGGTTAAAATGGATTGCGTGGTGCAGTGAAATTGGAAAATTAAATGACGTCACAATTCCGAGATGTTGTTTATTGAATTGTGATAATGAGAGTGTGGAGATTCATGTTTTTTGTGACGCATCATTAAGTGCTTACAGAGCAGTTGTTTATATTAGATATTCTGATAGTAGTGGAAATTACAGAGTGTCTTTTGTAATGTCTAAGAGTAGAGTGGCACCGGTAAAGAAATTGACCCTACCGAGGTTGGAACTAATGGCCCTCCTAATAGGAGCTAGAGTTGGAAATTACGTTGCAAATATTTTTAAGGACAAAATGGGAAGGTTAGTGTTCTGGAGTGATTCGTTAATTGCATTATATTGGGTTAAAGGAAGTGCAAAAAGGTGGAAACAGTTTGTTGCTAATAGAGTTGTAGAGATTCAGGAGAGATCGAGTCCGAGTGATTGGTATTATTGTCCATCTGAAGATAATCCTGCAGATTTACTCACGAGAGGGATTGCAGCCGAGAGTTTGGTACTTAATGAAAAATGGTGGTTAGGTCCAATTTGGCTTAGGAAGAATAGGGAATATTGGCCTGAGCAGTTAATCAGAGAGTCGCCTAAGTTACACTTGGCAGAATTTACGAATGAACAAAAGCAAGATCCTGTCCAAAGTTTTGTTGTTAAATTGGAGTTAGTCGAGCAGCTTTGGAATAAGTTTTCAGTTTGGAGTAAGTTGCAAAGAGTGGTTGCGTGGTGTTTGAGATTTATTAGAGTATATGTTAAAGGGGATAGGAACATTACATCCTATTTACAGACAAACGAATTAAAAGAGTCTCACGATATTATTGTTAAACTAGTGCAAAGATCTGTATATAACAACGAAATAGCGACTTTAGAGAAAGGAAAAGGGCTAGAGAAAAGTAATCTAATTTCTCTGAATCCATTCGTAGATGATAGAGGTTTATTACGCGTTGGTGGACGGCTCAAAAACGCCAACTTGCCGTACACTACGAAACACCAATTAATACTACCAAAAAGCCATTCAGTTACAAAATTACTGATAAGACACTATCATGCGATATATTTACATGGAGGAGTACAATTGATAAATTCAGCGATGAAACAAAAATATTGGATTACGGGAGCAAAATCTGCAATTAGAAGAGAGTTAAGAAATTGTACTACATGTGCCAGATTTCGATCTGAGTTTTCGAGGCAAATAATGTCGGATTTACCTTCTGCCAGAGTGAATCCAGGAAGAGCGTTTCTTAAATGTGGTATGGATTTCGCAGGACCCTTCTATATCAGTCCTCGCCGTGCTAGAGGAGTTAAACCGTCAAAAATGTATGTGTGTTTATTTGTTTGTTTTACAACAAAGGCAGTTCACCTGGAACTGGTCAGTGATCTTAGTGCATGCGCGTGTATTGCTGCATTAAAACGGTTCATCGCACGGCGTGGAAAACCAGCAGAAATTTTTAGTGACTGCGGTACGAACTTCGTCGGTACAAAAAACTACTTAAAGACCTGTGAGAAAGAGACCATTGGTTGTTACCTTACCAATGAAGGTATCAAATGGACTATGAACGTTCCGTCTGCCCCTCATTTTGGAGGTTTGTGGGAGGCAGCTGTAAAATCGATGAAATTCCACATGAGGCGTGTTATCGGTTCACAGATCCTATCTCAAGAAGAATTTTCAACAGTTTTGGCCGAAATTGAAGCAGTATTGAATTCCCGCTCCTTGGTTCCTGCTTCTGAGGACCCTAATGATTTTTCCGTAATCACCCCAGGTCATTTCCTTATTGGATCAGAGTTGAAGAGAGTACCTGAGCCTGACTTCACGAGCGAGAAAATCCCCATCCGTGAACGATGGAAATTAACTGTGCAGATTTCTCAATCCTTTTGGAAATCATGGTCAAAGGACTATTTGACCCAGTTGCAAGTGAGGAATAAGTGGAAAGTCCCGATAAAGGATTTAATGGTCAATGATTTAGTATTGATCAAGGACGATAATCTCCCACCACTAAAGTGGAAAATGGCGAGAGTGATCCACACCTTTGAAGGATCTGACGGTAGAGTCAGAGCAGTGTCTCTAAAAACTATTGCAGGAGAAATTAAGAGACCGATTCATAAATTGGTTAGACTTCCTGTGGACGATAATTGACATTTGTTTTTTATTATCTTTTTATTTTCTTTTTAGTAATGCAAAATACTTTTGTGCTTTGGATTTTTTTTAATTTCATAATTTGTGTACAATTCTGTGTAACTATCCTTTTACCTGTATTGATGACGAAGTCATGGGGCCCCAGTATGTTACGACGCTCGAATTGTGGGCGAATATTGCTGTAAAATGCCAATAGATGGCGCTTCGAGGAGTGTAAAGAGTAGAGTTTTTTTGAAAATAAATGTGTGTGTGTTGTGAAAATGGCGGTCTCGTCATTATGCCGGAACTCTTTGTGTTTCCAAACTCCCTAATTCGCTTTGAGGTTAACACGCACCTTTATTTGACAACAAATAAAACACCCATTATAAGTCTTAACTAAATTCTTCGCAATCTAAAGCACTAAAAAAATAAAGCTCGAACGCTATCGATTTGCAAAATGTATGACACAGTACATATTTCGTAACGCCCCTTTGAGATAACAATTCCAGTATTTCCATAAACAGTGATGTACGTTGTTGAAAGAGAGAGAGAGGCGGGGAGGGGGATTAAACCCTATCTTAAAAAATGTCCATGGGCAAGGATTATTTTCCCGAAATCTTCTCTTTTGCAAGCTCTCTATTTATTTATATTCTGTATTGTTTTCCTGATACATCAGAAAAACAGCACTTTATAAACGCGCTTCAGATTTATAATGCTGAATGACTAGGTATTATATATATATATGCACTTTACAAAACTAAACAATTTTTAAACCTTTTTTTTAAATAATCACTTTTAGGGTGCTTAAAAAAGAGTTTTCAAATGTACGCACTTTTCGTGACGCTTTGTACTTGTCTATCGTAAGAGGTGTTTTTTTTTAAAAAATTGTAGTTATTTGATATTTAATAATCCATTCAAATTTCATACATACATTGAGATGAGATACATTTTTCTTTTCTATTTTTTCAGTAGCAGTGCTAACGTGTTTGTCAGATTTTTTCAAATGCAAAGTCAATTGTAAACTCTATGGTCATTGTTTCTTGAATTGTTTTATGTTTATCAGATATAACACCGATCATAAATGAATTACTAGTTCTTTTTATAAGAGGACTGTCAGAGTGGAGAAAAAGATCATAAAGAATTATCTTAATATGTTCAGGCAACTTAATATGTATAGGCTTCAAAATTTAAACACTTTTCATGATGTTAAGCCCCCTAGAAATATTCCATAAAACGAGCAACATTTTATCAAGAACATATGCATGGCAATAACGACCAACAGAACTTAAAAATAGATTAAATACAAATATACAAATTTACTGCTAAAGAGAACAATTTAGGTTCTTAAATTCTTATACTCCAATATTTTTTAGTTCAAATTTATTGGGTGAAAACAAGAGAAATTCTTCAAATCACGGACAACATTATTATACTACAAAGATAAGCAATTTCCTCAACAATAATATTTCAAATGATAAAAATTTATTTTTCAATACAAGACAATGCCCCATAATGAAAAGTTACTTGATAGAAGAGTCATTACTGGAAAGAAAAAAGTAAAGAAAGAAAAAGTTTTATTAGTAAGCTTCTGATATTTATATGCATATATTTCATTAGGTGAATACATCTGAGTTTTCTTTAGAAGTATTCACCAACTTTATTTTCCACCAAAAAAAGTTTTGAAATTAAAAGAAAATTATATACTTGCCATTTTTGGACTATAGCTACGACCACTCAACAATTCACCAACAAAAGTTAGCCTGTTTGGATATGATTGTTTGACAAGATGTTTTAAAATTCCATCTACTGCTTCCATATAATCTTCTTTCAGCCTTAAGGGGAGAAAATAACAAATATTCAGCGGAAAATCTTCAAGAATCTTATGAATCACATTTTTTATTTGCAACAGATCTAGCATATATGAAAAGCAGAACAGAGTCAAGATAAAATGAAGATTACTCATTATATACATAAACAGTTCAGGTAGAATTGAAAAATAACCAATAGTAATTTGTGATAAGAAAGCTAAAAGAAATTAATGACAAGAAAACAAATAAACAAAATAGCTAATTAGGCTAAAAAAACAGGACCAGAATAACGCCACTCATTTGTTACTCAACTACTTAAGGGTTGATTTCAAAATATAAGTATCAGGTTCTTAAAATTCTGAAAATATTCCAATGGTGATGAAAAATGTGACTTCATATTTTCAAGTACAATTAATAATATTTTTTGGATTTGGATCACAAATTCCAAGTGTGTCTAAATCTGAGAGATTGCACCATTAATGTGATAGGATAAAATAGAAGATATACTGTCATTCTTTTGTATCTCATTTGTTTTCCCCAATAGCTTCCAATTTAATTGAGTTCCTACATACTCCTGGACTAATTTGCTTTATCTCTCCTGAGAACAATCTACCAGAGACATCAGTCCCAATTAACAAATGAATCTCTAATGGGGAAGACTGGTACAATAATTGTCCATCATAAGCACACATTACGTTAGTAAAAAATATTCTATAAGATTTTAATTCTCTCACTTAGGGAGACAATCTCTGAAAATATTGAAACAAATCATTTCCCGATCTAATGTTTTGAAATTACAATGGAAATTATTATCTACATTACTTAAGTGTAAAAAATATCATGTTCTGCTTTTTCAATACAGTTAAACAAAGAATGTAAAATAGATTAAACATTGATACCTTCTTAATTCATTCTTTATGCAGTGTATTTTGATATGTAGGATCTAAGAGATTTTGTATAATAGAAACAATGAATTAATTTAGTTTCAATGTTTCCTCTGATTTGAACTACTAATGTTTGTAGATGAACTAGATATAAGGATATTTTATTAATTGAAGAGTTGTCCATAACAACTTTTTCTTCTGATATTTTTTCATTAATTTTATTACAGACACATTCGTTATTGTATTGCACATGACAAACAATTGATTCCAACATCATTTAAAACAAGTTCCACGGTTTAAAAATAATTTCCTTCTTTTTTTTCATACGTTAAATCATTCGTAAATTTACTATCGCGAGTCATATGAGATTTATTGCAAAAATCCATATTCTTTTAATCAACCGGATACGAATTTCTCCTCGAATTATTTTCAATAAATCAGAACCAGATGGCCTATTCGCTTTTTCACGAACAAGATGATCGTTATTTTAATTATGTTTTTCTAAATAAATAAATAAAGAGTGAGCAATAATTTTCTCTCTGATTTGATTTTTTTTTAAAGTTCCAGAGATAAGTCAGCACTGAACTTTCTGCTGTAATTAATGCAGTTTGATAAATCGCTTCGTAAACAAGACTCTACAAAGGGATATAGAAAAAATGCTTAAAAGTAATCTACAACTCCTATTAATTTCAATGCTCTAAGCTGCCCTTCTAAAGTATCGTACAATTTAACAGAAGAAAATTTTTGAAATTGAGGATTCGTGTTATTTATGACAATAGAAAGAAGTGCTTTAATGTAAACTTTGATCAGCAAATCATCGCTCCCGAAGCCCTGTTTTAAGCATTTGCCAGATTACTCATAATTTTAGGCAAGAAAGATTTTACTAATTATCTTTCTAGCAAATACTTTTGTATTGATTGTAGCAAATGCTAAAATTTGTCATCAGCTACAGTAACTTCATCTTTAAGAATCTTTTTAAATTGCTCCCAACATTGGAATCATTCCTTAATGTTAACACTAAATTGTTTTAATTCCAACTCGGGAAGTTTAAATTTGCGATTAGTATCATCTACAGATTCTTTTATTACACTAACATTTAGTTTAGGTTTTTACAATGCGTATAATCTTAGCAGTTTCATTTTCGCATTAAAAAAAACCATCTTCATAAGTAGTAATTGCTCTATATTCCAGATTAAAATTTTCTTGCTTGCATGTTGCATCCTTTTACAAAATAGCTAAAATCTTTGTATCTAAATTGTTTAATTTACATTTTTGTTCTAAAACAATTATCGGTGCCGAAAGATATTTGTGTCCTCTACTTTATTTTCTAAAATTTCATATGCTTTATTTAATACTTTCGTAAAATTACTCCACGTAGGTCTTTTTGACTTTTATAAATATTTTCGCTGGCTTTCTGGCACAGAGGTAGCGTATCTTCCTCGTGTTCTGGGAGTTCAGGTTAAGGAATGGCTGTTCTTCTGAGTGCTATCTGTGAAATGTGTGAATGTGCTCCCCTGTAAAAAGGGGCTGTGCAAGCGAATGTGTGTGATAGAGCTAAGTCGTTCCTCTACCTATTTTTAGCTGCTCTGATCCTTAAGACTAACAGAGGTTCCAATCTTTCTTCATCGAGTCGTGGATCTGGTCACGCACTGCTGGTCAATGGGGGTATGCATTAACAAAAACATAAATATTTTCGACAACTATTTTTAATAATTCCTAAATACTGATTCTAAATACCTCGAATTTTGAATCTATTTACGTAAATATAGACAGGAACGACAGATTTTTGGATTTCTAGGCCACAAATTCTAAAATATGTAAATGTAAGAGAAAATTTACTCTTATCTTTCTTTTCGGGAGCATCTAAAAACAAAAGAATTGAGGTACTCCAAAATGAATTAGTTCACAAAATATTAAAATCATTAATTTAATTACAGTTGCACATTATCAATTTTATCATTTTTATTTTCTGGACGATGACACGGGTACAGTTAATTTAGATAAGTATTTACAGAGATTATTTGCATATTTTTTCATGTGCAAGATTGCTAATAATCGTGATTGCTTACCCATCTTTATTTGAATCCCCCTAAAGCTAGAAACCAAACAAATTTCTTAAATTTCTTGACATTTGGAACTAAAAGTCCACGTTATCATTTTAAAATGGATT
>JAOUZG010047196.1:1874290-1909802 GCA_026289955.1 Argiope argentata
ATATATATATATATATATATATATATATATATATATATATATATACTAGCCGCCTTTGGCGACCAGTCGGTTCGCCAGTATTAATGCTCGCTAAAATTTTCATATAATATTTTATGTAACTGTGTCTCAAAACAGATTTTTCACCAAAATATTTTTAAACCAAATAAATTTTGATAATAATATAATTCATTTATAGTATTATTTTCTTCAGGTGTTCTGTTCATTGTACTACTCATCTTTCTCTTTCTATTCGAGCAATGATTGTCCCGGAATTGATATTTTACTTACATAGTGGAGGGAAAGGTTTAAAATTCTACGTTTTTATAGAATAATGAGATTCAAATTTCATAAATGTAAACACACTAAACGAATAAAGACACAATTGATTTTCAAGAGATGCGAAAGTTTAAAAACAGCTTGGAAAATGCCGCGCACAGAGGAAATAATGGTGACACACACACACCCTTCTTTTCTTTATTTTTCTATTCTTTTTTTCTTCACTACTTTTCTTTCTAAAAACCCTTTTTGTCCTCCGTTATTCTTTTTTTTTCTTTATTTATTACTTTATAATGACTTTATTTTGAGCAGACATAGATTAAATATCCATACAGACTAATAATAAAAGCCACTATTTTCTTTCCTTTTTAAACATCCCGTTATCTATGAATGAAAACCAACTGACTTCGCGCATTTCTTTCTAAACAAATCATAATTTATTACTTCCTGCTATCTTACTCAGTTGATCTGGGGGGAAGGAAATGAAGATTTTTGGCGGGAAAGTAAGAAAAGTGTCGTTTTAACTATTTTCCACGCAGTTTTTTAGTTTTTTCTCTCCATAAGAACCATCCTCGTGTCTTAACGAAAATATTTTTTAAAAATTAGCCGAATCGGCTGAGCCGTTCTCCAGTTTTGCGCTTAGCAACGCATTTCGAGTTGCATTTTTATTAATATAGATTGAGCTGTAAACAAAATTGAGCTTTACAAAACTGTTATAAAAATAATAATCCAGTAATAGTATTTTAAAATGTAATTTGTTTTACAAAACGAGTTATCGGTATTAACATATTATAATCATTACATTATAAATTGGTTAGTAGAGTTTAATAGCAAAAAATTCAGATATGTTCCATTATAAGTGTAATCAAAGCTAATGTGTTTACCAAACTACAGGAGTCACATAATAACTGATCATTTAGGGGGGGGGGGTAAAGTTAACAGTAGGATGAAACCAGAAAGGCAACATTTTAATTCCTTTTGATGAGAAATTAATAATAAAATAGGTTTCATGGATAAGGGTCAAACAACGGTTTTATAGTTATCAGGGCAAACTCTATGACAATCGCTTTATAGAAAGGCAAAATAAGACATTTGTAAAGTGCTTTGCAGAAAGCAACAGAAATTAAGTAGAATGATTATAATAATCCTCGATCATAAAATATTATAGTGTTGTTTATTGCATTATTAGACAGTACAGTAATTTGAAGTCTTGGATTATTTTCAGTTTTTCATTTTAATGGAAAATTTACTGATAATAATTAACAGATTTTGATTGATACATGATTAATTAAATAATATAAACATCTACATGCTATTTAGATGGTACTGAAATGCATAACAATAAAAAGAATACAGATAGTTACTTGATTTTTGTGTCTAGTTTACTAGAACAGAGTCACTCCAAAGACCAAAAATTACTGTTCCTTATAATATTTTTCAGTGGGACTTTATAATTCTTCATACTTTTCATTCAGATGATTACAATATAAAAATAAATATTAATAAATACATCACCAGACAAGAAAGAAACAAGAGGAAATTAACCTCATATTTTGAGTCACTGGTCAAGCGACTCACATCTCGGAATTCTAACTGAACAGTTGAAATTTCAGATACAGTACTGTCTTGTCCCCAAGTTGGAGGATGTGCATGCCCAGTTAAAAGATTCACATCAGAATATGGTATTCCAGAAGAACTTCTAAATCCTGGCATCAATCTATTGGCTAAATCTATCTATAAACAAATAAATTCTATAAAACATTTTATGTTGAAAACTATGAAATAAAAATGGATCAAATATGTATTTCAAAATAGGAAAGTTGGAGAGAATGGCATATATATATATATATATATATATATATATATATATAAAGTATATTTAATGATACTAAATAAACCTGGATAATGAGAAAAATAGTAATGCAACATACCGCTTTTTCAAGAAACACAGACTCTTGACTTAGATGAAAGGCACTGAGAAGGCCACCCAAAACTCTAATTGTTGTTTCAAAGAAGTTAACATCTTTATTTACATTAAAATTCAGCTTCTCTTTTACCCATTCCTTTGCTTCATTGAACTCTGAAAAAAAATTAATATAAATTACACTTGCATACAACTAAGAATAAAGAATCAAAAATAAACATATAAACAAAGAGGGAAAAGAAACTCACCTTCTTCTAATCCCATAATATACATAGTGTCTAAAGAATCCACTATAGTAAGACCTAAACCAAACCAATTTTGAAATGTTTTGGTAATAGGTTTAAGGTGATCATGTCCCCAAGCATGGTTTTTATAACCTTTCCAAGCATGTAAAAAAGCAGCGACGACAGCTTTTTGTTTTGTCTGAGATGAGCCTAAATAATTAAAAATTAGTTAATTTTACAAGACATGCATTTTCTCTTTTGAAACAAGCATTATTTTACAAGAACTTACACAAAATTAGTTACCTCCTTTCTTTGAGATAATTAAATACATCAAAATAACTAATTTATTTTAGTATTTATAAACAAATAAAATGAATTATATATATTTTTTTAAATGAAAGAGATGAATTCATTTTACACTTGCCTAGAAATATCATCAGATGCTAAACAAGTTACAATATTGCATAACATCTGTGAAGAAATAAAAATACTGCAAATTAACAATTTGACCAATCAAGGGCCAACAAACTTCAGATTAAATGGATAGTTCCATAGATATCTAATAACTAAAGACCAACTGATTCTGAAGGTTTAAAAAAAAATCATTTTATGTCGTTTCAAGGAACTGTTCAGATAGAAATGAGTTTGTTTATTAAATATTGTTTATAGATAGACCGGGGATGGCTGTCAGCCATCCCCGGCCAAATTTTTTAGGTGGTATGGTTTGCTTGCGGGCCATGAGAGCCGGGAAAGACTCCAATTGTTGATCGGCCCCTGGGGGAGCGTTCCTGCTCTATATGTATATTCAAGATACAAGGAAAATGCACAAATAGCGTTCATTGCTAGCTAAAATGGAATATGGTTTGAAGGAGTGGAAAAAAAAAAGTACCAATTTAATATTATTTGAAATAGCATATTAAAAAAAGGTTTATATTTACAACCAGAATTTTTTTTGAATTTTTATTTACTAGCTGGAATTTAGTAAGACAAAATTTGTATATTTATGGAGGGATATATTACCTCTCAAGCTCTTTAATTGTAATCCATATAAGATTAAGGGTTCAGGTGAAATAAAACACAAAACTTTCTTGTTATCATGATATTAATCATTTCATGATTGCTTAACAAAACGCTTTTCAAAAAAGTAAGATTACTTTTTGTAAAAAAAAATATTTATTCATTTTTACCAATTCAAATAATTGCACATTAATTTCTGCAGATTTTTTAGCCATCAGTTTAATAGAGCTAATGGACCTAATCCGTAAGAAATCAGATACATTTCAGCATGACTTGACATACATTTTTATAAGTGAAAATATTTTCAATATATTATTCTGTGGAGAAAGTGACACCACAAGTTTTAATGTCTATAAAAATTCTACTTTAAATTATTTTTTTTCGAACAAGAAAAGCTTAATTAAAAGTTCTTGAACTTAAGTATTTTCGGACAGTAAATTTGATACTTTCGGATTTGAAGCACCATCTTTTCCTATAATCTATTTAGATACTAAGTTCAACACAATTGATTATTTGGAACTAGCACCAGTCTTGTATGTTCTCTTCTTTTGACATGACGGCCTTTCAGTAATTTCCCATATTAATTGGATTTATTTTCATCCTACAAAGCAAGAAATATGCAATAAATGGGTTTCATGGAACCTCTAACCCATTCAGCAAAATCAGGAGTGTTTTTTTAAACGTCCAATTTGTATTAATACAGATTTTGAGAAGGTCATTGTTCTACAAAAATTCTCTAACCTATTAAAAATAAATTCACAATTTTTCAAATAATAAAGAAATCATTCAATACACTCAAGTATGGTTGATTAAACACCACCACACTGATTTTGCAGATTGAATGCTGTTAATTCTGCTGAGAAATGTTTTCTATGCTTTCACGCAGTTACAGAAGTCTTGAGTATGCTCATTAGTTGCAATTTGGGAATCTCATGGAAAAGGAACAACTGTGTAGCAAATTGAAACTACAATAACATGCAGAAAAAAAGAGGAGAGTTTCCATATTACACAATTGCGAATCATTTTGTCTTTAAAAACAAGGACAGTGATCTTTTATTCTTGTAATCTTTAGATACTGGGAACTTTTAGATTGAAAAAAAAATAATAAAATAAAATAAAATTTTACAATTTTCTATATTTTCTCTGTTTTTATGAAAATCTTCAAATTTCCCTGCCTTTTCTTAGCTTTTTTGGATGCTTTGTAAATCCATCGTCTGAGTATTCGCATTTATTTGTTACTGAAGCCTGCTGACTGTCACTATTTACCGACTAGTGCGAAACCATCAATTTCAGAAGAATATATTCGTAACAGTGTTAATGCATAACAACAAAAAAGTGCAAGATTAACAGATACTGATAAGGTTATTTGACAAGAATATAAATTCATTATCATTTGACAAGAATTGCACAAAAAATAAAGGAAAATGTTTCAGCCCCTTATGGGCACAGATTGGTCATTACAGATTTGCAACAATAGACATACAAAGACATTTTTAACATAAATTCTGAAACTGCATATCAGCATTTTCGAGGCTTAAATTGAAAAATTAATAATAGAAAAACATTTAAAAGCAAACAATTTACATAAGAAATGGATATTTTAACTTCAGACAGGAGAGGAAGCTAAGACCTGCATTGGAATAATTATTAATTAAGCAAATATATATTTATGTTTTCAAATACATATTATGCAAATTTAAGACAAGGAGAGTTCCCTTTTTTTTGTAGTAAACAGATATTATAATTTGAATCAGTATTAGATATCATAAATAAAAAGAAGAATGTTTCTTCATTGATTGCTGATCTCAGCTGTTTTCAATATAGAAAATTAACTTTTGAAAAGAAATTGTCGGTTACTTAGACGAAATCTTTAAATAAAATTAAATAAAAATAATTTTTTTTTTAAAATTTTGATTATAGGCAGAATAGTCAATACATTAATTAGAAAAGAATATGCACATAAATATTTTCATCATCTACATATCTAAAAAACAGAAAATTTAAAGAAATTTCGCAAGTGTTAAAAATAATTGCAAATTGCAACTCAATATTTTTTACAAATTACCTTAATATATATATGAATGCCATTACTTTCCAACTTTTCTAGGTGAAATCAAATTTAAATGCTCCTGCTTTGATAATTTTCAAAATCAAAACATTGATACTTTCAAAAATAATTTCAGTTTATAAATACTGTTAACAGACAATGAATAGGCATATTGAATATGTTGAAAGAACTCACTTTTTTGTTCTGTAGCAGCTCCTACAATTTTTTCCATAAAAATACCTCCACCACCATCAAAACTAACCTTCTCCATCTAAAAAAAAACATTATGTTATTGATAAATGAGACCACAGAGTAATGCATGACTAATTTTTAATAATTGAACTAAAACAGAAGAAAAAAAATAACATAAGATAGCAAAGTGAAGAACATTTTGTGTAAATAAATAAATTTTTTAAATCATAAATTATATTTTCAAAAACTCTTACACACTGAAGTAATTTCTGAGATAATTTCTAATGAATACATACGATTTTCAGAAATTTTTACACCGGAAAAATACTAAAACTTCAACTACAGCTCTTTCTTTCATTTCAAGAAAGAGCTTTCTTGATTTCTCTTCAGAGAAAAATTCGAATTCATTACATTAATATGAAATAATTAGGAACTTCTTGTTTGTTTATTAACAATTTACATCCCCCAGTTCATATCTCTAGAATTTAACTTTGTAATAGACAATAAATAACTAATGACACTTTTTGACATATCCACTGAAATTTAACACCAGGAATTAAGAAGAATTGTTCTTTTCCTCTCTCATTTTCTGGAATAGATGAACCAATAAAGATTTGATAAGTACAAAAGCACTATCAGAATGCTAAACTTGTTATTCACAGCTATTCTCACAAAATATACAACATTTCCTAACTTCAACGATTAACATTATGGATATTTACTAATGTTAAGTGATTGTAAGAAAATTATTATTTAAAACAGGTCATGCTACTAGCATAAAAGTTACAAATATATTCACTAAAAATATAATTTTATCCAAATCCTGAAGGCAAACAATATAAAGAAGATAAAAGTGTATGTTTTTTGTGATTAAAAAATTTAAAATTTTCAAAGAAGTTTGAATAAAGTTACTTAACGACAGAAAATTTAAGCTCATTCTGAGTGAATAATCGAAGATATTCAAATACCAAAAATAAAAAACCATAAACGGTCAAACGTAAACTTTAAAAAATGTCAAGTATTATACTTAACCAACACTTAATTTTGTCGTCATAAACAATAAAAGATCGAAGCTCTAATGCTTATTGCCAATAAGATACACGGACAGTCGCAGAACCATACAGTTTTATTTTGCTGTTGATCATTGAGTATGAAAACTAAAAATATTACTCCAGCTAAGTAAAAATATCTGCTAGAAAAGAATACTAAAAGATTCTCTACCTAAAATGCTCGTGGAGGATTATCTTATTAAAATTTTTTACAAACTTTGGTCTTTTCTACGGCAGCATCTTTTCCTTTTCTTTTTTGATATAAACATATTTCTCAGAGAAAAATAACCCACCTTACAAACTACGGTTGATATATCATGATTACATAGGGAGACATCTAACGTTTTCTATTAAAGGGTTGCTTTCATATTTATAATGAGTAAAATTTAAGTATTACCTTGATGTAAATAATATAATTTTTACTTTCCCTTATACAAGTATAGAGAAAATATTGTAATAATCCGAAAATCCAGATTCGAGATTTTAATGAATCTCCGCATTTTACACAACCCTGTTTCGAAAACACGTTATTTCAATTATGTCTGTTTGTCTATGACAAAGATAACTCAAAACCGCTTTGAGATGAAGAGACGAATAGACAGATATAATATATGGTCTTTACAACAAATTTGAAAATTATCAAATTTTAAGCAAAATCCATTTACAGGGTTTGTTTGTCCGACTGTTCGAATACAAACTAACAAGATAAATACAAAATGAAGAAAGGTAGGTAGTTAAAATTTGGCACACAGATTTCATATCTATATAGTAGGCAACAATTAAATTTTGAGCCAAATCCAACAAGGAGTAGACAGTTTGTCTATCTGCACTTCAGGAAGCATGTAAATGCGATAACTCATAGACGCAATGACTTAAATATTAAATATGGTAGGGGATTTTGGGATTATAATGATAGTTTTGTGTCAAATTTTTGTTTCAATCGTTTGGGAAAACCCTATCAAAACATAAATTCGATTTTCGGATATTATTACCACATGCCAGGAATTAATTGGGAAAAAAATCAAAAGGATCAGACAATAGATTCAATAAGAATGCTAAATTCACGCCAAAGATTAACATTTCGTAACTATTATACGCCAATGTAATGCAGGGCGTTCGTTGCCTTACCTTAGGTTCATAATTTTTTGTGGGTTGGAAATAATACCTTTATTAGAGCATATGTGAGAAAGTTTTGGGAGAACCACTCAAACTGGTTTATTTTTATGACACTGAAAACATCATCAAATTTACAATCAGCATGGTAAATCAAGTATAACCAAATATTTACAACGAAAATTTCTGGATGAAGTTTGATTCTTTCCAGCGAAGAAATAACCAAGAACAATGAAAGCTTCTTTTTAAATTCCATATCAGCCTGAATCGTCATTTTGCTGAAAGCATCAAAATGGGAAGTTTTACTGTTTGTGCAAATCGAATATATTTTTTATTGTTTAAAAAACACAAATTTTGATTAAACACATTTTTAATTAAAAATTAAACTAAAATTAACATTGTAACGATAAAAAAATTGAGTGATTTTTATTCTTTTTGCGTTTTATTCCTGGATTTTTTTTATCTGTATATATTATTATCATCATCGCTTACTTCTCATAAATAGACATGAAATGGCATATCATTTTATTTTAGGAATATATATAAAAAGAAAGTAGTGCAGCCCATCCACTCGTAAATGTAAATTAGTTTTCATCTATGCTTTACATGCAACAATGTTCTATCCAAATACTTTTTGGTTCTGAAAGATTTCATTATACGTTAACAGACGTCGAACACAAATCACGAACATCATTTGAAATGTTCATTCATTTATCGTACAGTTTTAATTTCCATTATTGTTACACTTTTTAAAGCTATTATTCATTATATATTTTCCAGTTTCCGATATGAAAAGAAATTTGAAATCTGTATAATTACAGGAATAATCATTATATATAACATTATGACAATCAATATAAAGGTTATCTTGAAGAAGTATCAGTTCAATAACCAAAAACTTATATTGAAAGTTTTTTTTAAATTAAACATAAAATTCATTTAGTTAAATAGGCATTTATCAAGCAAAAGTATCAAAAAGAGTAATAAAATCAATTAAAAAATGAGTTACAAATTGTAATAAAACATCTACACATAATTAGTCAAAAACAATATAATTATATTTAAAAGTATGATAATAGATATAGGGAAGAGTTGGGAGGAATGGGGCAGCTGAATTTAGGTCTAAATGAAAGACTAGAATCGATTTCTAATTTCTCCATTAGATAGAGCAGATATAACGCCCTGCTTGATCCTGTTACACCAGCTATACGTTATTTGTGTTTAAAACAGAAAATATGATTTTTATGCCCCAGAAGTAAATACTTATTCTTATCCATTATTCAGTTTTATCATTTTTAAAAATAAAAATATTTTTAATGTATAATAAACGCAAAGAAATAGTGTTTACAAACTCTCAAATTAGCTTACTTTATATGATATACATTTTAAAGAAAATTCTGCAGAGGGAGGAATGGATTTAGTTTTGTTTAGTTATATTAACGTCCCGTTGTAAAGTTACACTAGGGCTATTTGGGGGGCGGATCTCGAAATTTTGAACCGTGGTCAGATCACGAGGGAAGGGTTGTAAGACCAAATACATCACAGAAATAGTAATAAGATAACCAAGCAGATCTAGTATGGTTTTGTAATGGAGTGAAGTTTCCTTTCCACTTCAGAAAGAAAACCAAGGACTTTTATCCTTAGATATGGGCAATTTGAAATAAGCAGTTTTTAAGGACATTAAATGACGCTACGCATCTTGAAATTTTATAATCGTGCAATTTTTCCAATGTTTGTATATGAGAGGGGTAATTCACGAATGTGCATTTTACAGTCTTTTGATGAGGGCTAGAAGCTACAATTCATTATGAGATGTAGTCCAAAAGGGTTGGATAGAAGCTCGAAAAGAGATTATCCTCTAAACATTTGCATCTGAAATTCTCCATTAGAAGAGTTCTTTTGTAAATTCCTTTTTCATCGCTGAATTCTCAATATGTAAAAATATCATAATCGTATTTGTTGATTAAGAAATTTTTTGGAACCTAAGAAATTAATTGAAAATTCTGATGCGTTCAAAATAAAATCGAGTTCGTTTGTGAAGTCGTTAAATCGATAGCTAAGGATTAGACGGCAGCAAATGAACAACCTAAATTAGTAATTGGGGGGGGGATGAAATTGGTCCAACTCGAGAAGGAAATTGAGCTAGAAAAATAAAAATACATAAATCATTACCGTTTAATGCATTAATCATTAAACCACGCTTCTTAGAGTTGAAAATGTAGAAAAATGTATAAAAACGCAATTCTGTTTCAGAGAAATACGAGGCATTGCAGTTGTTTTTTTAGTTCCTTAGAAAAAGAATTCCCTACTAATGAAGTTCCTCAGGCTTACAAGCCGAGATACTAATTAACTTCCTGGAGATTAAAGCCAACAACATTTACATCTATGCAAATTTGTAAGAATTGTCCGATTTCGAAAAAACGAAGTTATTTTTGGTCGAATTTCAGACTGTACCTTGAGAATGCTCTAGGAATTTCAGAAATACTTAAAGCTTATCAAATGAACCGCATGTACAATTTGTATTACGATTAACATCAGCATTCGAATACTATTGTCAGATAAGAGAAATCAAGAAAGATTTTTTAAAAATGCGATTTAATTACTGTGGATAAATTGCATGAAATATTGGATTTCAGAGCGAAATAACATATAGGTGCCAGCGAAGAGAAAACGTAGTTTCCTCAATTTCACGTCAGTTAGGTTGCGAATTTGATTTTTTTTTATCTAATGGTAAATCGTTATCTGAAATAATTCTGAAGTATGCATTAAAGAAAGGAAAGCAAAAGGTTCTTAAAAACAAGCAACAAGCAACATCATATGGTCAAAACAAAAATGATAATCTTAAAGAGGAAAGAATTTGTTATGTATGCAGAGGGAAGTTTTCATTTCACTTTTCGATTTAAAAAATAAAAGAAGAAAGAAAAGATTTTTGAAAAATCGAATTTTTGGTAAAAGTTTTTGAAAAATATAGATTTAGCAGAATCACGAATCATGATGAACAGTAAATTCCTACTCAGTATTAATTTTTGTTTTCAGTTTTGTTTCGGTTTTTGATTTACGTTTATTTTTGTCTCTTTTTATTCTTTTCGACTTTTGTACATACCTTTTGTTAATATTACGATAAGTAAAGTCACATTTTAATATATAAAAAATACTTGCATTAACCGAGCCATTTTGGAAAAACCCGTTGTTTATTTTCTAACTGAAAATACCAGCAACAGATTTCTGTTTATATATATAAAAGAATTATCGATGTAATTATAATGTATCTTTTACTCTAAAATATATTTACATTTCAAGCGATTTTTTTATGCTTAATTTATTTTAAATATTTTCCTGAAATAATAATAAACTAGTTTTTTTAAAAATAATTTTTAATACTTTCGTAAATTAAGTTATAAAAAATGTAAATAAATGAATTTTAAATGTATTTGCTCGGCAACAGATGCTAAACATTATTTAATTTTGAATACATTTTATATAAATCATTAATTAAGATATTATGTAAGATATTTATTATTATTGTCATTAAAAATACACTTCTTATATATATATTATGAATTTGAAACTCATAACATATATGCTTAACCAACTATTCGAATGTTGCCATTATTTTCCGAGCACTTTGTTTTGTTTTAATTCTTTCTATACAAATATTAAAAGTCTAAATATCGTAATGTTTTTCAAAATTTTACTTATAAACATTGTAAAGCACAAAACTAAATTTGAAATAAAATTCGTTTTAAACGAAAGTCCCCCCTTTTTTTTTAAAAAAAAAATGTTTTAATAATTTTTTAAAACTCCGAAAAATATTAATTTACTATAGTAAATTTTGTAACGTTTTTACTGCCCGAACTGGCATTTCTTGTTTTTGCAATGGGCAGCTGAAAAGAAGGAGGCCACAACTAATATATTCTTATCAAAATAAATATCAAATTAAAATGTAATTTTCTTCAGTAAAGAATACAAATAATATATCTTACGGAAAGATAACACACAATTAACAACTAATCATAGTAAAGATTTAAAAAGGATCTGTTGCACGAAAGAATTTTTTTTTTGTTCAAGATATAAGCAAATATAAAAAGAGGAGCACAAAATAAAAATTTTCAGTAGCGTACAGGAGTTTTATATGTGGCAAGCTTAACGTGATCTCACGTATTCTGGAGTAAGAGTTGCAACAGCCTTTGAAAGTCTTTCAGATCTCCTTAGAATAATACACTAAAGAGATATTAATATCAGATTTTTAACGCAAGATAGAATTACAATGCAAAAACTGAATCGTCAGCCAACTTATTACAACATGTAATTTTTGCATAAATGATAACAACATATGTGAATTGAAACTGTATATAAATGTTCTTTTTGTGAATCTAACTCCTTTCCTCTTCGTCTAAAGTTGAACAGGAAGGTGCAATGGAAAAGAAATCAGCCCTTTCTAAAGCGCAGATCGTTAATGGCGCTTAGAAATTCCAGCTCCTTTAGCGCTTGATAAGTTTGGATTGAACTTCCAAAACTTATCCAATTTTCGAGCTTTTAATAATGATCGAATTTTTACGACAATCGAGATTCAATTATGGTACTATTTTATGATTGGATTTCAAGTCATTGTTTTGTTTATCAGTAGAAATCATGTTTTTTTTTTTTTTTTTAAATTTCTGAATCCCAGTGCTTCTATTTAGTATACGCTTTTATATTCTTAAAAAATGTATACTTTTTTTTAGCTTTATATATATTTCAATTCCATAACATATATTTATTATTATTATTAGAATATTAAATCTTGTATATAAGTTTAAGATTATTTTTTATTGTAGAACGGCTCATCTTCATTTCACAGTTATGTAAATTTGAAGCTCATCGAACTTGATCGATTGCTTCGCGCTGGCGAGAATTGATGGAATTTTCGATAATTTTGAGTATTTGATAATAATTGAATTTTCATGAGAATCAGTCCTGGACAGGATTTCAAGGCATTGCTTCGCATTTGGATGGGAAATATGCGATTTTTTCCCTTTTTTTTTCTTTTCTTTAATTCGTAAGCTTTTTTGAAGCATTCGCCGCTCTTTTATTTCTGAGTATGCATAGTTTTCGAGATTTGTATCTTTATAAAATACTTGCGTTTCAATTACATGATTTTTTTTTATAAAATTGTTTTATTTTGTATCTAAAATAAAGATTATTTTTGATGAAAAATGTTTGTTACTCCTATTTATTTCAGATAATATAAGTGGAATTTATGCAGCACTTTTTTAAATTTTTCATGCAGTTTTAAAATGTTTCCTTTTCTTTCTTATTTTTATACTTTTTTTATAAATTTTTATATATGAAATATTTTGTATTGATTTTAAAAATCTTGCATTTAATCGACTAAAGAAATTTTTTGCGGAAATATTATTTTTATACTCTTAGGATAAAGATTATTTTTGTGGTAAGTTTTCAATTTTTAAATTCATTTCGAATATTATTATATGCCTAAATGATAAAAAAAATGGATACAATTTAATATTCAGAACTAGTTATTTTTCTCGTTGAATTTATATTAATGATAAAATATATTAGCGTATTTTTCTCTAATTTGACAATGTTATTTCATTATTGAATGAAAACTGGTAGACCTCTCCTAAAATTGTTAATTTATGTATCATTCTTCCATAAATAATACAATCCATAATACTTGTTATTCATGTTTAACTCATTTCGTAATTACTTTTTTCGTTTCTTTGATTTTTGAAACAGTAAACTGGAAGAAAGCTTCTTTAATTTTAATTATCTATTCAACCTAATGTTAAGATTCTAGTGTATATTTAAATTAAAACCGCCAAAAATACTTTTAAGATAAGAAAAGATAATTATGTAATACACAATTAATTTCTCAAGGCACTAAACTTCAGATTTTGAATTCAAGTTTAATCAAAACTACTTACTGTTACTTGTTAATGGCATTGTTAAGTTTTTTTCCCTTTCCTTCTCTGCCTTTCTTTTTTTAATGAGGGAAGAAAGAAACTAGTGTTTTCTAAGTCAGACGTACAGAAAATAAATTTAAAAAAATTACGATACTGTTATGCATTTTGTGTAAATTAGATATAAATATTTCTGAATTGTTGTGTAAATATTGTAAATAGTTTAATTGTATAGAATTAATTGTAATGGAATCCCGCGTCAGTGAGAAAAGACCATTCTAAGAGGATTTACAACAGAACATCGCTATATTTGACTAATTTGGCGATGTAGGTGTGTTAGCGACGCACTGAGGTCGCTAACGGTTTTTACTACACGCAGAAATGTGCAATGGAAGCTAAGAAATAAAAAAAATTTGTTCTTATAGAAAATTGGAGAAAGTTCCACACTTGCCTGGAACGAGCGCGCCGTTTCTGAGTTTATTCTGCCCACTTTAGTGGGACGCTATTTAAAAGGTGCGGTTTAAGATGGGGAAGGAGATCAGTTCGAAAATGGAGTTACATTAGTTGGCTTAGCTTGTGAGAGCGACTTTTCATTAATTTTTTTTGACGTGCGTTTTATAACTCTGCTGTTAACCGAGATTAGCGGATAAAATAGAGTTAATTCGCTGTGAATTTGTAACTTGTGTTGCGAATATTTAATACGCGTTTTCATAGACAATAAAGATTGCCTTTTCGCATCGTTCTGGTGTGAGAAATATTCGTAAAAAAATTAAAAAAAGAAAAAAAAAAAAAAAAAAAAAAAGGGAATATGATAAACTGTAAACAGCAGGCACTGCTTTGAAACGGACGCATTTTTTGAAGGGGATTTAACACAAATATTTTTTTAAATTATTTGTGCTGAAAAAAAATGAATATAATTGTTATATAAAAAGGAAATTCTCTTTATTTGAAATCGTTTTGATTAGTCAGTATGTTAATAAATGACATATATAAAAGTACTAAATAATAAAATTGCGGTATATCGAGAAAAATCGATATATGCCATACAATACATCGTAATGATTAAGTTCGGTAATCGCCCGGCCATACTTGTAATCATCCAAAACGGTTGGAAAAACTAAATATGATAGGGAGAAAGTGAATTAGTTTGTTTCTTTAAAGCAAAAAAAGAAAAAAAAAAAAGAAAGAAAGAAAAAGATATGAATGGAATTTTAAAATTTTTGTAGAATGCGTCAAACTGTGTAAAAAAGCTGCTCTTCTACCTTTTTTTGAAAAAAAAAAAATTATAATTGGCATGTTCAACTATAAAGTATCAAACAAATTAATTTCTCGTATTTAATATATATATATTTTAATTGTGAAGCGTTTTGTTGAATGTAGTGGGAATTTTAAACGCACGCACACACACACAAAATTTTTCAATCTGTTTTTTCGACTAATTAGAGTGAAAAAAAATTAAACAACTTTGAACTTTTTAAAAAAAAATTAAATAAATATGAAAAAATAAATATATATTTTTGAGTGAAATAAATATAAACAAAAATTGTTAAATAGCACTTAAATTCAAAATCAATTACTAATCAACCTCACACCAAAATATTAAATCTTAAAGAGAAACAGGCTTTTATTTCCATTAATATTGCAACTATGCATATAGTTCCAACTACAAAAATTCATTAAATAAGGTAGGCAATCGTAAAAATACAATTTGAATGAAGAATTTGCCTCATATGGCTAAAAGATTTGATGGAGTAATGATATTGTTTTGAATTTTATTATTATAAAAATGTAGTTTTAAAAAGCATTGAATAAAAAAAAATCAAAAACTTCTATAAAATACATTTATTTAAATAAAATAGGTAAATTGATTTAAAATATATCCTCAAGATGATGTAAAAATAATAATAGAAAAATAATATGCTTTGATGAAATGGCACAAATGAGTGAAAATTGTTTTTTTAAATTAAACTTTTAATTAAATTTTGCTCTATAACACTCAATAAGCAACTTCTTGCCAAATTTCATGTTTCAAGCATAAATGGTTTATTCTCTGCATTGCTGAGTGACCCAGGACAAATCATTATACAAAAAGATAAAGAGTGAAATTTCACCAGAAAAAAAAACTATAAACCGAAAAAATATTTTTAAAAAATTAAAACAAAAAACATAGAATTTGAATTTTAGTTGCTAAAAAAGATATAGAATCTAAACTCTATAGTTTGGCTTTTTTTTTTTCCTTTTCAGTTTTTTTTTTTCTTCAATACCCAAACTAGTATGTTTTTCCCCCTCCATAAAAACTAAAGTTTGGCAAGACTGAACAAAAGTAATATTTTTGAAACAAATAGGCAAAATAAAAAAAGAATATATATATATATATATATCTAGCAAAAGAAATTGAGATAATTAAAAACAATTTCAAATAGAAATTTCATCAAACTGGAATTTACATAGTTGATTAACATCATTGATACACCACAATAAATTGCATTTCAATATAATACAGTAAATTACTTTATTAGGTTGTTTGAAACGAACATATTAACGAAAAGATTATTAAATGTGTAATGAACTAAAGAGGTTTCCCTATAATAAAAATAAAAGGAATTGTCATATATAACTTTCATTAGTGATTTTTTAGTAGATTATCTTATATTCGATTTATCTGCTACACATACCAAATATATCTTACTTTATTCTTAATTAGTTGCCTTTGTAAACTAGCCTTTCCAACAAAGATTAATTGCAGCTGAAATTTTTAACTAAATCCTTTAAAATAACTAGTCTTTATAGCTTCTTCAGCAAAATATCTTTCAATATACAAATTTCAAAAGATATATATTTCATACTATTTCAGACACATTGTGACATTCTGTTCATTTCATTACACATTTCCCTTAATTTTTGTAAACTCCCCTAAAATTTATCATTGAAAAAAAGATTGAACTTATTATTTCTAATTTTTTTTAATAATGTAACAATTTCATACTTAAAACAATGCAAAACTAGGCTTTTTCCACTATTGCTAAATTTTAAAATATAAATTTAATTCATTTATAGATAAGAATTACAAGTAAACACATTGCTTGCATTCCTGAAATTTGCTTAGCCCATAATGATTTGTGTTAAAGACAGAAATTAGATTGTGTGTGTGTGCATATATATATATATATATATATATATATATATATATATATATATATATATATGCAACTTTAACAATGACTTTTATCAATAATGTGTTCTTAAGTTATTGTATTATAATTCATGATACATTTGATATTTATTCAGAGCTCTAATGATTCTTGTTAAAAAGTATATTTAAGAATTTTTTTTTAATTTATGAAATATTAAAAGAGTATTTATACAGCAAAATAACTGATTGAACTCTTTTTTATTTCTTTTTATTTCAGGGTGATGTAAAAATCCCTTTTGTATAGTAGTATTCTCAAAGTTATTGGACCCCCCCCTCCGCCCACCAAATTTTGTTTTACTTTTAATTTAATTCTAATCATAATTTTAAAAAATTCCTCAGCATATTTCAACCTTCCGAAGTATATACGGAGCCTAGGTCAAATTTTCCTAAACACCCCATAAAGGGTTAAACATACATACTTCTCAAGCATAACTAAAATTCTTCACCATTGAAAAAACTTTGAAAGTGCTTTGAGCAACAACAAGTTTGACACAGTCGATTTTTTATACTGTCTCTTCAAAATTATCATAACTGTTTTCTAGTGAACAGCAGCAATAATTGTTGAAGAAAGCCAGTAAATGCTATCTTAACAAGTGTTCACTTTTTTGGATTCCTCACTAGAATTTTTTCCTTTTGTTATATATATATATTCTTTACTTGATATATTTGAAAATATCTTTATCACTACATTTTCAATTTATTATATTCAATGACAGGTGATCTAATATATATATATCTCAAGAAAATGAAGCATTTTCACTATGCTATGGACTACATTTCCTGTAAGGGATGTATTTAGAATTTGTAATAATATGAAATTAGTTAAAAATCCATTCAAATTTCATACATACCTTAAGCTTTGGTACATTTTCCTTTTCTATTTTTTCAGCAGCAGTGCTAATATGTTTGTCAGATTTTTCATCAAATTCAAAGTCAATCACAAAGTCTCTGGTCTTTGCTTCTTGAATTTTTTTATGCTTATCAGTTTTAACACCAATTATAAAGGAACTATCAGTCCATGGAAGTAGCACTATTACACACAATATCACAAAGAAAAACAGCATGCCAATCATAAAACGTTGTAGCCTAGACAGTTGATTCCACAGCTAAAACAGATAATAAAAAAAGTATTCAATGCAAATATTAAAGGAAATTCATTTCAGATTATAAAGTATTGCAGAAAACGAAAATAAAAAATGTATGCATCGTACAAAGTTAAAATACGAGATAAATCTTCTTTTCAGTGGAACTATTTCTCCATATTATTCAAGTTCAATTGAAGAGCAGGAATTCACATTTATATGTAGATTTCATTAACTACTCATGGATAAAGTATTCTTAGTGTTTCATAGATATTATTAAATACAAAACAAAAAGGTAAGCTCATAAATTTTAAAACTTAATTTTTAAAACCTGAGAGTAACAACACCAAAATAATATGGTGTTTGAACGGTTGAAAAAGAATCTAAATTATTTAAACTATTCTTTATTTCAAAATTGACCCTAGATCAACCCACATTAAAATGTTGCTTTTACAAGCCTCACATAAAAATCATTACAAAAAATATAACTTCTATAAACTTAAACAAATGTTCTAAATGTATGAAAAGGGTATTGCATAAAAATTGAAGCAACAAAAGCTACAAGCAAATTAAAAACTAAACTGTGAAATCTAAATTTTTTAATGGTTATGAAACAGATTTGGCAGTAAACTGCTTATTATGCACTTTGATTAAATTAATTAAATCCACTAATTTTGAAATTTGAATTTGTCAATTTTAAATTCTAACTTTAAAGGATATTTTGATATTATATTTATTTTGAAGATCAATATGTTAATTTTAAAATTCTGTTTATCATAAAATTGGTAAATTAACTTATGTTCTTTTTAAAGAAAAAAAGAAAGATTATCTTGTACAAACACATTCACAACAAATCAACTAAGCATTACAAAATAATGAAATTAGAACTTCAACAGCTGTAGACAAAAATATACTATATAAGATTTAATTATTTACCTTTATCTGTTAATGCTCAATTTAATTAAAAGCATAGATTTTTGGAAAATTTAAAATTTTGTTGAAAATGCCAACTGTTTAAGAAGCAGCAAAAGATTAAGATGAAGCAAATTTATTTTTTTAAAAGCCATTTTAAAATATAGTAAATTTTTAAAAAATATTATTTTTGGATTCCATTCATTACTTCAAAAATAAACAAAAAAGAAAAAATCAATATGATAACATTTTTATTTTAAAATCTGGCTAGTGAATGGTAAATATCACTTGAAAACTTAATAGAAGATCATGAAAACATTAGTTTGTTAGGTAAAGTATGGGATACAATGAAATGTATCCCATTTAAGTAAGGTAATAAAATGGATTTATCTTAAAAAATATATGTATTAACGGGTTTAATATTTGAATGGTAAAACTAAAGCATTAATTATCAAACATCATATTTTGTGAAAAAATTTCTTCTTTAAGCTTACAATAAGTAACCCAATCAAATTTCAATTCATACAAGCATTATTGAAATAGGTGCCAATCCCCCCCCTCTTTAGAAATCCCTATTAGGACACATTTGTCATTAAGTATCTTGAAGTGATATATTTTTTTATTACTTTTTTTTAGCTTCAAAGAATAACAAAACTTCTTAGTCATATATAAAATTCACAATTGGCTTGCTAAGCATTTATTTGAATTTAATTTGCTTAGATAATCAATCTAAGGCTCTGGATTCAAAAACAACTATTTTTACTATTTTTAGTTCATTATTTTACTATAAACTATTTTTAGAAATAATTAGATAACAAGCAATTTTCAGGTACAAACATATTTGTGTTCTTTTCCAGAAATTCAAAGAAATAAATTAGATTCAATTCAATGTATTAAAATATATATATATTTAATGTTACCTAATACACATAAATGCTCATATTATGAAGTATAATATAATTTTTGCTTCATTCAATTTAACTTACATTTAAACAATTTTAATTGAAAAAATAGCTTGAACATAAGATTTAGTGTTGTACACAATACAATCTAAACTTCTAGAAAGTGATAAGTGATTTAATAATAAAAAGATTAAAAAATATTTACATAAAATAAAAAAACTAAAAAATGAATTTTATAAAGAGAAATAACAAAAAAATTTAAATAGCATCTTTTAAATAAAAGAGCAATAAAAATAAATTTAGTCAGGCTACAAGAGTTCAGGCAATATTATCTCTTGCAATACTACAAGAGATAAACTATTTTTAAACCTGAAGGTAGAGCATATCATAATTTAAATAAATATATATATATATACTTTAATATTAACAGTATTCAAGTATTTTTCATTTGAATCTAGAATTATGAAAAAATTATAATTCTTCTGACAAGGGGGAAATCATCTTCACGATATTCTGTGATGATAAATTTATATGGACATTTTTTGAAAGGATATGAAATTTGAAGATCATTGAATCATAGCAAATATAACAATTATTCTATTAATAATATAACTATACATGTGTAAATTTATTTCACCTCAATACATCCATTGACAGAAGTAATAAAGTTTTTAGAGAGAATAATTACACAATATTCCCATATAGCAGAAAAATTTTAAGAGCTCACCCTCTAAGAGAATTCATTAAAAAATATATTTAGTAGATTAACCAGTAATTTTCTGTAGTTATCATAACACATCATAATGTTACGATAGAAGTTAAAAAAATAACAATCATTCATGAAAGCTTAACTAAATACTTTGCTGCTGGTCAGTAAACACCGATGAGTAATAAAAGAAGGTTGTTATTAACAGAAAAAGAAAAAAGAAGTCAGGAACAAATTCTGGGTTTCCAAATTATAACTATTTTTGACAAATACTGAGATTATAAAAATCATTATTGTTAAAAAGAATCTTATAATTTAAATTTCTAGCATTATACAGGAATTTGGATGACGTGAGAATTGAAATTTTAAATTATATTAGAAATAAGACATGATAATAGTATAGAGAATAATAGCAACATATACCATACTATTTAAAATTTACTTTTACAATACATAAATGAATGAAAATAGAAAAAACAGGAACTGTTATCGTAATCACTATAAAAGCAGTAAAGAGATGAGATCCACTTCGTAATATTGGATGGATATATATCATGGATTTCCATGCATATATTGGATGATATAGCTAATTTTTTTGAAATATTCATAAAATAAAAGGCAGGAGAAGGTATATGGTACACAGTATAAAATAAGGAGAAAATTGTTTTTTTTTTAATTTTTTATTTATTTTTTTTGGGGGGGGAAACATCTCCCCTTAGCAGTTTTTTAAATATATAATTCATTTAAATATTTTTAATTTTAAAAGTTTTAAATTATTTTGGGAAATGCTGATATATATTTTTTATATATATCTTTTCACCATAAAATGCGAACAACAAATTAAATGTAAAAATACGCTAAAGAATTAATGTAAATATAAATGTTATCCAAACCCGGATACTAACTAAATGGAGGGGCATTTATTTACATAAATATACGCCATGTTTCGAATGCTCTGTGAAATCAGAAACAAAATGCTATTTGCATAAAAAAATATTCTAATACAAAATGTCGATAAAAATCAACAGCACACTCATTTCAATGCATGCTTATGTATATAAACAATCTAAACTTTAAATACAGAAATATTAAATATCTTACCCGACGAATGCTTCGCGATTGCGGATGTGAAATACCGGCAGCTCTGGAAAATAAAAAGTTGTCAATGCTGCGGTCATCTAATAAACGTCCTTTTTCTATATCACTATCAATATTCAGATGAGTATTATAGTTCGTCATTTTATCAGAAAAATCATATCATTAACAAGCAAGTCATGATGCCGATTGAATCTTTAAAATCAACAATCCCTTGAAACAATTACGCATTCCTACCCGATGTCGTAACACAAACACATTTGGTCTTTTGGAAAGTTCTATTCTTGAAAATTTTAAATAATTTCAATTACTTTAAAATCTGCTTACATAATCAAAAATAGTTTTATTTGATGCTGCTCTGATAGCAATTATTATCTATTGAAGTTGTATTATACACGCATATAATGATCAAAATGAGACAAATGGAAGGAACTGAGAAACAAAACTGTTAAATTTCAATGAACACATTAAATAATATATTATTGATTCCGCAAAACATGTGTAAATCGTACTAATAGGAAGGTCTGGTTTGGTTGATTGGAAGACTTCTGCTTGAGGCAGTTATTTAGAAAATGAAAGTTTCGTTTCATGATGGCAACCAAACCTGATAAATTCTAAAATATTTTTTTAAAAAATGATTGGCATCTAAGAAGTAACAAAATATGAAATAATTTTTTTCTTAGTTTTCAGTTAAAGAACTAATTTTCTAAAGTTAGAAATGTTTGTTCTTTCTGATAAATATTTAATAAAAACCGAGTTTTTCAATATATTATTTTTGGGGGAGTTTTCTGTTTGGCAACATTGATAAGTTTCTATAATTTATTTTGATAGCGGGAACCGAAAGTTTTCGTAACACTGTAAACAATTTTTGAGAGACAGAATAAGAAATAACAGAAGGGAAAAAAAGGGTGTATGGTTGGGATAATTAGAATAAATTTTCAATCAACAGCTTGTTAAGATATTCAGTCATTATTAATAATAATGATGTAAGCTAAAAAAAAAAATTCCATTCATTTCTGAAGTTTAAATGTTTTTAAAACGTCTTATTAAAACCTCCATATGTTAATGTTTTGTATTCAGTATCATCAAGAGAATATAACTTCACATGCATCTCATGTATTGTAAAAAATTTTCATATGATTTTTTTTAAAATTCAATTTAACGTTCAAACACTTGTTTTATTTTCTTGTAAATAGATTCTTTATCTAGAAATTTTTTTAAAAAATGTTATTTGTATTGTTTTATAATTGAAAAATTCTAGCAGCAAATTTTAAAGCAAAAATTTTAGCTATAAAATTTTAAGTGTACAAGGAGGAGTATTTTGTAGCTCATCAATTTTGAGTACGAAATTGGCAATTTTCTCTATAAGTTAAAAAAAAAAAAAAAGTTCCATATTTCAATATTTTTTCTGCTTTTTGTATATAACAAAAATAAACCCTTTTTTTTAAATTATAAAAATACCTAATATTTTCTTCCCTAATGAAATTTTTTTGTTTCAGAGATCTGAAAGAATTTCTCATTTAAAAGTGTAGTGAAATGCAGTGACTTTGAAAATGGAACGTGCTTTCCATTGGTCCATTTGGAGTGCTTCAATCTTTTATTCTTTATATAAATTTAAGAAGTCTTGTGGTAAAGTTTTATATTATTTTGTCTTTCTTAGGTTATAATTTTTGATTTTTTCTATTTCTTTCTTTCAAAAAATTTCAAATCTAATATTATTTATTGTTGTTTCAAATTTGATATAATTAGCTTTATTTTAAATTTTTAATGTTTTTACGCTACTCATTTGATGCAAAAAATATTCAGTCAAAAAATGTGTTTACTTAATTTATTGGCAAAATAAGAGAATGAGGAATCAGGTTCTCATGAAAGCAAACCAAATTTCAAACCAAATCTGTGAACTTGCTTAATTAACTAATATTATTAGAAAAAAAAGAAAAAAGATGAGGACATTTGGTAATTTTTCCTATTTAAAAAGTCACAAGATGGCCCAAAGTGCTGTCATGTTCCAGATTCTTTTGTATGGCCAATTTATTGAATGCTATATTGTATAAAAAGTCTTATACTTTTAGAATATCATCCAAGACTCAGCCCTCATGACTTTACTACAGGATGGAATGTTTTCTCCTCGGAGCATATCATGAAGGATAATTCAGATCTCGAATGGTTAATATTGACATCTACTTTTAAGAAATTCTACATGATTCTTTTAATTCAAGTAGTCTGCATACAAATCATATCAAGGATAAATAAATCTGTAAGTTCTGCTTTGCCGTAATAGGAAATTACATTGCCTTTTTTCATTCAGAATTCTTTTTTACAGAAAATGTGATATAATAAATAATACTTTTGTACAACTCTTAATAAAAGATAGAGGCATATTGTCTATGAATAATAATTTTTTTTTTTTAAATTTGGTGTGTAATTATTATTTGAAATATATAAGATATTTTTCTTAAAATATGATGGATCATAAATTCTTATTGATTAAAAATAATTATTCTGTTTCAGCGTATCTTCTACCTTTTATACTTCTTTCATGAATAGTTAGAAATTTTTTAATTTAAAAATTATTGTACAATCAATTTTTAATTTTTATAAAATTATTTTTATTGTATATAATTAAAAATATGAAAATATCTTTTATTTTTTATTAGATATTGCATTTATAATTGATTTTTAATTGTTACTAAAATTATCCTTTTAGAATTTTAGGCAACATAAAGTGATTCAGAGATTATTTTACTTTTTTAAATCATCAGGTTGTTAAATTAAACATAAGATATTGCATTGACTGATCATTAATTCTGTTCTTTTTTAATTTTGTTGATATAAAAAGTGACTTATATAACATTTTCTGTAATTATAGACTATATAATATATACATAGAGTGTAATATAACTATAAAATAAACATGCAGTTTAATTCTAGATTACAGAAATTTAGCAGGCTTTTGCTATTACTTTCATTGCTTTTATTTCTACCTGCTGTAGATAGTTTATTTACTTTTCTCTGAATAACTATTGATTATTTTTTTATACTGAAACTTTAAATAGTTACTTATTTGTATGTTGATTTTATTTCCTTTGAAAAACAAACAAACCATTGTTTCTTTAAATTCAAAGCTCTGTTTTCTATAATTATCTATATGTACTTGTTTTTCTTTAAAAAAATGAATAAAAATTTTCATATAATACTAGTTAAGAAGAAATTTTGAGTTTTTGAATTAATTATTTAGTTAATTTATTTTCTTCATATGTGTATATAAACATTATGAATATCGCAAATACATTGTAGTTAATATAATCTTTACAATGTTGCTTCATATTATGAAAATCCTTTAGGCCTTAACCAACTTACTTATATTTGTATTATAACTACATTAGTGCTCATTTAGTTTTATAACTATATTGTTGGTCATCAGATTTAAAGCATAGAATTGACAGATTCTTTATTATCAACTAGTTTTAATGATGTTTCTGCCATTTTTCTTTTGGGATGGTTCAAATTCTTTTGTCTTGGCTAGAACTGTCTGAATCAATTTAAATGGGCTGCTACCCTGTCAGCTCTGGTTTGAAATATGAAAGTAAAAGGAATGATATATATATATATATATATATATATATATATATATATATATAAACAATAAGAGTAAAAACAATGTCTTAATGAACTGTTCTTAAATAATTGTTAAGATTGATTTTTCAAATACTCTTTTTGCAATTATACATAATCTTAATATAAAAGTTTTCTCTGTATTCTCTTGATATGATAAAATATAGATGATTTTATTGAATTTTTAGCATTACTGTAAATTGTGATTGTCTTTTGAGAATTTAAGGTTTATACTAAAGAAAATAATGCATAAAAAATTTAATTTATGGTAATATATTTCTTATAATTGAAATAATTTACATACATTTGCAGTTTATTCTTAAGGTACTAATATAATTCAAAAATTAACTGCATGTAGAATTAACTCTTTGTAATTATTCATCGGCTAACAATTGTTTGAAATAATGTACTTTTTCCATATACATTTTTATTCTTTGAAATTATAAAGAATATTCATTTATGACAAAGTATAACTTTTTAGTCATTTGACTTATTTATGTTGTATTTCTAGTTTGAGTATATTAGTACGATATTAGTCGTTAATTAGTACGATTTTTCTGTCTAAAAGTTTTTTTAAGATGGCTGCCTTCTTTAAATAGATTTTAGATTGAATACAAGGCTAATCTATATTATTTTAAATATAGAGCTATATGAAAATGCATTGTCAAATATAAATTTTGCTTCATGAGATTAATTAGTAGAGAATTAATAGAGTGGGGCTAATCACTAAACAAAGACTTAATCATGTAAGCTATAGTTACAGGGTGCTTAAATCAATAAAATTCCTTAAAAGCTGCTTATGATTTTATGATCTTTGTATAAAGTCTTAAAAGTTCTTTTAATTAAAAAAAATACATGTGATTATTTTTCTGAGTACTAAAAAAATAAATCCTCGTGCCAAATCGGTCAAACATTATTAATATATTTTCTTTGCTGTGCTTAATTGTTAAGCATTGTGGAGTGCCTATGAGCCCAAGGGTCAGTGTAAAACGTTTTTTTTTTTTTTCTCTAAGAAAATACAGATAGTTAGGGGGAAAATATATTATTTTTCATTTTCTTGAAATTTTTATCTCCTTTTGTTTACTTAAGAAAGAATGAAATAATTTATTTTCAGAGATAATTAAATGTATTCCTAGAAATGATGAAAGTTTATTTTTAACTTGCTTAAGTTCGTTGCTTGTAGTTACTTCATTATCGAGTACTTGTTCATTTTATTTCAAAATTATTATTAATAATGAATTACTTGTGTATTTTTCCTCCAAGAAATTTTTGTGTAAAGTTTTAGAATTTCTTTTATAGATGCCAGGAATCTGTATTTAATTCACAGTAGGCTTTCCAAAGTGTATATATTGAATGATGCCTTCAAAAATAAAACTAAAACATAAAGTATTACTAAAGAATTGAGAATATTGACTCATTTGAAAAATCACTTATTTTGACGGGAGAGAGACAGAGCTAACAAAATTGTTACCAATAACATAAAGAGGAGGGGAAAAAAATTGATTTCTGTACAGAAATTGAAATCCCCCGTAGATAAGGGAATTGCTTATATTAAATAGAAAGTAAGTGCACTTACTGAACAAATCAAAGAATTTTTCTTTACCAATAAAATTTATTGCAATGTGGAAAGCTGTTTGTGAGTAAAGTGAACATTTTACAAAATTATATAACAAAATTTCTAAAATGAAACATAAAATTATTTGAATATTTGAAAAAATGTGCAAATTTTTATGTTCTAGATATTTTTAATTATGTTCTGGACCTTTTTTTATCTCTGTCCAAAGGGTTAAAATTTTAATTAAGTGGCAAAGTAATTCTCTCCCCTTCCTATCTCTCCTGTATCCCTCCTTAAATATAGCTACCTGTAATGCAGTAGACTGAAAGTTTTTGGAAATATTTTTCATAAAATTGCAGACACGCACACAAAAAAATATTTTCTCTAATTTCACTTCATTTTTTTGTGTGTGTAGTGCCACGAAAAGCCTTAAAATGTGCTTAAATTTGAAAACCAATTTTAAGCATCATAAAAGTTCTTAATTTTGGAAAAAAGGTCCTTAAAAGGACTTAATTTTCTCGAGAGGTGTAAAGAAAATATTCCTTTTGGTTTCCGCAGATGATAAATTGTAAACAATCATAAATCTTTGTTTACTGCATATATTGAAAAAGGTAACTGACGAAAGAAAAGCATTTGATGGGGATACAAAAGTTTCGTCCCATGTTAAGATGATTCTTAATGAACTCCCTTCCCCCATTCTTTTTTCAGCAATGGGCACTGGCTTATATTAGAATGGTTATTTTGATAGAGAGAAATGCGAAATGTACCAAACTGGTTGCAACTCAAAAAAATGCAGTTAGTGCTCTAAATAGTGACTAATTTATTTTAGTTATGCCTGGTAAATTTATGTTCAGCTTCATAATTTAGCACCGATCGACAAAAAATAAGAGGGTATTATGGTGCGTAAAAGAAATAGATACATCAGAGATGGGAGAAGTTTTTATAAAAGCGTACATGAAAGATATTTATGATATTTAACTGCTTTTATTCTGATTGCCATGAATTCTCATTACATATTCAATCGCCATTCTCATTAATATATTGTTTTGAGTGATATTTTAAACGACTATGTAAAAGATTTTACTGTACGATTATTTATTGCGATTGTAATTAGACTGCGTAAAAATCCAGTGAGATGAAATTTTTATTTGAAAACGGAAGTTTTCAATAATTTCTTTTTCAGTGTACTTTATTAACGACCCCCATTCTTTTGAAAATTATCATTTGTTGAACCAATCTTGTCAAATGTTAGTTATCATTATTATTTTTAATTCTACTAGGGCTGATATTTAAAATTTAAAAGAAATACTAATGATGAAAAACTTTATAATTCAAGAAAGAAAGAAGAAACCTTTATATTCAGATCATATCATTAATTTTTTTTCTCATTTTATAACTTTTATACGATTTTTTAAAAATTTCTTAGTGAAATATTTATTTCTTAATATATAAAGATTTGCCTGACTAATACATATCATCAGTGAAATAAGGGACGCAAAATTTAGTGGGCAATTCCTTTTTGGCTGTTAGAGGCTATCTTAGGGTGGATTTTGCAAAATTTTAATTGGAAATTAAATTTTAAAAATAAAATTTAAAGTATTTCCCACATAACATTAAGCAATGTTATGTGGGAAATACTTTAAATTTTATTTAAGCAATGTTATGGTACAAAATTCATTATTACACCTTCTTAAAGGTGTTTATACAATATTTTCCAACACTCTTCTGTGAATTTGATTGCCGCTTTTTATTTCTCATTTACTTTGATGATCTTGGAAGACTTATATTAGTGATTATAGTAATAGATGGATTTTCCCGATATCAGCTTTCAAATCTGGCTTTCTCCTATAGTATTTTGATTTCGCCCCTTTTAAAACTTCAGAAAAATACTAGCAACTCGCATTCCATCAATTAATTCTTACCACTCTCTTTTGTAAACTGATTTTTTGGAATGAAAGATTCGAATTCATAATTAGTACATATGTGTGGAATTCAGTTCCGATAAAGAAACCCGATGTAAAAAATTAGTAAATGAACACAAAGAGGAAAGTATTGCATTCGACGTTTCTAAGTTATCCTCCGTAGAAAATTATTGCTGCCAACTTTTCCTTGAGCAACTCACATATACAATGCTCTGTAGAAATTAAAGAACTGTCTTGAAAAGCTAATAAAGCCAATGATTTTTATCTCATAGAGAAAAGCAACAATATTAAAAGAAGAAAATTGTTAAAAAAATCTTTTATTAGATGTAGAATCTGAAATTGTCAATCAGATTTTTTTAAAAGTAAAATTAGCTCCAATAATAATATTTCTCTTTTTACCTACCTAATTAGCTATAATATTAGTGCTCTTGTTTCTATGCTTAATATTTCTATTCATATAATATTTACATGGATAGAAAATGTCTTATACAATCAATTTTTTAAATAAAAATAACATTAAAATAAAGGTTGTATTAGTTAATTTATCAATACAAAATAATACTGCCAGTTTTTTGTCATTTTAATTTTAAAATTTGAGTTGAATATTTTAAAAATTGGAGGAGTAGAAACCATCTTTTGCTTTTTGTGTGCAAACTTTTTAAAATTGTACACATTAAAATTAAGTTTTTATCTGGGTAGAAAGGCAGTGAGGTTAAGACAAAGCGTTAGAGCATCCTACCTTGAACTTGCTGCCTTGCTGTGCGAAAAAGCGCCATTGTTTGGTGATTTGGTTCTTGTTCTTAAAATTATTGCCTCTTCCTCAATTCTTTTTTCAAAGTTTTTCAGGTAAGGTTGATATTTTTTCCTTTTCTCTTGTCACTCACTTTCTGAGCTTTGTGTTCTGAAACTGTCGCATTCTTCATTTTGTATTCATGACATGCTAGAAGAAGATTCACATCTAGAATATCTAAATCCAAACAAAATAGCTCCCATTGACCCGGATGAACTCTGTTTCAGCGGAAAATCAAAGAAAGAACTTATACGTTTACTCAGTCAATATCTGTACAAAGAAATCAACGTTACTATAGCAAATAAAACGGAAAAGAACGTATTCCGAAACATAATCCAGCCCAACTACATGCATAAATAAAATCAAAAATCCCTGAACATAGTAAAATAACCAACCTGAGATACATTCGTCAAGGGAAAATTATGTTTACTACGACTGATATTACTTGTGCATCTAAACTACTTTCTTTTGACAAAATCATAAACACTCCAATATCCACAAATATTATTTGGGAGAACTTTTCGTTACGATTTTTGCTTTCCAGTATTCCCACATCCACATCTCTCGAGGACCTTGCAAATGAACTCAATGAAAACAATTACATCATAATCACGCATATAGGTCGCTTTCTAAAAGTTAACTCTACTAATGATATATCGCCAGTTCTGGGGGCAATACTTCCAGAGTACGTTCGATTGTGGTTTATACAACCGAAAGTTCGATTGTTTATAGATCGTCGGCGGCAATTTGGAAGATGTTTTTCTTTTTTCCATGCAACCCGAGGATGTGCAAACTCACACACATGCCCACAATGTGGAATTACACTTACTGGTCAATGTCAAGCTCCATCTAAGTGCAACAACTGTCAAGATCCACACTCTTCATTATCTAAATCGTGCCCACATTATATCAAAGAAAAAAAATTGGATTACAAAGCTTGGAATCATATGACCACAGGGGAAGCACGACGTGCTCACACCCAATCGCATAACGAAGAGTCACTACAGTCGTAAAGTCAAATATCAGTGCCAATAATAATAACCTGGAGTCATCTCTGAACTGGAAAAAAAATTGAATTGATGGTCAAAACGATGCTGGAGAAGATGAAGCAACAGGCGGTTGCCGTAATCAAAATGGTAGAAACATCCTTTGTAGCTCTTCTTCGGCATATATTTAATCTAGTCACGCAGAAGGACATTGTAACAATCTTCCCAAATTGTAAGAGACTTTCTGCTCAAAATAAAGGAAGTGCGTTAGATATATTGTCTAACGCACTTCCTTCTAGTCTTTAAAAAATACCTCCAGACATTTATGGATTCTTGCCCCTTCGAGACAACCAATTGGTCATTTATAATATTCACCGCGATATTATGAAATCCCATTAAAAAATCTTTGTTTGCATCAATTTAGATATTAAGGGTGCTTATGATTCAGTATATATTGATGGCCTTGTTTTAAAAGGTCACCAAATAGGAATATCAGGGGTCAATGCGAACTTTATTCATCATTTCCTGCAGGAACGAAAAATTCAAATTCGCAGAAGAAATCAACTTTCAGACACGAGACCCATCCAGGAAGGTTTGGCACAGGATAGTATTTTATCTCCGATTCTTTTAGCTATATTTAGGCTAGATTTTTACGAAACTTAAGCGAAGGTGTAAAATGCTCGATATTTGCTGATGATATATTTATCTACTATTCAAATAGTTCTGGATAATATTGTAAAAAAAACTTCAAAATACGATAGATAAGTGGTGCTCATATAAGAACTTTTCTATATCCCCAGCAAAATGCGCAATCTCTGATATTTCAAGGAAAAAAAAATGTCTACTTTTCCTAATATCCCGTATGCTGATTTTAATCTCCCTTGGAAACCACACCTAAAATACTTGTTATTCCTTTTATCAAAAAACAATATAAATATCCGAAATCTCAGAACAAAGGCACTTCAAAAAATCAATGTGTTGAAATCAATTGCTTTTAAGACTCATGGTCCAAGAACTAAACAACTTGTTGAGATAGTCGACATCAGTATCAGCAGTTTATTTTTCTACTTATGTTCAGTCTTCAACAAACTTGCCCAATCACATTTAAAAATAATAAACGCATTTCAAACAATATCTCTTAGAATTTCACTGAGATTACCAATCTGTACCTCAAACATTGTTTTGAGAAAGATATTGAGACAGGAAATCTTTTCGGATAAAATCAAAAGACTTTCTCAAGATCAAAAAAAAAAAAAAAAAAAAAAAAAAAAACATTTATCATAGGCCTGCTATTCCACCCTATTGCATTCTCCAGAGAATCGGACAATTCATTTAACGGAAACATACTCTTATTCTCTTCAAGATATTCTTACTAATTTAATCATTAAATTGGAGCTTATTATTCAAATTCCGTATGATCGAGGTTTCCTAATGAAGGACATCTGTGACATTCATTTTCATACTTTTGATTTTCAAAACAAAATTCACCCAGTGACATAATAAGTTCGCTTTTTAAAGATACTTTAAATTCCACCTTCAAAGATTTTTTTATTATAGCTACGAATGTTTTGAATTCGTGTTCAATTACCTCCATCGCAGGAATAACAAGCAAACACTCATCCTCTTTCTAGACTCACCATATCAATACCATTTTCACGGCGGAAGCTCTAGCCATTTGCTAGGCTCTGGATGATCTGGTTGGTGACAGAAAACCACATACTAGTTCTAACTGAAGCCTTTTCATTCAAGCCTTTTCATTCAAGCCTTTTCATTCCAAACTCTTAAAAACATATCTAAAAGATCACCAAGAATAGTTCTTCAGATTGCATTTAAAATTTACATTCGAAAAAAAAAAATTTTTTTTAATCAAAATTTTTTTTTAATGTGGACCCTAGGTCATTCCGGAATTACGTGGAATGAAAGAGTAGACTTATTAACCCAAAAAGTCACCGAATCTGATACTAATATTGATTGGGTTGCAATGGAAGATATAGTCACTCTAATGAAAAAGAATTCTCTGCTGGGACCCAGTCTAAATTTCCAAAACAGCAAATATGGAGAAAAACTTGGGTACATTCCAACCATTCAAAACGTTCATATCGTGGTTAAAAAACAGAAGAGAAGACATAGTAATTGCTCGCATTATAACACGAGCAATCATAACGCCAGCACTTTTAAATAGATTTGGTCTTCATGAAAATCATCTCTGTACCATAAGTAATCAAGATAACTTCCTGGAACATATCATTCTTCAGTGCAGTAAATACAGCCATCACGAATGAGTTTTTAATCAAAAGCTTGCTGTGAATTATACAATTTTTTCATCATTTAAAATCTTTCTTCAATTTGCTCTTCAAAGGCCCATTTACATATTTTCTTTCAAATGCTTAAATGTTTTAATATCTACTACATACAGTTATTGACATTTTTTGAGTTCCTTCCCTTCTCTCTCTCTTCCCCCCTCTCTCTTTATATATATATATATATATATATATATATATATATATATTGAGGCGTATAACTTATTTAATTTTATTTTTTCTGATTTTTTTAAAAAAAATTCTGATAAAAATCTGCATTACCTTGTATTAATAAATTAAGTTTTCTGAACTAATATATAATTGATAAAGTTTTTCATGTATAATTAACATCAATTTTTTTGCCCAATGTCTTAGGAAAATAATTTTATAAGCCAATTTTTGTAGAATTCACTAATTATTTGAATCTTTAATGCTTGTAACATACATTGAATCTATTCAATTTGCTCTTATTTCAAATTTTCAAAATTTCTTTGTATTCATTATTGCTGAAGATAATTTTGTCAATAAAAGATGAAGTTAGATTCATCATCTAAACATCCTTTAAAATGTATTAAGTTGTTGTTTTTTTAAAATAAAAGATTAGCATTTTAAAAATAGATATATATTTTAAAATTTTTTAAATAAAAACTATGATTTATTATGAGGCAAAAAGAAAAAGAAAAATCATTTGAGTGGAAAATTTTTATGTATTCATGCATGTGTGAAAGGGCTTATTTATTTATTTGCTTAATTTTTGCATCTATTTCACTCTAAGCACCCTGCTGTTGGGAAAATATTTATCAGTTGCTAGTGATGTGTCTATATTTGTACAGAATTATAAGCTTTCCTGCTCAGATTAAGGAATTTAATCTTAACACATAATTTTACTGTCAAAATTACTGCATTGTTCTTTCTTTCTTTTTTATCTTTTTATATATTTTTTACCCTTAAAACTGTTTATGTTAAAATTTGACTACTGACTTTGATTTAGATACAAACGGAGATATAACAAATTCTAGTATTTATAGTAATGGAAATCATAAACTCATCAATGAACATTTCTGATAAATGCCAATTAAGAAGAATATTAAAATTAAGTTTATAAAATATTTTGTTTGATCCAATTGCTATGGTTGGATTTTTCTCTCTAATTATACTCAATCTTAACAAAATTATATATATTCATTGTTTAAATTTAAACTGTTGCCCATTCTTTATATTATTTACCCTTTTTTGCATTTACTGTTTGCCATTACTAATATTTTTCTTATAGCTTTTAGACATGACAGCTTGATTTTAATATCTAAATGCCAAGGAAATTGTTTTTTTGTATATATATATATATATATATATATATATATATATATATATATATATTGGGTTGGCAACTAAGTGATTGCCGCTTTTATCGATAGATTCACTCGATACTTTCTTTTGTTTTGTTAATGTGGTCAGAACATCTAACCTATATTTTTTTCTTACTGTGTGGACTTCTACCTTTAATAAGTAAAAAAATTATATCGATTAGTTCTTTAGTTTTGATTTTATCCCAATTTAAAAATGGAGAAATAGGACCTGCCCTTCCGACACATTTTATTATATTACTTTCGAAAAGACAAAAATTCATCGCAAGCACAAAAGAAGATATGTGCCGTATACGGAGATGAAGCCTTAAAAGAAAGGCAGTGTCGTTGGTGTGAAAATGAGTGGCAGTCGTTGATTTGAAAAGTGGAAAGTGAAATGAGTTGGCAGTGAAATTGGTTTGAAAGATTTTGTTGTGGTAATTTCTCACAGAAAACTGCACAACGATTTGGCCGCCCATTCGAAGTGAATGAAACCCATATGAAGGCCATTATTAATTCAGATCGTCACAGCACAACACAAGACATTGCAGAGAAGCTCAATGTATCACATACATATATTGATAAAAAATTAACAACCCTTGGTTATGTCAAGAAACTTGATTTATGGATCCCTCACCAGCTAAAGGAAATTTATTTGACGCAACGGATCAGCATCTGTTATTCACTTCTGAAACACAATGAAAATGATCCATTTCTGAAAAACCTAGTTACTGGCAACGAAAAGTGGATAGTTTAAAAAAATGTTACTTGCAAGAGATCGTGGGTGAAGCAAGATCAACCAGCTAAAGCCACATCAAAATCAGAGATTCACCAAAAAAAAAAGTTTATGCTGTCAGTCTGGTAGGATTACAAAGGAATTTTGTATTTTGAACTCATGCCACATAACCAAACGATCAATTCAAATGTGTATGTTGAACAGCTCGACAAACTGAACGATGCAATTGAAGAAAAGCGGCCGGTATTGTCAAGTCGGAAGGGTGTTGTTTCCCATCATGATGACGCAAGTCCCAAAACATTTTTGGTCACTAGGCAAAAATTATTCGAACTGGTTTGGGATGTTTTGTCACCCCCACCATATAGCCCTGATCTTGCGCCTTCTGATTACCATTTGTTTCGTTCGATACAAAACTCTTTAAATGGTAAAATTTTTAATAACGCGGATGATGTGAGATCACACCTAATTCAGTTTTTTAATAGCACAGGCCAGACATTTTACAAACGGGGAATGTTTACACTGTCAGAAGGATGGGAAAAGGTCATCGACAAGAACGGGAAATATCGAATTGAATAAATTTATCTTTTAGCAAAAATTCTGAATTTTCCTTCTTATTTGTAATCGGCAATG
>JAOUZG010047196.1:1914802-1951868 GCA_026289955.1 Argiope argentata
ATATATATATATATATAATTTTGTTTGAAGAATAAGGCAGAATCGTGGCCGAAATCTAGGAGAAATATGTATAATTATCAGAAGACAGGTTGAATTTTTTAATTCTTTTTATTCCATCTCGACGCATTATGTACAAGCAGCGCGGATAAGGCAGCTCAACTCACAGAGCGCAAAAACAGAAGTTAAAAAAAATGACTTAAAGAGCATGAAAAAGAATGAAAGACACTCGGCACGGGGAATCGATGACTCAATGTTTTTATAAAATTTTATTTGATTTAATTAAATAGAAAAAGTTGAATAGGATCAGGAAATAAGATAATATTTTACAATGACCTTCATATGAGCTAAATTAAAACGAAACTCTGGAAATTAATTCAAATTAGAGTTTGAAATATCATTCAATCGTGTGTGTGTTTGTGTGTGTGCGTGCGTGTTATTATTAATTATTACTTGTAAAAAAGGACTGTTGCTCGTCATTTATTGCACATTCTATTTGAAAATTTTGTACTTGCAATATCAATATTTCTAAAATGAAAGTAAGTTTTGTGAAGGGATGCTGTCATACATTTATCTTCTTATGTGTCTCTCCAATGGTATTATAATTTCCAAAATTGTCTGGAATTTGTATCATATACTGGTGTTTAATGTGTTTAAAATACAATATACTTCATGCTTGGGTTTGAATTTTTTTAAAAATGTGTTACTTTTGGTTGAAGTAGTATTTAAAAAATAAACACTCTTTATATAAATTGTTTTTGCAGCATTGCAGATTTTTCCAAACAATTTTTGTCGAAATTGGTAGTCTGAAGGGTCAATTGTTCAGATGTTGACATGCAAAACATTGTAACATTTAGGAAATTTTGAAATGATCCACTGCTTTATTTCCAAACAAGAGAATCTGCTTATAAAAACCGTTAATTTTAGCTCTGTTGCCAACAAAAGTAGGCACAATTTTACCTCATATCAAAATTAAATTAATGTAAGAATATCCCCCCCCATAGAACGAGTGATAATTCACTATTCAAAATGACGATCACTCGGCACTAAAATTATTCAGCATTAAAAATAATTCTGCATTTTTGGACGAAACTGTTGATTTGGGGAAGAGTGAAGTGATGGCCTATACTGATCTTTCCACGATTATATCAGCTGGCTCATGATCTTAAACATTAGTGCTTGAGTGTGTCTACAAGATATAAAAGTTTTTAGATACTTCATTTTAAATAATTGTGGATGCTATAATCTGCTATATATTTTAAGATGTTTTTTTTTTCTTTTTTGACAATGAATATATTTTTTTTATTTTAATTGGTTTTTAGTATTAAAACTGATAATTTGTACTAAGACACTTATTTTACCTTTTCCTCCTGGTCAAATTTTTTACTTTGTGTACTTTGTAATTCAATTTTAGATTAATAGTTTTATCTGTATTTGTTTTGTAATTGTATTTTTATATTGAAATTTCTCACTCTCCAAATCAATACCTTACAGCCTTTGGATTGTGTCTGGGTTGGCTAATTTATAGATGATTAAATATTATCGCTGATTAACATTGAGAATATGAGTCCTTTGTGATATTGTGGCCACCCCCACCCCTCTGCTCCTGGCCTCAGCCAATCAGAGGGAGGGTAACTTTGTAACCCTCCGCCGAGAGGGAGAAAAAGGCAGCTAGTCTGCGTTGTGTTCGGCTCAGTAATGGTGATTGTTTTGCTATTGTTAAGTTGGAAATAAAGATATTTTGAAAATACTGCTTGTATTTTAGAATAATTTCTAATACAAGCAGCACTACAATATCTTAGGTTACAACAATTGTGAATGATTTTATTCTCATTAATGATAACACAGAGCATTTTGTATGCTAATTTTTTCATTCTTAGCTAGGTTTCCAGCTATCGTTAGAATTGTTCTCACAGAATCGTCAACTTATTCATTTGCATTATTCTTCTAATTAATCATGCATATTTTATGTCGCTTTAGTGTTTAATTTTACAATATACATGGGAGTTTTGGTTTAATATTGAATTATATAGATGATACTTTACCATCGTTATTGCTATGATTTCCAAAATGTAGATTAATATTTTATATTATCATTATCTTTGCCTTTGTAAAATTGCGCAGCTTTTATTTCATACAAGATAACTATATTTTATGTTTAATTATCAGAATGTTGGGGAAAAAATGTTGTCAAAATGACTTGATATTTCACCTGAGTATATGCAAATTAATGGTAATTTTGTTTCGAGGAATTATAAAAAAGTTTAAAAGTTTACTGATAGATGGCATTGCACTCATCATTAAGTGCTAATTAATAAACGAGGCCTTTTTTGTTGCCTGCTTTGTTCAAAGCTTATCCACGATTCTTTAGTAAAAAGCGCCCGCCGGACCACGCTGCAGTACGGCTGATTATAAAAAGCCGATTTTTAATCGTCCCTAAACCAAAAAATGTAGAAAATGCAAAATTAAAATCAGTTTTAGATATTATATAGACCGAAAGTAGTAAAAAAAAAGCAAAAACTGATGACACCATCAAGGAAAGGAATCGACGCGACTTACTTTAGACATGTTCATGATTTCCATTGTTTTTTCCGACTAGCTGAAAGCTCAAAAAAACATGTTCCACGAAAGATAAGAGTGTTTCAATGGTGTTATTGCGAATGTTTTGCGGAATGCGTACTTTTAATCCACCTATGTTTGTCGTAGGACCATCTTTTAGGTAATCCTACAGCCAGAAATTGCAAGAACTTAGGTAAGATGATCATGGGAATTTGGTTGTAGGGGAATGATGATTGATAATTTTATCTTTACTAAACTGTGCATAACATCTACGTCATTGTTGTAATATGTTCAGGAGCGCCATCTTGCTTAAAAATTGTGCTTTTGCAATGGTGGAATGCAATTGTCGTGCTGAATAAATTTTTAGCTCGTCCCATTGATTTTTCAGGAAGCAAGGTCCAAAGGACAAAGTTAATTAAAAAAAGAAATTACCAACAATTAACTGCCTTAAACTCGCACAACACAGTGACATTTTGAGAATGAGGAAGCAATGTGGTTGCATTTGGAATGGTTTTTTCATGTTCATGCTCTGCAATTTTGAGTATTGACAGATCATTGGAGATGGTAAGGAACTTCGTCTATCCGCAAAATATTTCAAGGCCATGCATTGTCCACTTCTATTAAAACAAGAAATTGCTGGCAGAAAGCATTTCATTTTGGTAGGTCAGCAGGAAGCAACTCCTAAACATGCATAATTTTGAATGGATAGCATCGCATGATGTTTTGTACATTTTACGAAACGTGCTGATAGGCATGTCAAAAATTCGAATAATTCCTCATGAACTGGATGCTCTCAAAGCACTGCTTGGCGCTTCCTGGTGTGTTATAGCTACATCCTCCAGTGACTTTGAAAAAATTTATCCCCTTCCTCTTCAATATTTCACATCTAATGAACCCGTCTCTTGAAATTTAACAATCATATTCTTCAGATCGAGTGCTGTCATAGAACCAGAGCCTTTCCTTAAATCCTTTAACCGTTTGAGTGCGGAAGAATACTTACCTTTACGACAAGTGAAGCGCAATTGCGCTTCGCCGCACCCAAACGGTTAATGTCCAGAATTTCTTGAATACAAATGTTGCGCAGTCAACGTTCTTGTAAAAAAAACACACACACACACACTCTTAACTATCAGAGCCCAATCTATCATTGATGGAGTCATGGCTTTCTCTTCTCAGATGCAGAATTACAAGAAACTTTATCTTTTAATTAGCATTTGAAAATTAACATATTTTGAAACAACATATCTTTTTACCATCCCGTGAGAATTAAATCAGCTGCCGGTGAAGTTTTGAACGACTTTTTTTTCTTTCTTTTACAGCATAAAATTTCATTGCTTCACGTATTCTTATCAGATATTGGTTCATTCTAATCAATAATTCTTTTTTCTATATTTTACAGCTTTTTGGAACAGAAACTTTAGTTACAATCACCCTTTATTTAAATGATGTACAGCAAATTCAAAGCAAAAGAAAGGAATTTATTTCACTGTGTTTAATCAAAAATGCTACTATATAGATTTTTAATTGTTGTATTAGCTACTTTTGAAAAGTATCCTATGGGATTTTATAATAAATCTGTTTTCAGATTTCTATTCATATCGGAAGCAACAAATTGTGTGATGAATTAGTTACTTAATTACCTAAAAATGCTACAGTGATGGAAATCAAAGATATATTAAATTAATGGAATTTTATAGTGGTGCTCTACTATTCTACCTTTGTTAGACGCATATATCGTGTATACATGTTATCAATAATGAAATCCTCAGCAGTCAAAAGACATTTGTATAGAACACTAAGCTGCCTGTGGAGCATGATTTAAAAATAAAACTGATTAACTTCAGTAGAAAATGAAATGCGCCTCTCTTTGTATATGCTTGTTAAATAAAATAGTGAATCATTTCTTGTCTATTGATAGTAGTATGTAATAACAAAAAATTCTGATAAAGAAATACAAGAATAATATTTTATTTTATTTCTTTAGCCCATACAACTTGTGTTGCTTTGGACATAATGTCAATTCAAGCTCAAATGCAATTTAGACAAATGTTTCGTTACTCTTGATTATTTGTGATGGGGAAAAGTTTCCACAATAATGTTTTTTTTGTCCATCATAATACAATTAATTGCATCATCTGTATTAAAACGTAAAACTTGCTTTTGAAGTTTCACAAAAATGAAAAATATTATTACGAACGTTTCGAGAATATCTAAATTATAATCAGAGTGTATTAAATAAAACGTATACTCCTTTTTCAAAACAAGAATCTATTCATGGCATCAAGAAAGTTTTGCCATAGGAAATTCAAAGTTTTTAATTTGTATATAATCCTTCGTGAACATTTTAAGTACAGAATTGTTATACAATACTAGCTTTAAAAACGTGTTTTATCTCCCATGTACAATGACAGACATTAAAACAAAGCTGTGTGTGCGTGCGTGCGTGTGTTCACATCTATACCTAATTTATAATTTTCCTTTCTATTCTCCCACATGTGTAAGCGAAGGAAAATATATCCCATTTTTCATTCTCATTTTTGCTTTTTTCATTGTTTCTTATGCCTATGTATCTTGGATCTATCAATTAAGCTTTCCTTCATCTGCATTTTGTACCCCAAATCCTAATATTTATAATTGCTTTAAACAATAAATTTAATTGTTAAACTCCCTTTATTTAAATTTTGCCAAATCAATATATTTTGGTAAATTGCATCCATTTTTTTTCTATTTATATTTTTAAAAGTATTTTACGTCAAATTTGTGAAGCTTTATAGTTAAAATATATTTTACTACTATTTTATTTTATTTAGATTCTATTTAGTTTAATCTGAATGTACTTGTGTTTTTTTTCTGATCAACTGTAGGATTTCTGTGTGTGTGAAATTATTAAATAAACTTGCTATAATAGAGATGTTATATAAATAAAACTTATCCAACTTTGTTAAACTTTTTTTTAAAAAATGTATGAATTAGCATCATTACTCTTCTTTAAAAACACTTTTTTATGTTTTGTAGGTACTTATACTATCCTGTTATTAACAGTCAATGGAATATTTTGAGAAAATTACTTGCACTTTGTATATGCTTTGGATTTGTTTGTATTTGGCATGGAATGGACAAATCAGTATGTTTATCAACCACTCTAAATTGTCTTTTGGTTTCATCCGAAATTGTTGCAAAATTCATCATGACTACAAAAAATGGAAAATCATTTGAAGTAAAGTTTCCTTTTTCTTTCAGAAAATATCACTATTCTTTGACATTATTTAAGAAATGCTATGCTATGATGTTTAGGTAATTTAAAGTTCATATAGTGCATTTAAGTATGATTATACTGGATATATTAAAAGATATATTTATTTTATTACAAAATTATTAATAGTAAGCAGTTATTTTTAAATTGCATTATTGTCTATTTTTTTTATTTTAAAAATGAAAGATTATTGAATCTTGTTAATACAACACGTTTTTAACCTTTACTGAACAGAAACTTTCATCTGCAATGAAGACCAGAATTTCTGCTGCTGTTTCTACTCCTCATTTTCTGATGATGTGTTTATCGTGTTGCTTCTTTTTATCTAACTTTGATATTGGGATGTTATTGGTTAAAAGAATTTTTTCAGGTTAGTTTTTATACTTTAAGCTAAAGAAAAAATTATTCATGTATGACCTTAATTTTATGAGATGAAAGTATTTAAAAATGTAAACATTTTTTTTTCTCCTGTTAGGTGATTTGTATCCTCTTGGGCCTCTTCTCTTTATTATGTATTGTGGTTGTCATGTATCTGCGGATTCAAAAGCATTGATAAAACCCATGTAAATTTCGAAAATAAAAAATAGTTAATGGTTTCATTACTGTATATTCTACTTCATTTTGGCTTTTATAAGAATTAAAAGGAAATAAATTTATATGAATTAATAAAACCTGTGTAATAAATAATAAAAACATTCTGCTAAATTAATTGCAGAAGTTCAAATAGATTTCTTGTAAGTAATGTATTGTATTTCAAGAAATGCTTGAATTGTCGAATTAGCTTTTTATTTAATAACATGGAGTTATTGATAAATTTCTCCCCAATTCAGTAATTTGAGATAATGGCAATATGACTTAATTTTTTTTGTGAAGGATATTATGCTTTGTATATTTGTAGGAAAGTTGTAGGGATAAGAATCATTGTGTTGTATCATTGTTTGAATCGTTGTGTTGTAATGACTTGATCCTGGTCGATCAAATGGACGGGTAGCGTTTAAGCACAAAAGTTTTATTTACAGCTTACATACAGTAAAAATACTCATTCTCATCTAGGTTAATATGCTGGGAAATATTTGCATCCGAATTAACAGTTACACGACTAATACAAGGAAACTAACATGCTGTTAGCGTATCTGGCTACTGCAGTAGTAGCTCAAGAGATTGAAGGATATATCCCCGATAGATCTTTAATCAAAACTCGAGACTCCTTTCAAAAGAAAGTTCTCCTATAAAACTCGAGATCACGTGATATCTCTTCAGCTCAGCTCGTCAGATCTCAGTTCTTGGCCCCTCTCATCTTTTCCTTTCAAAACTTTCCATTTTAACCTCGGTCAAACTCCACCTCTCATGTTCGCATTGGTGCGCTAGATCATCCAATAATTCTTCAGAAATATCCCCAGTGGTCAGCAGTTGGGCGTGGGAATATTTGCTAATCATCCACCCTCTGAGCAGACCCTCCACAATAGGGAAATATTCACATATGGAGGTTTTAGCTCGCTTTCTTTCTTCAGAGGGAAGTAAAATGCACGTGTCCTTCATTATCCGGACTCTATTCAAGTCCCGATGATCTCATAGGGAAATATTTACATCTGGAGGTTTCGACATTATTTTCTTCAGAGGGCCGTAAAACGCATGTGTGGTCCATTATCTGGACTCTATTCAAGTCCAAAGGGTAACATCAAAGGGGGAGAATCAAAGAAAAGCATCGTCTCACCGCTGGCCAGATGTAATAATGTTCAAACATGTGTCTCTTAGAAAGGAAGAGAAGTCTTACAACTTCTTTACACTTTCTAGTCATTTAAGAAGTGCTATGGAATTCTGGTAGTTCAATAAAAGTGAATGCAAGTAAGAAGGAAAATTTATTATTAAATTGGATTTTTTTGTTCATTTTTATAATTCTTATTGGACTTGAAGCTTATTGGGGGGGTCATAAATAAAAAGAAATATCGTTAGTGATAAATTAAAACCAGTTATTTTTTGACCGTCATAAACGAAAACTATCCTTTTTATCAACGCATTTGGCAAATTGCGAGATGTTTACAAGTTACTTTCTAAAGGACATATATTTCGGGTATGTCGGATAATCAGCTCTATAATTGAGAGGATTACTGAATATTGAAATATAACTATAATGCGTCTAGTTCAAGGATTCTTCAATTTTTTTTCTTTGGCTGGTTTGAATAAAATTACCAGTTCCTTATTTATCTTCATTTTATATAAGTGTATTTAGAGAGAGTTTTATCTCAGTTCTCTTTCACTGCAATTTCTTGCATAACTTATTATTCTGTTCTTGTATCTTTCTTTTCTTATCTATATTTTCTTTTATTCTCTTCATTTTGTATCGCTGCATTTGATTTATTATACAATTTTCTTTTAATTATTTATACTGTATCTCAGTATTGCTTCGCATTTTCAATCTTTAGACTTTGGTCAGTTATAGAATTTAAGATGAAGACAGCATCTTTTAACTTAATTATACATTATTGTTTACAAAAGATTCGAAAATCTCTTTCCACTCCACATTGATTTCCCCCCCCCCTATGAGCTATTAATTGCCCCGATCGCCTTTTACATTTTGTTCTGCGGTTTACTTCTATCTTTATTATTACCTTTTATTTCTACCTTTATTACTACCATTTGTATATATAATATGCCCTGAATCCCCCCCCCCAAGAGCGCCCGACGAGCGACATAATTATCGTATATAATTTTGCTTTTGTATTTTGTAGAAAAAACAGTGGAATGAAAGTTCAAATGGCATTATTATTATGATTTTCAATTTTTTATTCTTAATAGCCCTTTTTTATTTAAAAGAAAAATGTTGTTTGTGCCAGTTGTTATAAAATCGAAAGTAGATTTTTTTTAAAAAAAATTAATATTCAAAGTTATTTTAAACTAGATGTAAAGTTTCGGTCCAACATCTCAACCTAGAACTAATTTTATAACTTAAGACGAGCAATTCTTGCTTTTATATAAATTTATTTCGTATGTATCGGAAACGGCTCTAATGATGTGGATCAAATTTTATATTTAGATAAGGTTTTGCTTTTTAAGTTTATCTGTATTCCTGAAAGACACGATTTTTTTATCCACAAACACAGTAAAATACATTTAAAAAATAAACACAACTTACTTATAGAATAAGTATATTCATCTTCCGCTTCGAAATGTGGGCAGTGCAGTGTTATGATCAGAAGAGCATGAATATCGCTCGTGTTGCGGGTATCACTGTTTGAGCCTTTTTTTAGCTTATGAATTTATATTTAATATTTTTGGTTTTTAACTTTCCCTATGTGGGTGTCTTTCCTGAAAAAAAAAGGAAAAACCCACCGCGATTTTATGTATATACATACAAACAGAAACATTTTTATTTAACTATTAGAACCTTTTGCTCTATTTTCTCATGCTGACAATGTCAAATATCGACTTTTCGAACCCGATTTCACCATGGTTAAATTAAGTGTAAGTTCAAAAATATAAGTAATGATAGATAAACTGTAAAATGAATATTGTAATATAAAAAATTGTTTCAAAGAACATGTTAAACTTAGTATATTCATGATTTCTTTTTATTTAAATGATCAGTTCACACGTAGGTAATATTGAAAAATATTCACATGTAGTCAATATGTGATTCATATATAAATATGTTTTAACGTGCCGGGATGGTCTGGTTGGTAGAGCGTTGGACTCGTACTCCTTAGGTTACGGGTTCGAAGCTCACCGGCCAAAAGAATCCCCGAGTGTGTGGCGATGGGCGCTCGTTAAATCTGTTCGTGGTCGCAAAGTCCTCCATATCGAGAGTAATATCACTGGGGGTACTGGGCCAGGGGTGATCGTTCCCTGTTCCAGGTCTAAATTACGATTTGAGATGAATGAATGAATTTGTATGAATGTAGTCCTCCTTCTAAAAAGGGTTGTGACGTGTGTGTAGCTAAGTCGTACTCTGCTGATATATCAGAAAATCTGCTGATGTATCAGCGGGGCTTGTCCATGGCAAGTGCTATTAGTAACAACAACATATGTTTTAACTCTTCAACCTGCTGGAACGTAGATGGTTGGTTTCCGAAAACTACTTTAAACCCGGCGTCATTGCCGTAGAAAGTCGTCATTGCTTTTCCTTAATTGTAATAAACGAGGTGGGAGATCCGCTTGTTAGGGTCATTTTGTGGTTTTCACAGGCAGTTAGAGTTTGGGTGGTCCCTCCAATTAGGGGAATGAACTCCCCAGAATGGAAAATAATGATCATCGTAAGAATACGTGATTACAGGATCGATTGGTGATATGAGCTGTATACTTCATCATTGATTTTCATATTTCCTTATTTTAACGCAAATTTAATATCCAAGTTAAAACTATAATGCTTATTAAAAGTAGGCAATTCCTCATATTTACATGTCATAATCATGTATAACAGTTAATAATTGGAATTAGTTCATAAAAAGTGGTTTGAATGTTCTTTTATATATTTTTTCTTTTATTTTTTTACATCCTTATAAAACATTTTTGAATTCATTTTCATCCCAATTATTAAGCGAGACAAATATTTATTTCTAAATGTAATTTTAACTATTGCTTAAGCTTTGTATATAGATTTCGTATAAGCATTTAATACGTAATTTAAGGCAATTTTGGAAACTTTTGAATCTAATTACTTATTTATTTTTTACTGTTTAGATTGAATTTCAGTAAAAGTATTTTTAATTATTTTTCTTAAATGTTTTTATTTAAAGTATATTCATAAATTTATTACTATAATTATTTTTTGCTGCTTAATATTATTTTTATTTTAATATAAGGGATATTCACAGTTAATTTAGTATCCAAACAAAAACTATTATTCTTATAAAAAGAAGGAAATTTCTCATTATTACACCGATCTGTAATAGTTAATGATTGTGATTAGTATTTATATGAAATATTTCTGTTAAATTTATCAATCTGAGATCTAGAAGGTTAACTTATCACTCCTGAAAGCTCTGTTCTTTTTATAGAATAAATGTGGGCATTATGGCAAAACTATGAAAGAAGAATTTTAAACTTTGCTATTTACTCAGTTTTAGATTTTTAGCCAAATATAATAAGTGTTTTTTACTTTTTTGATCTACGAATTTATTATATTGAAGTTATTTTCTTTCATAGAACATTTAAAGACTACGTCTAAATATATTTAACAATAATTCATGACTAAAAAGTAAAATAATAAAAATATATTTTTCTGTTCACCAATAAAATGCGAGTAGGTTTTCTTATTAAATTTGTTTTACATTCTGGTTAAAATTCGGCTATTGGTCAGGCACTAATAAAAATTATTTTTAATAGGAAAATTGCTTCCTATAAGAATTTTTCCTTCGGCCGGACCTAATAGCAGTTTTCAAAAATGGGTGAACTTTAAAAAATTTTTCACCAGTGCTTGATTCTGTAATTGAGCTTTATCTGAAGTATGACAAAACTTTTAACAAAAGTAAATGTGTACTTCCACAATGAAATAATATTGATTTAAAATATGCAAATACGTTGAAGTAATATAGATATTTAAAATCATTAATATACTTTCCACTAAGCTATCAAAGGAAATTTTTAAATAAAATTTGTATCATGCTTTAAAAATTAATAATTTATGAAATATAAGTTTTTGACTTTTTTTAAAAAAAGTATTTGTGAATGTTATTTTGGTTTTGATGGATAATAAAGTTACAGATATGAAGATTTTAACATAATGAGGCAACGACGAGTCTTCTGTGATTAGACCTCTAATAACTTGCTGTTTATCACGCCAACCTGATTCTCTGCCCCATCTAGGCCAATTAATTATATGCTGTAAAAATTCACCCATCTCTGTTTTTCTATTTGTTGTTTCTTATAAATATCTTAACTAATAAGGTTTTTAAAATTATCTTTGATTTTGCGTAAACTTTTTAATATGTAATGTTATTATTAAGCCATTGTTATCATTATTTTCTCTCATCTAATTTTTATGCTTTGTGGATAAGAGTCTTTAAATGTAGGAATCTGTTCATCCTCTGCAAACTGGCAAAACTATTTCAGATTCATTAATACCTATAATTTGTTTTATTTTAATCAATGTGTAAAAATTTGTGGCAAGAATTTTTATTGTAGCAATGAAATAAAAACCTTATTTTTTAATCCCATATTTCAATGTTGTTGAGGTTATGATTAAAAAATATTTATTCTAGGTTTTTTTAAAAAAATTCTATTGAGTATTTATCTTTTGAAATTCGCATGCAGTTGAACATCTTATGAATATTGCCTATTGAATTCATTTGAATTGTTCAGACAGAGCAGAACGCCGTCTCATACTCCTGTATCTGTGACCATTCTGGTCACTTCACGTTTTGGTGGGCATGTTACGGGAATTTTATTTTAAGTAATAAAATATTTACAGTAAGAAAAAATAAAAACAAAACTATTTACAGAATTTGCAAGAATATGAGATATGCTAATGAGAAAAGCCGTTTACAGGGATTTTCTTCTTTGAAAAATGGTTTGACATTATAATAGGCTGAAGTATAACATTTGTTATGATATACATACATTCTGTGTTCATTTAATTTTATGACACGCTAGGTGACGTTGCAGGTATTAAAAGGAGATAGGAAATAATTTGACTAGTTGGAACGAAGGGAAACTGCTTGTTTTTATCCTCATACTTTGTGCGTATGAGACTTGTTGAAGACTAGGGAGATGAGAAAAGATTTCTATTTCCACTTATAAATTTAATTATGCTATGGATTTTTTGTCTGGATAATCGATTGCTGGTGACTCTTTTCGGTCATTCCAGTTCATGGCTTGGTGATGGTTTCTTCATATGCCAAGAGATTGTGAGGATACAATCCGTGGAATAATGAAGTGCCCACCACAACTGCACTTGGTCACTCTCAGAAAGGTTAATTCTTTTAAGGTGGGCAGGAAAAGGGCCATGTTCTGAGAAGAAAATAATATCCTTTTTGATCCAGACATGAAATGCATGGATACAACAGTGCGAAAGGGGCAATTCTCGATTGCTCGATACATGCAGATAAATCTCATTTTTATCTAAGAGAATTTTCGAATTTTTACACACACACAACAATCATAATGTTTCAATGTAATAAAATGAATACAGTTGAAATAAAGTTTTCATTCAGGGAATTAAATGGGTAGAAGGTTTCTTTGTAATATTTGTAGGAAGAGAAATATACGGATTTACGAAAATATTTTTGATGAGGACCATGACCCCCCCCCCCAAGATTTGCGATAAGTTTATAAATGATATAAGAATTTGTCATTTAAAATTTTCACTTACTAAAAAAATGAATCATAATTTTGATCAGGAATAGACTTTATGAGTAACATGTTTTCTTATTTCAGTATTTAAGTAAACTTTAAAAACTTATTATCGCGACTTAACTTATTATTTAAATTATTTTGAAATAGGATAATTGTCAAAAGTATTCAGGTTGCAAATATTTTTATAAAATATTATTACTATTACATGATATATACCTCACGCTACTATTATATTGATAAAAGATTGTTTTAATATTTTCAGAACTTAAAACAAGTACCTTAAAAAATTCTACAAATTTTTTATTCAAAAATTTTTAATAATAGATTATACTTTTCGAAATAAATGTATTTTTTATTATTACTGTTTTATTAAAGAAAAAAAATTAATTAATTTTGATCAGAGATCTATATATTTATTCAATAAATATATAATGCTATTTGCATTTAAAATACTAAATATTCGAGTAAAACGCTTTAAGCTAAAAATTAGTAGAAACTGAAGTAAAATTCTCTGTTTGTAAAAAAAAAAAAAGAATTATTTATATTCGTAATACATTTGATGAAGGAAAAATTCTCTAAATCGTTCAATAAACAAGTTTTTCTATCACTTATGAAAATTTATAAAATCATATACGCGATATATATTTTAAAAATTTACTTTTTACTTTTTATTTATTTTAAACAAATTCCATTTTCTACAAACACTTTAGATTGAAAGAGAATCAGTTATCAGAGCGAAAACCAAATTCTGAGTTGAAAACCTCAAAGCAATTACCCTATGGTGGCAGATTTATTAGATTGATCCCTCAGTTCTATTAAGAATTCCCGGTCTTTAGGAAAGTGTCTTTTGAGAAGCCGGAAAGTTTACCCCCTGCTATTAAAGATGGGAGAAAAGAAAAACGAACGTTAAGCCTTTTTTTTTTTTGAGTAAATAGTGTTTAACTTTTATTTTGAATGCTGTCGTTTTCAAAACATTCTGAAGCTAGACAGCCGACACTCGACGAGTTAAAAAAAACTGCTGAGAATCTCTCGGTTTTTCAGATATTTTATTGTAAATACACTGCTCAAAACAATTAGGGGAGCAAGCAAAAAAATCAAGAAAACCGTGCGAGACAGCCACGTATTGGAATACAATGGGTAGTACACGCGTATCCATGCGCAATACAGAGAAAAAAATAAAACAATGTGGAATTAAGCTTTAATTCTTTGAAAATACAGAAAAAAACATGAAAAGACGATTTAGGGCAAGAATTTGATTACATGTAAACGATAAAAAAAGGCTCTGAATAGACATGATGCATGAGTTTTAATAGGGCGTGTGATCTCCACGAACAGCTAAGACTGCTGCACACCTGTTTGCCATGGATGCGATAAAGTTATCAATCAGACTTTGGGGAATACTGTTCCATTCCTCAAGAATTGCAATATCCAAGTCTGGGACAGTCACAGGCGGCCTTGGCCGCGCAGCAATTAGTCGTCCGAGCATGTCCCAAACATGTTCGATTGGATTCATGTCAGGAGAGCACGCTGGCCATTCCATACGCTGTATTGTTTCAGCTTCAAGCATGTTCTCCACCAGACGAGCTCTATGCGGTCGGGCATTAACACGCTGGAAAATAAAGGAATCGCCAATGGATCCAGCGTAAGGGATGACATGAGATCGCAGTATCTCGTCTGCATACCTGCGGCCCGTCAAAGTGCCATTCCGAATGATATGCAGATCCGTACAAACCACCTATGCTGATTCCACCCCATACCATCCAACCACCTTTCACGAACAAATGCGGGGTTATTTCGAGTACCTCTCTCCCGCCACACCAGAACACGTCGAGTGTCACACTCCAGACTGAATCGGGACTCGTCACTAAACAGCACTTGGCTCCAATTAAGTTGCTGCCAATCTCGATGTTCAGCAGCCCATCTTCTACGGGCCGCACGGTGGCGTGGGATCAATGGAATGCAGACCATTAGCCTACGTGCATAGAGCCCTCCCCCATGAAGCCTATTACGTACTGTTTGGCTGGACACCCTTAGTCCGGTTGCCAAGAACAACTGTCTTTCCAGCTGAGTAGCATTCTCTGTTCTGTTTCGACGAGCTGTTAACCGTATATACCGGTCATCAGTTGTTGTAGTGGCGCGTGGCCGACCTTGCCCTGGTCTACGTCTAATATTTCCTGTTTCTTGGAATCGATTCCACAGCCTTGCAACAACATTTTTGGCGACTCCAACAGCGTCCGCGACACTTCGTTGTGTTTGGCTTGATTCCAGTCGGTCTATGACACGCCATGCCATAGATTCTGGTAAATCATGTTGTGCAGATATTCTCATAACCCAAGCAGCAAAAGATCGTCGGCCAACCATTGGCCACACATCGCAACGCAGAACGCGCGACGTCGGGCCGAGATCGGAAGCCGATGTCGCGCCAACATTGGTCTTGTCCCACGGCGGAACGCCGGGCGATGATCGCGCCGACTTCTTTTCGATGAAATTTCCGATCGTTTCCCGATGTGCTTTCTCATGGCCGACGTCATTCCAATCATTTCCCGGTATGTTTTATCAATGGGCGACCCAATGCCAGCCATTTCCCAATGTATATTTTAGATATGGACGACCCAATGCCAATCATTTCCCATTGTATTTTAGCAATAGACGACCCAATGCCAATCATTATCCAATGTATATTTCAGCAATGGACGACCCAATGCCAATCATTTCCCAATGTATTTTAGCAATGGGCAATATGTTACCAACCATTTCCCAATGCTTTTTAGCAATGGGAGGCCAAATATCAATCATTGGGTGATTTATTACTGAACACTTGCCGCATCAAATTGAAATATTAGTTTATTGGTTATTTGGTTTTCTTAAACTCTATAATTTAGTGTCATAATAGTTAAAATTATTGTACTTCCAAATTTTTTTCAAACGAATGAAAATAAGAAATATTTTAAGTAGTTTACTTTTCTTTTTTAATTATGAATATTTTTGTTTGCTATTTATTTTGATAAATTTAAAATTCCATAAAACACTTGCTTTTCATAGAATGATATGTTTCATTATTTTTATTTTAACTCTTTGACTTTCTTAATTATTATTATAGCATATCATTTTATCACAATATTACTCTATAAATTTTCAAATTACATTTTTTTTACTGCTCTAAGGAATATAAATAAATGTTAAAATTATCTGAAATAATTTTAAATTTGATCACTTGCACATCTTATTTCTAATAATATAATCTTATATCTCTATACAAGGTTAGTTTCTTTCATTTATATTTCCTATTTATTTTCATCATTAAATGCATGGGAAAAACTGCTAACATAATCATAGTTTCAATTGCATAATTAATCAGTATAATTATATATATATATATACTATTAAATTTTTAATATTGCCTATACAATTTGTTAATTTTAAAAGTTATTTCATGAAAATTCAAAGCATATTATTCTTATATAATTCTATTTTCTATATAAGACTATATAATTCTTATTAAAAATATTATATAGTTCTATATAATATATATATAGAACTATATGTATATTCTTATAGTTTGTTATAAGCTTTTATATTGTTTAATGTAAGCAATAAAAAAAGAATTACTAAAATGAAATGAATAAAACACAAATTTCTATTTTAACATACATTGAACATCCCCCCTTTTTTTACTGCATTGGTTAAAAATTGTTTAAAATACTAAATTATAGCATTCCTATTATGTGTTTCTTCAATAGGCAATATTTTTACAAGCACAATTTAACAAGTTACTTTAAATATCTTTTCTAGATCTCTGTATAGTAAGGTTTGTTTTTGTGGCAAAAGAACCAAATTTGATCTATGACAAATTCTGAATATTATACAAAAATTCCATACACAAAATGCAACACTTCTTTCATTTATATGAAACTCCTATTAACTTACAAACTTTATGTTGAAGAAACTTTATACCTCATTATAAATGTTAATCCTAGGTAGTTTGTAATAAATAACATTCTACAAGACAATTACCAAAAAATAATGAATAAAGCACAAATTTCTATTTAAACATAATTTGAACATTTCCCTATTTTTTCTAATGCAATGGTTAGAAATCGTTTAAAATTCTAAATTATGCAATTCCTATTATATGTTTCTTCATTTTATTTGCATGAAATTCTTTAAGTTTACTATTAACTTACATACTTGTTGAAGAAACTTTATACTTCATTATAAATGTTAGTGTTAGCTAGTGTCTAATAGACAACATTTTACAAATAAAAAAAATTATTTGAAATTTGTAATATTTATTTATTTATTATAAGTTTAAACTTGGCTTTGTAGCATAAGAACCAAATTTGGTCTATGATTAACATTTCACGAAAATTCTAAATGAATGCCTAATTCCAAACAAACACTTTCAATTATAGAAAATTACTTCTGAAAAAAGTTTAAATATATATATATTATTTTCCCCTTTTATTTTTTGGAGAAAGGAAAAAAAACAATTTATTTAAAAAGACCTTTATTAAATAAAATTTCACAAATACAAAGTAAAATTATATAGTTCAAGTTTTAAGCTGAATTTTCTGTAATGAACTTGTACACCCAAGCAGCATCCTGAAACTGACTCGATGACTATCATGAATAAATAAATAATATTTTCTCATCATTTATAAACTAAATTTAATTAAAAAATATTTATAATACTTGAAGCATTTGAAATTTCTACAAATTTATATAAATACCACACAATTTATGTAAATATTATATATATGTATAACTGAATCATCTGCTATATATAAGAAACCTTTCTTTAGATTCACTTTTCCTTTTTGGTCACCTTTCATGTGCCTAGAAAATAATTATAATAATTATTGAGTTTTCCCTTTTATTAAAAAAAGTACATATAAAATATTTGATAGTTGGAGAAAAGTATTTAACAAGTAAAAGTCTTATAGAACTTCATAAACATGATAATGTTTAGGATAATAGAGAAAAATAAAAAAAATATCTGAAACTAATGGGAGTAAAATTTGTGACTATTTTATGAAATAATTAGAAACTATTTATATAAGAGTATTAAAAAATGCCTGCATTATCTCAAATTTTAAAGAAATTTCTGTTTTGAATTTTACAGTAAATATATTTAAATATATTCTGCTAAGCCTTTTAAACCTCATGTCAAAATAAAAATAATTATACAAATGTTATTGCAATACCAAAATCTAAAACCGATATTTAATACTTTTTAAAACTTCTTTCATTTGAACATTTAAAATTGTGAACAAAAAGAAAGAATTTAAACGAAAGGAAAAATTAATTCAGTTAACTAGAATTTTAATTTCTTGAGTTGTTATTCTGAAAAAAAAAAGAGGTTGCTATTATAAAATTTATTCAAAATATATAAAGGAAAATGAAAGTTATGCAAAATAAAATTGCTTCTTTTCTTATAAATGAAAAAAGCTTTCATATAAAAAAATGAAAATTGAAATAATCCTACTTGTTGTAATGTAGTAGGCTTGGATAACATTTGAAAATTCATTATATGTTTCATGCAAAGGCGTATTATATTTTGGCTTTTTGTTTAACACATAAGTTTGAAAACTCCTTGGCTGCTTCCACTGGGCTGGCAAAATGGAACTGACCTGACAGGAATATCATGGTCAGGAATATTTTCAATTCTAAGCAAGTTCTAAAGCATAAATTAAATTGAAATCTTACATAGAATTGTTTCTAATTTCCCTCTGCAGTTACAATCAGTAGAAACAATATTCTAGCTCACACATTATAATTATCAATATATCATTTTGCCTCTTGTCAACTTCAGGAATAGAATCTCCCACACTAGTTTTCAAAGAAACAAGGACAAATTTTCGTGTTGCTCGTATTTTCTGATTGATTATAGAATTTATTTTACATCAATTGCCTTTTCAGATTTGAAGTGCATAAAATTTCCATTCATTGAATAGGAGATATATTTGACATTTTGTCATTTTTAGAAATTGTATGAAATATGAATTTTCAAACATTGCCAACCAGTTATAGGCATTATATTCAATGTCCAGTCATTCTGTTCATAATTTTTTGGCAACGCAGATAAAATATTATGTATATATGCTTTTCTTCAGGTTAACTTTCTCTTTATGAGCAGATCTGATGAACCTACAAACCATATTTCTTAATTAAAATAATGATTGAGCTTTCACTTATTTTAAAAGTACAATAAATATTTGTTGATAAATGAAGATGTGTAATTAACGTGCAAACGTTTTACAGCACTTCATAGGCATGATAATAGCTTTGCTATGATAATGGTTTGTGTAGACAAACTTTTAATAGTGTTTACAATAACAAAGAAAAATAAAAACAACTCAAACTAATGGGAGTAAAATTTGTTATTATTTTACGAAATATGACACAATTATAAACTATTTATATTAGAGTATTCAAAAATGCCTACTCAATCCAAGTTTTAAAGATTTTTTTCCTAACCTTACAATACGATCGTATTTTAACCGCCTACTTGGCACACTTTTCCCAAAAGTCGCCAACAACGAGCTTGTGTAATCTTTCGGGACTCCTCTTTTCAATGTGAAAGCTAAAAAGGGTTACCGTATTAGAGAAAACGGGGTTGCTATCTTTGGCGCGTTATCACCTACTAAGCTAAGCTTTTTTTTAGCCTGACGTCAAAATAAAAATATAATTACACAAATTTATTGCCATACCAAAAAATAAGAACGTTATTTAATACTTTTTAAAAATCTCTTATTAGAAAATGTTAACCGAAAGAAATTGTAAAAGAGGAAAAATAGCTGGAATAATTTAAGAACACTCAAAATAAAAATATAACAAAAAATAAAATCACTTGAAAAAAATACACGCAAGAAAAGAAATGACGATAACTCAATTAATAAAGTTTTAGCTCTTAAATGAAACAGAGTGATCAACAATGGATCGTAACAATGGATTAGGCCTAATGGTCGTTTTCACCTAACGCTAATAATATCACTTGCAACTCTTTGTATCAGGTAATAAGTTCGAACAACCTTAACAAAAAAAAAATCCTTTTTATTCACTATTTAGAATAAACACTATACTATTTAAAAAATATACAGTAATAAATATATTTACACTTACCAAGTTTCTTGAAATGATAGCACGCGTTGCTGGTTGAATTCCAAAATACAACAATCACCAGGTGAATCATGGGAAATTCCTAAAATATATGCCCAAAGTGTCGTCTTTTCCTGATATCGGCGCGAGTAGGGGGCGATTACATTGAAACGACCATTTTCACTAAGTCGGCGTACGAGGTCGCGCCAAGCTAAATGCGAGCTTAAGATATTTTCGCAAAATAACTGGTCAGAACCCGACATCGCGCCAATGCAACGCCAACATCAGTGAAATATTCGCGAGCTGTAGCCAATGGATGCGACCAATCGCCAATGTGTTTCCAACAATTCTTGCTGCCTGGGAAGCTTGTCTCAAAAACAGAAAAACTGCGCAATCAAATTTCACAGTTACGGCAATAAAACAGACGTTTCTCCAACATCCCGATTTCTTGCCTTATTTCCTTTTTCTAGTTTTTGACGTCATGAACTTTGATTTTTCATATAAAGTTTTTTTCTTCCGTTTCTTGGCAGGCTGTAATTTATGGATGATTCATTTTATGTTACTTATTGGTAGACATCTTTGTTGGGACGGGAAAATAACAGCACACAGTTCTTAAGCATAGCTAAGCATACTTTATTCAACTAAATCACATTTATATACAACACTAAAAATGACGTCACATAACAGCGCCATCTAGCGGTGAGCGTGGCTGATTATTGCTCGAACATGCCGCCCACCTTGAAATAATATTTCAATATTCATATACAATGCGAATACAATAAAATATACAGAATAAACAAGACTTAAATAAATTGTTTAAAATACATATAGACAATATTAAATGCTTTGAATTCCGTTTGGCTACAGATATAAAATTTTTCAAATTGGTAACTGGCACAGTTTAGTAATATGTCTTTTAAATATGCCTTCTGATGTTTTGACAGTTACAACTCTAACATTATCATCTGCACCAGTGTGTAATTCAATAACTCTGCACATTTTCCATTTTGTAGGAGGCAAGTTATCATCCCTCAAAAGACACAATTCATTAACTTGAAGGTTTTTAGTGGGTAATAGCCATTTTGGTCTTTGTTGTAATCGACACAAATACTCCAACGTTTATGCCAACGTTTCCAGAATTGCTGAACCATTTTCTGGATAATTTGCCATCTATTAAGGTAGGAAAGTTTGGTATCAATGTAATTTGGCTCAGGAATGCTTGTTAATGATCTGCCAATTATGAAATGACCAGAGGTTAAGGCTGATAAATCATTGGGATCCCATGATAAGGCGGTTATGGGTCTGGAATTGAGACAAGCCTCAATTTGAGTTAAAAGTGTCTCAAATTCTTCATGTGTTAATTTTACATCACCAATAACACGTTTTAAATGATATTTTGTAGATTTTATACCCGCTTCCCAGAGTCCACCCATGTGTGGAGCACCTGGAACATTTAAATGCCAATTAATACCTATATTAGACAAAAATTTGTTAACGTTTTCGTTATAACATTTTGATTTTGCAAGTCTCTCGAACTCCATCAATTTACGTTTAGCTCCAACAAAGTTAGAACCACAATCGCTATAAATGTCACTACATTTTCCTCTACGAGAAACAAACCGTTTGAGAGCAGCGATAAATGCATCTGCTGAAAGATCAGTGACCAGCTCAATGTGAATAGCTCTAGTGGTGAAACAGACAAATAGAGCTATATATGCTTTGAATGATTTTGAGCCTCGTCCCTTAGCTGCTTTAATTTGGAACGGACCTGCATAATCTACACCGCAACGCATAAATGTTGGGGCAGGAGAAATGCGAGTGGATGGCAAGTCACTCCTCATTTGGTTAGTCATAGATGTTCTAAATTTGTAACACTTGACACATTTCCTAATTATGTTTCTGATTATGTCTCTTGCACCTATAATCCAAAATTGTTGTTGAATACAGGATTGAACAAGTTGAGAACCGGCATGCAATAAATTTTCATGATAATGTCTAACAATGAGACCAGTGAACATATGTCTTTTTGGTAATAAGATGGGATGTTTCTGATCGTATGCGATAGTCGCATGACGCAAACGGCCGCCCACCCTGAGTATACCCAAAGCATCCAAAAATGGGTTTAGTGACAAAATTCTGCTTCTGCAAGACAGATGATGATTAGCTTTAAGTGCATTGATCTCACTATTAAACTCAATAGACTGAACTAACTTAATTATTACAAACATAGCATTATTAAGTTCATCAGTTTTTAAGAATCCAGTTATCTTGTCATTTACATTCTTACAATTATGAATAAATCTTAAGCAAAGAGCTGTTATACGTTTAAGTTTAACAAGAGATGAATATTGTTTAATCAAGTCATTTGCTTCAACTGAGTTGCTGAGTGTAGCAGTTGATTGAATGCTACACAATTTTTGCTCAGGTACAGGATCACTTACCTGAAATGGGGATGTACATGGCTGAAAAGGTGTTAATTGATACAGAAAATCTGGTCCACAAAACCACGAAGAATTAAGTAGCCTTGATGAAGACACACCACGACTTGCCAGATCAGCTGGGTTTGCCTCACTACTGACATGGTGCCATTGAGTAGGTGAAGATAAATTTTGAATCTTCGCTACCCTGTTAGCCACAAAGGTTTTCCATCGGCTGGAATGGGATCCCAACCATGAAAGAACAATGGTTGAATCAGTGAAAAACTGGGCTTGTGCCATAGGAACATATAATGCCCCGCAAGTGAAATTCATTAATTTCACCAGCAACAAAGCTCCACATAGCTCAAGTCTTGGTATTGATAAAGCTTTAAGCGGTGCAACTCTAGTTTTGGATATTACAAGTTTCACATTGATTTCTCCATTATCTAACACTGAACGAAAATGAACAGCAGCAGCATATGCCTTTTCTGAAGCGTCGCTGAAACCAATTAGCTGAAATTGGACATTGTTGGCTTCTAGGAATCTTGGTATATTGATAGTTTTGATGATTTTCATGTCTTCCGAAATGCCTTTCCATTCGTGTGCTATATCTGAAGGAACATACTCATCCCACCGCAGCCGATGTTTCCATAATGTTTACATCATGATTTTGCATCTAATTGTGATAGGTGACAACCAACCAAGTGGATCAAGTGGATTTCCTTAAAATGAACCCTGCACCCGACAACATTTGCATTAATTGTTCACGCAATTCAAGTGCTTCATCAACTGACTGTGCTCCGGACATTAAATCATCAACGTAGAAGTGGGTCATGGTTGCCTTGGACGCTACAAGAAAATTGTTTTCTTCTTCTATTGCCAATTGTTGAAGACATTTTACTGCAAGGTATGGTGCTGAAGCAGTGCCATATGCAATTCTTGTTAGACGGAAGTCCTGAATTGGCTCTCTTGGTGACCATCTCCAGACTATTCTTTGAAAATCCGAGTCTTCCAATACAACTTGCCTATACATTTTCTCAATGTCTGCTGCAATCGCTATTTTGTGTGTTCTAAAGCGGATTAACAGTGTTGTCAAATCACTTTGCAACTGCGGTCCCACCATTAATTTGTCATTAAGTGAAACGCCAGTTGAAGATTTTGCAGAACCGTCAAAGACAACACGAAACTTGTCTCCTGTTTTATTGGGAACAGGATGGTGTGGAAGATAAAAACTAGATGCGACAGGAACATCAAGGTCTTCCTCGGGAACTAATTCCATGTGCTCGAGATGTAGATAGTCTTGCATGAATTTGTGGTACTGAGTGGAGAGTGATTGGTTGGTTTGAAGACGGCGTTCAATTTGGAGCAAACGACGTACAGCTATGACTCGAGATGATCCAAGTCTTTTATCCGAATCATGAAAGGGTAGTTTGACCACAAATCTGCCTGATAAATTACGAGTGAATGTTTTTTGAAAGTGATTCTCGCATGCGATTTTCTCTTCTGTATAAGGTTTAGATTTTGAAACCTGCTCAAGTGACCAGAATTTATCCAACTGATATTCAACTGTACTGCAGCACACGTGATTTGATGAAATAGTACCTGTTCTGATTTGTGGATTAATATCCGTTTTTCCTAGAATAACCCATCCGAAGACAGATTCTAGAGCAGTTAATGAATGTCCAGGAACTGTTAAATGTCCACTCAACATAATCTCTGCAAATATATCTGCGCCCAGTAAAATATCTATAGGGCCAGGCTGGAAGCAGTTGACATCAGCCAGCTTTAATTGACTGAAAGCATTCAAAACAGACGCATCGACTTGAAATTGTGGAAGGTCACAGGTTAATTTGGGAATAATTAATACCTCGGTTGTTATACTGACATTTTTGTAAATTAGAGATGTCATTTGCAACTGAACCGAACCCTTAACTGTGCCAACCCTTTTTGAACTCAAGCCATCAACATCTATATCTGTACGTTTACGCTTTAGTTTTAATAAATTTACGCAACTTTCCCTAATAAATGTACCTTGACTTGCTGAGTCTATTAGTACTCTACATTTATGTGAAATGCCATTTATATCCTTAGCATAAACAATTGCAGTTGGTAATAATACACATTTTGTTACTGGAATTATTGTGTTGTTGCTACTAACAGTAGAAGTCATTTCATGTTCCAATTCTATTACAGGTTTATTTTCATTTGAACCTCTGGAACATAATAATGTGTTATGTGGCTGCGAACAATGTTTGCAGTTCCCTGCGCGACATTTACCAATTGGATGCGTTTTGTTTGATTTCAAACAATTAGAACAAAGTTTATATTTATGCACAATTTGCCATTTTTCCTTCACAGGAAGAGACAAAAAATCATCGCATTTAAATAATCCGAAATGAGAATTGCTTTTACAATATAAACATATATTCCGAACTAACTGTGACGGAAATGCGGATTTATTTATTTTTTGATGTATATTGGCGCCATCAGATCGTGCATCTAATATTGCACCTGTTTTTTGTTTTTGGCAGAGTGCTAATGACGCTAACGCATTCGCTCGAGTTAAAAGAAAATCCTTGAATTCTTGGAAAGATGCTACTTTTTTTGCTTGTTCTAATGTCCAAACGCGAAACGTTTCTGAATCGAGTTTTCCATTTAATAGGAAAATAATTATAGTATCCCAATGCTCTACAGGCTGATTAAGGATTTTTAATCTATCAATGCATTGTGAAGTAGTATCAATTAATTTCCGTAATCCTGTTGCCGATTCATGTTTTAAACTAGGTTGGGAAATCAATTTATTTAATGCTGCATTTATGATTTCCGTTTCATTTTCATAGCGTTCAACGAGTGCATTCCAAGCTCTATCGTAATTCTTATCCGAAATTTGAATTGAATTTAATAAAGTTGCTGCCTCACCTTTAACAGAAAGTTTAAGGTATTGTAACTTTTGGCAATTACTTAGAGAGTTATTATTTCCCACGCTTGCCAAAAATAAATCACGAAATGAAATCCAATCAATGTAATTGGATGCAAACACTGGTAATTCCATACGAGGAAGTTTTAAACTATTTACTTCAGTATTAACCGTTCTGAGATGCATTTAAACTACTGTTATCCCTAACACATTTCCTGAATTCATTTTTCAAGGTAATTTTTAACTTATCAATTTTAGAGAATATTTCATGCATTTCCTTTTCATATTTATCAAATTCTACATCCGAACAAGTAGTAAGAATATCGTCATTTAATTTATTTACTTCATTAACTAATGCATCGGTATTGTTTTGATACACTTCAATATCGGAAACAGAAATAATTTGAGATTGCAAACCATTTACTTCCGAAACTAATCTGGTAAGCTTACCCTTAGTTATTCTCTTTTGTTTAAGTATGGCTTCCATGTTGTGACTGTGACCCTCCTTGGTGAATGCGATGCTGCTCTGATGTACGCTTCAGTTTTGTATTGAAAGAACCTTCGTTGACTGTTATATATCATCCATGATTATTAGTTCAACTAAATGCTGCGGTTAGCTTAATCCTTGTTGAAATCAAGCTCCGGCTCTCGACGGACCAATCTTTACGTAATTCTGTTAAAACCATATGCTCCCCTAATTGTTTTGAGCAGTGTAATAAGTGCTATGACGGAATTAATATTACTATTATTATTTTGGCTTTTCAAAGATCATTTTGTTGAATAATGAATAATGCTAATATTTTCTTCTAGTATCTTATTCACCCTAATTATTTATGTCTGTTTTTTTTCTTCCGAGTATTGGGAAACATTAAAAATACAGATTTTATTTATTTGCTAAAATATTGGATTTTCAAAGTTTCATATGAGCGCTATTGCTCATACTTTCTTTCAACATTTTAAAAAATTATTATTCATTTTATTTATCTCCCCTTCATTAAATAAAAAAATCTGTAAATTTTGAAATAGGACTAAAAGTTATATTGATTTAAATTGGTTATTTTAAATTTTGTAAGCAACTATTTCTCCTGTAATTTTCACCAAAAAGGAAGAAGCAATATTATTCTATGTTCTAATTCTATCTATGTTCTAATGCATAAAACATTGCTGCAAGAATATGTAAACTTTATTCCTGTCATCTTTTTACCATTAAACACTGAGGTGACATAAGTCATGGGATACCTCCTTATAACATATCGGGCCTAGTTTCTTCCAATCAAGTGCAACAAGGTGATGTGGTATGGACGCAACAAATCATTGGAAGGCAACCACAGAAATATTGGATCATGCTACCTGCTTCCCTAATTGCGAACGTGTTGCCAGTGCAGGATTTTGTGCACGAAATGATATCTCGATTGTACCTTACAATAATGGGATTCATGTCGGGAAATCTAGATGGCCAAATCATTTACTGGGATCGTATAGATTGCTCTTTAAAATTATTGGGAACAATTGTGGTCCGTTGACATAGCGTATTTCCGTAAAAATTTTACCGTTTGGGTACAATGAAGTCCATGAATGGCTGCCAGTGCTCTCCAAGTAGATGAACATAATCATTTTCAGTCAATGATGAGTTCAGTTGTACCAGAAAACCTATTTTATTCCATGTAAAAACAGACCACACCATTATGGTGCTCCCACTAACTTGCATAGCACCTTGTTGACAACGTGGGTTCATGAATTCTCTCCACATTTGAACCTATCATCAAGTATAAAGAAATAAAATCATGACTCTTCTAATCAAGCCATTATTTTCCAATCTAGGGACCAACCGATATGAGCAAGAACCAATGAGAGTCGGTGCAGATGATGCCATGCTATTAGTAAAGGTTCTCGAATCGGTATTCTGGTATACCCTATTAAAGCGAAATGTTCTAACGGATATGTTCGTCGCACAGCCCACATTAATTCCTGCGGTTATATCAGGCAGTGTTGCTTGTCTCTTAAAATTGACAATTCTGTGCACTAGTCACTGGTTTCGTTCATTAAGTGGATAGAATTAAGTGTCTTACGTGCGTTACGTTATAGTTAAGTGCTCATTCGTTAAGTGCAACCACTTACAGAACGAGCTATATCTGTGGTGAGAAGTTATGGTTAAATCAGATATTTTGCTAACAGTTTCCACCCTGGATTTCGGAATGTTGATTTCTTTAACTATTTCTGCAATGGAATGCCTCATGCGGCTAGCTCCAACTACCATTACATGTTCAACACCTATTAATTTCCGTCGTGAATCCATAATCACGTCAAAAACTCTTCGCATAAATCGAATATAAATGGAAGCCCTGCCAATGCACACCCAATGTATATATTTTGTTTGCGATACTACTGCTATCTGCATATTTGCATATTACTCTTCCATGTCTTTTCCTTCAATGTATTTTTGAAACATTTTTATGTCATAAAATGAAGAAAAAAAAATTGATAAAAACAAATTTTTCATTTTTATTTGTACAATACTAATTGATAAAGCATTCTACCAATGTGCATATGATTTTTTTCAATGGTATGTAAGCTGTAAGTTAATGAAATTTTGCTGCCATCGAATTTTAATTTTGACAAAAGGTTCATTTTAGTGTAAAAGTGCATGGTTTTATTGATAATTCTTTATTTCAGCCGATTTTCATTTTGTGTTTGCAAATCATAGTTTTTTTTTCTGATAGAGGTGTTGTTTAATTTTGATGGTAAAAATGAATAAGTGTTGGTCAATATAAATAGGGATGTATAGCAGAAATTTCATTCTTAATTACTCTTCTAACATCCATGTAATTTTGTACATCTTCATCTGGCTTCATGATCTTGATGTTCTCTAGAGTCCCCTCTCTTTATATATTTACCCTTCCCCTCTGCTTTTCTTTTTTGGCAAGAATCGAATGTCTTTCCAAGCGAATCTGTTGCCACTCTGCGTACTTTTTACTTCTCATGAGCAGCTTTGCCTGAAGTAGACCCTGAGCGCATAAGCTCAGACTAGAACTAAGTTGGATATCGTGGCTGGGAGCGCCAAGGTCCGCCCAATACCTTCTCTTCTTGAACTAGATAGTGGAAAGTGCCGTCAAGACATAATTTTGTTGTATGAGTAATTTGTCTGTGAGCCATTATCGAAATTCTTCTCGGTTCCCCCCCCCAAAAAAAAATTAATTCTGTTAATGAAATACTGAAAACTATGCCTACTATTTTACTTCCCAAAACAGTTGTCAGTATGGTTGGTGAAACAAAACATATCAAGAAACATTTTTCTGGTAATCTTATTGAAGTTTTATTTGCTGATCAGGCTAAAAAATGACGCAGTTAAAAAGCATTCTGTGTTAATCGCTCCGCATAATTCTGTCAACGTTTCTTGTGGCATTGTAACTCAAAGGTTTGCAAAATAACCCTGAACCGGATATATTTAGAAGCCTGGAAATCGAAAATTGTGTGTGCAGTGGAAAGGATAACAATTAGCAAGACGAAAATCTCTTCCCAACAATGCACATTAAAATAACATTTAATCAGCTGCTTCTTTCTTTAACTGTGCATTACAATCGTCAAATCCTTTCTTTTTATGCAAAACTCGTTACGTTGCTGATTTTCAATTTGAATAATTAAAATTTGGTTACACAATGCGAAGTTGTCGTCGTAAACAGACGTGATCAGTGCGCCGAAATTGAGTATCACAGTTAAAAATATTCAATATCCTCTCCGAAGTGCGTTAATTGTATGCAAACCTCCAAAAATTGTCCACATTGAATACAAGAGCAAGAAACCGAAATCTAAGAATAAAGCAGAATCTACTGTCCGTCGAACCCGTAAAACTGTCTCTTCTAGAATTTGAACAATTAGTAGATCTTACTTTCTTGCTCTTAAAAATTTCTTCCGATCTACAAATATGCAAACCGAAATACTCTTATCTCGTCAGAATATCTGATCTGGCAAGGTAGGATGCTTATTTCTAACATGGTATCTGCAGACTCTACAGTAGTGCAGCATTCCAATGTACTAAGGCAAATTATCACAATTAGTACTTCTTTATCCATCGATATTCCCATCGAATAATTTCAGATTCAATCATCTTCTAATGTAATTTTTGAACTACAGAATCATTTTCCTGGTCTGTTTACAGTCAATTTGTCTTTTCCGATGTTTAAAAATTTTAACCCAGGGTACCAATACAAAAAGTTGTTTAAAAAAAGACTAGAGGAGCGGAAAGATAGAGATTTCGTAGACTCATCTCAATTCCATCAAGAAAATCAAGGATTTTCCGTAACATTTGAAGAAACAAACCTTATATTTGTAGGATTTTATCTTAAAAAAATAATAAAGATGAAAAACAAGACGTAATAATTCTCTCAAGGCTCACTCATCTGAGGGCAGTTCATGTCTAAGGTTTAAATTCCATCAATTCCGAAAACATTTGTTAGTATTTTACACAACCTTGCCTTCTTCCTTTTTTCAAGAATTTTGATACATTTGTTTCTTGGAACTACCATCAACTGCATCACAAAATTCTAATTTCAAACATATGAATTTTTACTAACCTGATTGCATTGCTCTGCAAGAAAGCCAGCGACACGCTTATATTATTCCACTATAGCGTTTTCCATAAAGCCTGTGTTACTGACAGAGCTAACATTGGGAGGAGTAGCTTTCTTTATTTATAATTCCATCCCTTTGTGTCCATTAGTTCTGAACTCTTCCTCACAAGTCATTGCAGCCTTAATTTCCACTCTCTGCTTGATTACTGCTTGCATTCTTTACCAACCATCAAGCACACATAATTATCAGTCTAGTGTGAATAACCATGTTTCTTCTTCCTGAGCCTTATTATAGATAATTTCAATAAACGCATTCATCTTTAGAGAATCAATAACTATAACAGCAGAAGTTGTCAGAACGGTTTTTAGCCGACCATGATCTTCATCTATTTAACCCTTTGCGCTCGGATGGTGCATCTCACTCACCATTCCAGAAGGTATGCCATTTTAAGGTTTTATCAATTTTTAAATTTTGATTGTAAAAAACGCTTACAAAATGGTAAAAATATGTTTTTTTTTAATTTTTCAGAGAATTTCATCACTAACCTTTTGCAGTCCGAAAAATAATTAGATGCAAAATTATTCACCTAATACAAAGATTTGTTTATTGCTAAGAAAAATAAATATATATAATTCTTTTAAGTTGAATTTCTTTATGTAGGCGATTAACCATTATGTAGGCGATTTTAACAGCTAAATTTGAAAAATAAATAAATAAAACGTCAAAATGATGCACAGTCTTGAATGTCGAGTCACACTCGATATCAGATCGCAAAGGGTTATATATATTTCCGAATAATAAATAAGCCCTTTTATTAGGTGAATAATTTGAATCGAATTACTTTTCGGAGTGCAAAGGGTTAATAGGGATGAGCAAACTTATTTTCGAATTTATTTTCATTAGTTAATAAAAAGTTTCCATGTATTTGATTTATCAAAATGTTCTTCATTCATCTCTACTCCCCCCCCCAAATAGATAATGACACTTTCCCTTTAATATTATACAATAATAGACCAAATTCATTTCATTAGGCAAGGTTTCTTGAGAAATGGTGAAAAGTAATGATAAAGTGGCAATAATAGTTTTAATAACGAAGGTGTGACTACTGCAAAATTTTATTCCAGCACGAAGTGTTATGGAATAATGATTGTATGCGATTTCCTAGGGAAAAAATAAATACCCCTTAGGATACGTTTCATAGTTGCTTTACTACTGAGAATTTGCTTTAAAAAAACAATAGTTAATTCTTGACTGATTCAGAGGCGCAACAAAAAGGATTCCTGGCCACGGTATGTGAGCTCCCTGAATACTTCACTTTCTGACAAGCAGCTTTGAACAAGTCAAAAAATGTGGTTGGTTTATTAATGAGTACTTGGATTTCTATCCTATTTACTAAGTTGTACTACTATAAGTTCTTTATGAAATATAACATCTGATGACTTCGGCTTTCTCACACCAAGTAGCTGCAGCTGTTACGAAAATCCATTCCGAAATTGTCAAATATTTAATGAAAAAAGAAAAGACGGAATTCCAAACTGCGACAGTCTCCTCATATGACAAGACCATTAACATTCTAGCAACTTGCTTAAATGGTGTATATAGATCATTACTTAGACCTGACAATATATGTTAGGATATGCTGAAACATTTTTCTAAAATACCTTTTAAAAATTCACTTTTTTATGTATAATAAAATCTGGTTGGAGAACTATTTTCTTTTAAGAAGCAATCATCATATTTTTTACAAAACGTAATTAAAGTAAAAAAGATACCCTTTTTACCCTATTAACGTAATAAAAATGTCTAGACCCTTCTAACTACCATCCAATTCCCTTGATTGATTCTTTCTACAAGCTGTCGGAAAACATTTTTCACAGGCTTCTTTTTTTTAGAACACAATGAAGTGTTAAAGCCCTTCAAAGTGATTTCAGACGAGGACGACCAACTATTGACAATTTTTTGGTTCTTGAAAATGGTATGTAGAATACTTTTCTCTACAGAAAATATTTACTGGCATATTATTCGATATTAATTGTTCGTTATAATAATAATACAATACGAAGGTATTTGAAAAGCCTATGACACAGCTTAGATTTTTGGCATCTTGAAAGACCTCGGCGACTATAATTGAAAAGGAATGGTACCGTTCTTCATTCAATTTTTTTTTTTTTTTTTGAAATGTGGATTTTCAGAAATACAATGGGCTCTGAATTTTTTTATGCTTTCGCACAAAAGGAAGGTGTCTTTCAGGGAAATATCTTGAGAGCGACTTTTTTTTTTCTAAAAATTAACGCAATTTTACACCATTCGTCTTCGTTTGAGAAGAAACTTTTATACGTTGACAGCCTCCCCAATTTCTGACTTGTTATAGCATGTTTTTTATTGAAAGACAATTTCAAATTGCAGTGAATCAACTCATCTCAGTTATAATGAAAATGGATTTATCTTCTTTTCTGAAAAAGCATTTTGTACGCATTCTCGAAGAGTAACTTAGTTTCTGTCCTGAACAGGAGATTCATCTTATAAGTCATCCTTTAAGAATTTTTGATGAATCTAAATGTTTAGATGTGATCTTTGACCTTTTAAGCCTTTACCTCTTATATAATTTACAGAAGGAAGAACTGTGAGAGATCTTTGAACATCTTATGTGGCGTTAATCGTTTATTGCTACTTCGCATCTACAAAATAGTAATTTTGTCTAAACTTGACTGTGGATGCAGTATTTATGGTTTTGCAAGGTTTAATATTCTCCAAAGACTAGATACTGTCTATCAGATTACTCTGCGATTGTGTTCTAGGATATTCCAAAATTCGCTTATGTAAAGCTTGTATATAGAATGTAACGTGCCTTTTCTGCACATTAGGTGGCAGATTTTTTCATTTTATTATTATTTTAAAATCTCATCAAACCCTGACTGTTCTTTTTATAATTTTAATCAAAACTGGCTTCTATAATGTCTTCAGGCTGCTAGATTATCACTAAAAACCTTCATTCCTTGTAAGAATGGCTCAAGTAGTTTCAGCGCGCTACATCTACCGTAGGCGTACATTATTTCTAAAGTCATTTCCCTGACTTCCCTGATAAACCGATTCTTAAATTATTTTCTATATTTTCTCAAGAAAAACATTGCAGATATCATTTATCATCAAATATTTACTGACCATCGTCAAAAATGCCCTCACTTCAAATCAATTTTTACAGATGGTTCGGTAAGCTCACGCTTAGGCCTGTATCGTTTTAAATTCAGCAATAGTTTATAAAATGTATTCATTTTGTTCCATTTTCACAACAGAAGTAACTATTATTTTAAGCTTTTCTTTTATTTCAGACTGTTCTCCTGGTAACTGTTTAATATATACTAATTCCTTTAGTCGTCAGGAATCGCTTTCATTTCTACATGCCTATAGCTATCTTTTGCTTTTCAATATTTTACATTTGTCTAACAAACTTACCTGTAAGGTTTTGTTTATTATTTTATGCTTTTTCTCTGCATATGTGGAAATTTCAGGAAATGAGAAGACCGACATCGCAGTTAGGTTAGCTATTACTTTCTTGCATACGCAATTACCTCTTTCAGAATTTAAAATATACTTCAGATTTTATATTTCCATATGCAAACTGATTGGATCTACAGTATAGCCCAGTAAAACATATTACCTAGTAAACCATTGGACATCATTTTATTAATTTTGAGAATAGTCCATACCCCATTTACCTGCCAACATAGGCTTCCGGGGGAACAAGTATTAATTTGCTCAATTTGTAAATATTCTCTGTTAAGTTTTGAACATTCTTGTTGAGTTCCGATAAATTGCTTCGTTATATCTAATATGTTTTTCAAATACCTTATTCTAATTTGGGTATGTTGCTTTTCAAAATTCCTCATGTTAACCTTTTTTTTTTTTAATATGACTTTTTATGATCATATTTAAACAATAGCCAAGAGCTTTATTATTTTACACTCAATGTTTAGATTTTGTAATAAATTGATATAAATATATTAGGGCTATAAATGTGGCGTTGCTTTGTATTTTATCCAATGGCTTTTATAGGATAAAATACAAACTCAATTTTGTTGTAAATTTGCGACAGAAAAATTCTGAGAATGATTAGCAAGCACAAATCTGTTAGTTTTGTGCTGATTAATTAACACATTTGTAAAAAGGGAAAATTTTGGAAATGTTTACAAAAATGAAGTTTATGTGAAATCTAATAAGTGAAAAGGATTTTTCCTTTTTTGTTAACTGAGCATAAAATTTTGTTTATTTCACATTGATTTTAGTTAAGAAGAGCAGAACTATTTTACGCATACTATTAAGAACATAATGTGCTATGAATAAGGATGTTTTTATATTTTTTAATACATAAAACTGGAAAATATCTGGAAAATTTGAACAACAAAAATGTTAGTCACCCATTCGGCATGAAATAAAACGCTTTATGTATTTTTTATATGAAATGAAAAATTATGAAAATCTCAGATAGACTTTTATTGACAATATGTTTAAAAAATAAATTAACACATAAACATTGTACATAATTGCAAAGTAAAGTAAAGTAAAAAAATTAAAAAGAATATTTTCAAATAGAGTGAATATATCTGTACATTATAATACTTGTGATAATGATTGAAAACTTTTGTTCAAATTTGTATGAGCTTAATGTTTTTTGTAAGAATTTAAAAAGAGTTTTTAAAAGTATGAACCCTGTTGTAAATAAGAATTGTAGTAAATACTTTTTAAAATTTAACTGGGAACAACATTTAATTTTTCATCTTCTGCTAATATGAGGTGCATCTAATTTGAATATATTGCTAATATTTGAAAGATACATAGATACTGTGTATTGTCGGAAAAATATGAAAGCGTTCAATGAAAATCATAAATAATTCAGTAATATTATGGCATCAGAAGAAATTCAGAAAATAACTGCTCTATGAAGAATTTTCATCTAACCATGTTTCATCAGAGTGTGCAAAATCTTTCTCCAAGCTTTTTCTCAGATTTTCTTTGCATTTCTTGCAGAAGATTTTCAAATCTTCCAGTTCAGGAATCGTAGGTGTCTCAGCTGTGAAAAAGAAAATTATTTCAGAATTATATTCAGAAAATATATTATGCTCCCAAAAACTGTACAATTAAATGCGCCACGTAAATATCAAGTTACCGGTTTTCTCCCTTCACTTTAAGCTATTAATAGCATAACTGTGTTAAATAAGTTTTGTATAAATATATATTTCACTGAAAGAATTTTATTATACCGATAAATGTTTCAATTAAATAAATTTCAAAATGAGTTCAGTTTCATAAAACATGGTATTCAAAAGGTAAATCAAGAATTATTTTGCATAGAAACACTAATTATGCAATTATAAGTTGCATTTTAAGAGTGCTTGATTTTTTTAACTACATTTTGCTCATCACTTAAAATATTGTTCAGAACACCTTTTCAAATTTATTTAAGTTATGTGAATATATTATTTAGATTCCAAGAAAAGCATAATTTTCGAATACTCAGATGAAAATGTCAACTTCTTACTTTTTTTGTGAGCTGTCTAAAAGCGATCGAATGCTTTTTAAAATTTATCTTCTGCTACAGACCTAAATTACTTTTTTGTTACCTGCATTTTTATTTCTTTATATTCTTAAAAGTTAATTCTTATATTTTCTCTTCTGTAGGCTTTCCATCAATTGTGAATATATATTCTTTCGCTAGCATTGAGTTCTTATTTCATTACATCACTTGACCGTAGTCTAATATTAAAGATAGGTTGAGTTCAGTAGTAATAACAGTAAAGTATATATTCTAAAGCTTTTTGACAACGAGGAAGGATTGTAGATGTTAAAAATTTTCAATTCGAAAGTCTATTTAATTAAATAAGATACATGATTTAAATTTTTGGTATATCAATATTATAAAAAGGAAAATGCTTTAAAACTTTGATGTTTTTTAGTGAGCTTGATATTCTGAAGTATTGTGCGTATTTAATATCAGTTTAATACCATTTGTTCCTCATATGAGGCTCTTATAGTAAAGCATATGACATTTCAGGTACAATTTATGAAAGGAATAACCAATTTGTGTCTTTCCTATATCTTGCACTTATATTCTTGCCTAATTAGAGGTTTTTATCTGAATTAAAATTCTAGCTTTAACGTAAAAGTTGAAACGATGCAAAATTCAACTAATAGAAAATTCAGGAGAGAAACATTCTCATAAAAACAAAGAATATTATCGCTGATTGAGTCTGTATATTACACATGTAGTAACATTTTTTTAACTAAGTTCAATAAAAAAGTAAAATGTAAAGCTTCAGGAGATAAAGAATTTTTAAGCCACAAATAATGTAGCAGGAATAACAGGAGATTTCAAAAATGAATGAACTAAAAAAATTACTTTTCTTATCCTTTCTGAATTCTGAAGTTTTAACCTTAAACTTAATGACTTGAACTTAAAATATGTAAAATTTCAGTAGAAGTTTGAATATTATTTAATATACTACCCCTCTTCAAATCGTAAGTTAAAAAAAATAGGGTTAAATAAAGCGATGGAAATAATTCGATATTTTTTCTTTGTAATATCTAATAACGGAAAAGACTCTGTCTGAATTATATATTCTGTAAATTTGTAAGGAAGTTAAATATCTTCATTTTTGAGATAAATTTAAAAACAGATACCAGCTGTAATATTACAGAAAACATAACTTTGAAGCTTACGAAAAAATATTTGAGTTTTCTTAAAATTTTTTTAAACTAACAGGTAACAAAACTAAAATTTAAAAAAATGAAATAAAAGACTTATAAGTTGGCCAGATTGAATTAAAGAAAATACATTAAAATGTCTTATATACTAATTGAATTCACAGAAAAATTAAAAATGATTCAAAAACGAAGTTTAACCTTGCGTGAGAAGTGTGAAAACGCATGAAATTCGAACAGATTTAAAACCTTCTCTCTCTCTCTCTCTCT
>JAOUZG010047196.1:1966868-1980632 GCA_026289955.1 Argiope argentata
AATGATATGAATAAAAACTCATCATGGATTTCACTGAAAGGAAAAAGTTCACATGTTGACCGAGTTAATGTTAACGGAAGCAGGGGTAGATGTAGAAGCAATAAATAAAAAAAAATTAAATTAGAAATGAATCAGATTATTTAGTTTTCATAAGAATGGCATAGAATGTAGGGTGAATCTGCAATGAAGAATAGAACAAAAAGAAAACTGGTGGTAACGTCTTCATTACAAGCCCTATTAAAAGCGCTTATTTTGGTAAATCTGCAATTTATCAACGTGGCACTGTTAAAAAAAAAGTTGAACATATGAAAAGCAATGTGCTCGTTGAGAAAATGCTTCACTTGCAGGCTGGCAGCAGATAGATTTTTATCATCTAGTAAAATATATTAAATTATTTGGTTCAAATTTTGTCAAAAATTGTGAGAATGGAACTTTTATAAACTACTTCTTGTGCTTTCTTCTTAAATTTAAATCGCTTCTAAAAAAACTTTGAATGACATAAAATGTGTAACATAGTTGAGGTTGTAAATTTATGTCAAATATAGTTCTTATCGGTGGAATATGGGAATTTACGGAATAAGTGTGAATGTAAGTAGATCTCTTTGCACTGTTGATGGTTGTTGCTCTTGGACAGCAAGTTTTCCGTAGAAGGATTTTTATTTAAAGATCTGGTGGTGATCTTTAGTATTATCAAGTGTCGCTTTTGTCTTGGTGTCTGGTGGGTTTTTTTTCTGACCCCCTTATCAATTATCCTCGCATGGTCCTTGGACGGGACAGAATTTTGATTTGCTTTACTATAAAAAATCTTCAAAGATTTTTAAGGCCCATTCAAATTCTGTGAACATGGATTATTGTTACTATTACAAAATCTCTCGTTACCAATGAAGCTTTAACCACACTAACTTTTATTCTATTGAAATGTTACTGATTTTATTACAATTAGTTATTAAAAATTTAAGCAAAAATTTCCCAAGACATTGCACAAATAAATGACTTCCTTAATTTTAAAATGTGCAAAGGAAAGACTTACATTAAGATTTGTAACCTGACCTGGCTTTTAAAATATTGAGATCTGTATCAAAATTTTAAAACAATGCTATAAAGGAGTATGTCCCTCCTTTTTAAAATCTTTATCCAATCAGTGAACTTTTAAAAATTCAGCCCTGTGATGAGGACAATGATACCCAGGTAAGCTGAGGAGCTATCAACAGCATTAACTGTTGATTACAAATCTCTCTCATATTCTTAATGAGTGCATTTCTCTCAGTCGTTGATGTGATTTTCGTTCCAAAATGGTTTACAAAAGACTTTTAAATGCATCTCCGATTTCAGAACAAATTTTTGAAGTCCAATATGCATTTTAAGTTGCAAGGGTATAGTTATACCCGACATAATGTCGATTTTATAACAAATCCATCTGATGGAAGATTATATCTTAAGTTTCGGTTTATATCATAGTTCACCACTCTTTACACCTCTTTTGGGCTGTCACACACAGATACTTTATGTGCTGTTTACTTCACGTTATATGTGTTGAATCCACCTGCCACAGTATCATTTCTTGATGATCTCCATACTTTGGTTAACCAACTATCTACTCCATTTTGGTTCACTGATGATTTCAAAGGGCATAGTATTTTAAGTAGTTTCAATAGTAAAAATTGCAGAAACCATAATCTCTGATAATGGTTTCTGCCTACTCAATGATAATGAGTAAACAAACTTTTAGAGCCTCTCACACAGATTTCATAGCTTATATCTGGCCGGCTATTCTTCCTTGTAGTTACCGATGTTAACTTTCATTGTGGAATATTTAACAGTGATCATTTTCTTTTCATTGCCTCCTATGTTAACAGAGTGTGTGAGGTACACTATTGGCACAATTCCAATGAGCAGAACCGGGTATTTTCATGCTACTTCCAGTGAATTGAAGCTTTGATTAACTTAAACTTTTTGATTTAGTGAGGGGAATTTAAACTCTATAGACGATATAACGAATATTTATGCCTACCTTGACATTATCAAGTGAAATGAACAAAACAGTGCATGCAACAGGGTAATCTCAATATATCTTAAATTGTATCGGTATAATGATCCAAAAACATGTTTTTATCTTCAAAAGAAATTTGAGAATTTTCTTAAGGTTTACCCCAATATTTCTAGAGAGCATATCAAAAGTCTGTGCTTCACATTTATAAATATGATATTTTCAAGCATTGATTATCAATGCAAAGTTATGGCTGAACTTGTTTTAGTATTTTACGATAGCTGGATCCAATCCACTTCTCAGCATTACTGATTTGCTTTGGATTTTTTCGTGCATCACCTGTAGATAGCATGTACGCGATATGTCTTCAAGTCCATCTGAAACTCAGAAAACAGTGTTTATGGCATTCACTCTCATCTGAATCCTTATGACCTATTTTTTTACCTCTTGAAGGTAAAAAAAAGTTCTTTGACTGTAAAAATTCTGTTATGCTTTTTCCATTGTAGGACATTGCACAGTTTTCATTTTTTAATAAATCTTTTTTATTTTTAACAAATCTAATATAAACACAGCTTTTTGTACCAGCTTTCTTCTTTTCTCATCGTTAACAGTTATTCATTTGTTGCCCTATTTTTATGGATGGATCATAAAAAACTTTATATCTTTGGTTGTGAAGTCTATGACCCCCCCCCCCTCAGAATATATGCAGTCGTCTTTTGCATACCCAAGATTTACTTTTCGCAGTAGAGTTAATGCCATATAGCTTGCGCCTAATTTTTTTCTACCTTTATTCAGAAATCATTTTGCATCGATTAGGATAGTACTAACGTCATAAAGACTTTTTGCGCATTCTCAGAATTTAACATAATCTATTGTTTTGGATACTCGTTAGTGAGAACAATTTACAATATTTTACTCTATTAGACCCTTATTTATTTGGGCTTTTATGGAAGTTAAATGGGTTAATGCTGTAAAGACAGCTTCCGTCCATCTGATTCCTCCACTTTTCAATACAAACATAAAAAATAACTATTTTCCTTTTATATCCCCTCATCATTGCTAGAAGATTGAGATCTGCAAGTTCATTATAAGTTTCATGGAATCTAATCAATAGAAAGTTTCTGGTCATTCGCCTCAATGAATATATGTGCTTAATACTGTACAAAATCAATTTCCGTTTAACACGCAAACATCTTTTAGGTGATAAAAGGTGCCCTACTTGTACAACTTGAAACTGAGATCCTACCGTTTATCATATGTTAGTAAATGTTTTTATTTTTAAAAAATGTAATTTACATTGTTTTTTTATCAATATCTGTAAATAATAGAGATATAGTGGCAGAACGTTCCTATCTATGTATTTTTATATTTTTACAAGCTATTGGTATTTATAATTTTACATAAAAGTAAACTCATTTCAATTGTACAATTTAGTATAATGTTTTCACCCTTTTGCTTTAAGTTATCTATTAGAACCTTTTAAATTAGATTTAGAATTTTAGAAAAAATAAAATTTTTCTTGTTTTATGATCACACTTTACCATTTGAACACGGTATTATTTTTACTGTTAGCTTAGCGTAGCTAGGTCAACATTAATTCATATGTTATAAAATCAAACAATATTATCAATAATTATTACTTTATTTTATTTTATATTATCTAATTAATATTTATATTTATATTCAGTATAAATAGTTTTGAGGGAAAATTTCATGATGAAAAGAAATTTCTCTGAAAAAAATAAACGAAACGTAAGTATTTCAATTCCAATTCATATCCGTTTGCGGATAGTTTGGTCTTTTGGTAATAGGAATGGCAAATATATATAAAAATGCTGCTAAAAATAGAGCTCTACTTAGAGATGATGATAAATAAAAACTATTCACGTATTCGACTTGATCTAAAATAAATATTAACGCACAACAGGGCCAAGGACAGTTTATATGATTTTACTCTGTATGAAATCAACTCGGAAGCAGAGCATTTTAGAATTCTTACTTGTTTTTTTATTCCAATTATTAGCTCACACTCCCCCTATATATATATATATATATATATATATATATATATATATAAAGTGTACATTTTCAATCGTTAATAAAATACATTTTATTCATCCAATCAATTTAAGTAATTTTTTAATTTTTTAAAACTTGTAGTAGATGACATTTGACGTTAATACAGTTTTTTCAAATATTAATTCATTAATTTTTTATTAATTAATTAAAAACTATTTTCTCGCCTTTATAGTAGTTCTTTATAGTAACTGCGTTATGTCGGGATAGCCTGATGGGTAGGGCGTGGGATTCGCATCCGTTTTGCTGCGAGTTCGAACCTGGTCACAAAGTTCTCCATGTCGATATTTATACCACCGGGGGTACTGAATCAAAGGTGGTCATTATTCGGCTGCTCGGGGGTTCATGCCCTCAGAAGCCACTTCACCCCTGCTTCCGTTGTAAAGCGAAACATTTGTTGCTATTCTATAAAAAGTAACACAAATAAAATTTTCCCTAATCACCAAAATTTTTCATAATATCCGAAGTAGGAATTTATTAAATTTTTTTTTATATTATTTGTTTTAAATGTAAATTTATTATTTCAACTATACAATTGTTTAAATTCTTACATAATTTGAAACGATTGATATATATTCTACAGTCCACATATGTATAAGGATTAAATACGATTTACTTTATACATTTAATAAATCATCTCAATAAATCGCATCCTTAAAATAAAAATCTTAAAACGAACTGAATTTATGAAAAAAGTGTTTCCAAATTTTTGATTATATTCAATGCCCCTGAAAATCGTTGCATTTCATTTTTCTGAAGGCATGGCTCGCTCTTCCGTGTAACAAACACTTCTTCAACATATTTTACTACCCCCCCCCTCCCGCAGATTATCACAAAGATTTATACTACTCGAGATTCATAGAAACTGTTATAAGATTATATATATATATATATATATATATATATATATATATATATATATATAACTTATGACTAATAACAAAAAAATGAAAATAAGAATGTTAACTAGAAATAGCATGAGAAATATATAGCCGTAAGATTGGATGCGTAAATACAAAAATTTATATACTGTATCCCAAAACGCGCGCTTAAAGGAATGGGCTTTATATTTCAGAAATGAAGATTCTGCTACTAAAATAAGAGCAACCTTTAAGAGAAAGCGGCTAAAAATTTGCACAGCCCTCTCATCTAAAAGCAATCAAGCAGTTTTTTTAAAAATAAAATGAATATAATAGAAATCAAAATAATAGGGGGAGGGGGGATTAAGAATGAAGATACCTTTTCAAAGTGAAAAATATCTTTCAAACAAATTAAGTTTCCAAGTTTTTCTCACACATCTGATAAAATAACAAAAAAGTATCATACTTAAGTGTAAGTGCCTTATAAATTTAATGATGTTAAAATTCTTTTAAAAAATCTTAATTTTTAGAAAGTTTTGAAGAATTGTATGAATCATGGTTTTAAAATTGATATAATCAATTCCTTTTAGTTTTTCATTTATTACTGAAAAAAATATTTTACAAAAAAAAATCAATATTTTTTTTCTCTTTCCCATTTTTCTTACGAATTACTATCAATATTATATTAGAAGTTCAAATTATTATATCCAGTTCATTTCTTATCATTTGATTTTTTGAAACTTGAGTACTTAAAACCACTTTCAGTGTGAATTCCTAGAATATTAATTTCATTTAATAACAATGTAAATACGAAATAGGACTTTTTAATAATTCCGTGATCTATTTTATAAAAAATTCAGTATGTAAAATATTCTTTGTATTGTTCCAGCCCATCAGGGTGCTAATTTTCTTTTTAGTAATGTTTGGTAATTTTTGAATTGATTTATTAGCTTTTACTGTAATTTAGAAAATTCCTGCATTTGGAAAAATAACCAACCTTTTGCTTAGAAATTATGCAGAAGTTATCATAATTTTGAAACTGGGATATCTTTTGTGAAAACTTTATGCCATATCTTTGAAGAATAAAAGAAAAAAGGAACTGATTTTACTTTTAGCCATCAGTTGTGCTTTAAAAGAAAGAACTTGTTATAAATAAAAATTCTCATCGAATGGCACAATATTTTCTTGGTTTAACCATAATTAAAAACCAATCAAATTTTCATGTTAACGGAATTTCAGGTATAAAAATATCTCTGTCAATAGTCAAATCAAACTTTTTACAGCGTATCCTTTCAAATGAACTTTTTCGCCAAGTCAGTAAATGATGATTAAACATTTTTCATTTAAGTGGATACATCATACATGAGATTGTTATGCATCTCGCGCAGCATTGAAAAAGAAAAAAAGAAGGCATTAATACTCTGCAATATAAATTAAGTCGTAATTACTAACCTTTATGGTTACTGATGACTAGTGATAGAGGTGTTTCCGGTTGCTTCCATACGGTTCCTATAGAAGATGTAGGGTGATTGCTGACGGTATGATCTGGCTTTCTTGTATTATAATAAACAGGACCACCCACACTAGCCTTTTTCTTAAGAAATTGAGTCGTATTTATGATTCCGGAATCCGTGTCCTGTCCATGAGCGAAAAGAAAAGGCCGGCTATCTATTAAGAAGCGGCCGCTGTCTGTGTTGGTGCTCGTCGACAGCGACACCAACTGCAACGAGAGCAATAGGATTAATTGCATCTTCGGGAGCGGAAAGGCACCAGGAGTTTTACTGCTTCGAATCCTTGTGATAAGGACCTGATGACTGCATTTTCCCTTCATCCTGTCTAAAGGTGGTGTGGAAGTACCTGAAGAGAGATTTACGAATTACTAGGTCGGTTCGTTATACGGCTGAGGAATCAATCATTGGTCCAAATCAAGCTATTTAAATGGGTCACTAGATCAACGGCGGATGTTTGTTTTGAGACGTCGCTCGTACGTCTTCAACTTATGAATTGTTAGAGAAGTTATGGGTACTACACGGAGAGCCAACCACACGACGGTTATGTTACGGTCGACAGGGTCAATGCGGCCAACCGCATCGCCTAACCGAGAAGTTCACAGTCAGGCTCAAATGGGTCAAGATCAGATTAAAAATCGCCTTTGATGTGAGTTTTAAATTAATTCATGGATTATCCTGATCTTTCCACACTTCATTTGTTTAATTAAGATTTAAATTCTCTCTTCGATAAAATAGATACATTTATGCGAGAACTATGACTCTAAGAAATGAAAATGATTAACAACGTACTCTTGCATTGTTCGACGCTATTAAGAAGAGGTTGAAAAACCTTCTGAAATGAGGATGAATAGAAAGTCGCTTACCGAAACTGACTCGGAAGTCGAATGTCGGAACACATCTCGTAAGTCTCACAAAGCATCCTCAGAGAGGCGGAACTGGACTCCACCTTTATGCCCTGTGACGACCTACCGCCCACAGAGAGATGACAAAAACTGCGCTCAGACTTCGAACAAAACGCCGGTTTTCTTGAATTTCTCTCCTTCTAAACCACCGTTCATTCAGAAGAAACAGAGCTTTTTTATATTAATCTACAATGGATCAAATAAACAAGTACGGAATGAAAATGAGACTGCATGTTGTGCAAAAAGCGGAAATCTTTAAAACTATCATGTAACAAAGAAATATTTTTTAGGTAATGCATATTATCACTTAAAAGCACTTCTGCCTTTCTGATGCGAATGTTTATAGAAAATAATACAAAATGTATAAATAATAATGGTTTAAAGGGATTAAACAAATTATTGTTTTTCCAGAAATTTATATAAAAAAGTTAGTCTAACGGAGTTGCGATGAACGAGCTTTTATTAAATCAAGAATTTACTCTCGGCTTCCTTTACACTTATACAGAATAAATAAACTGGTTTATGATACTTCAAGAGGAATCCACTTTTTTATTAAGTCTAATGTAATGATTTGAAAAAAGTGTTTATTTTTCTAACTGGGCAAGTTGTTTATTTCTTCTCATGTAAGAGCAACTCTCTAAAATGTGCCAAAAATTTTTTTTTTTGAAACAATAAGGAATAATTTCAAACTTACTTTTTATTTTATTATTATAGTTGAAGATATTATAATAATTTAGTACTTTTAAACTTTTGTTTTACTATTATAGCTATGTTTGATATTGATAAACAGCAAACATAGCCTTATTTAAAAAAAAACATTTCAGAATTCCGAAATATTTCCTTTGCTCTAATTTTGTTGTTACAGAGCCCGACTGTACATGGACACAGTTTCATTTTGTCAGAAAATTCTTTTGCTTTTCTTCACAGAGTTTCTTAAAGTTTTTAATTTTTTGGAAAACTGAATGCATTCACTTCTAAAAAATCTGTATCTTTATCAAAAATTAGTAAATAAAACATTAAATTATATGTGATTTATCTTTTTATTTCAAAATTTAATATCTACACGCAGTTTATTTCTAAATTGATCTTCCACTACGATATATCGTTTCGTGCTTTTCAGTACAATTTCTCATGACAGACGATAAATGGTGTTGCTATTTTTTCTAGATAGCCTTATCATGTCCAGTGTGCTTGGGATAAGAATTATTTTAGATCCGACGTTTTATAAAATAAACAAAGTCTAAGTAATTACTACATCACGAAGTTGAATATATATTTAAAAAACTATTTAATAGTATTATATATATATATATATATATATATATATATATATATATATATATATATATATATATATATATATATATGTTGATTATGAAAGAAGAGAAATTTGTAGTACAATTGAAAAATACACAGGTTTAATTCCGAAATAAGTATCACTGAACTTGCTGTAGAAGTACCTGCAATCATTGTTAGGCGTATTTGTGCTAAAACCACACGCAAAGGTATGAAAGAGTTAGTTATAGTATTAAAGTGGTGTGAAAAGAAAAGTTCATAAATTTGTGAAATCAAAGAAAGTCTTTAAAATTTGCTCAATTACATGTATTAAAGACATAAAACGTTTTACTGATGAAAATAAATATACTGTATTTGATTTGAAGGCTGTCTCATGACTTCTTTTCGTTTCGTTTCGTTATTTTATTTTCTGTTTTAAAGCAACACTAAAGCTATTTTGGGACTGACCTCATAATTTGTAACCACGATCAGATCACGAAGACGACACCAGAGCTGGCAACCCCTCTCCAGAATTTTGAAATAAACCAGCGGGAGAACATTTTACCCGACGATTTTAACTTGCCCCAGGCCTGCATACAAGACGGCTCTTAGGTAGAAAATATCAAACCTAGACCAATCCAGTCCCGCAACCAAGACTTCACTTGCTAAAGTTTTTCTTTCTTTGTCGTTTATTTGTTTTTAAGCATTTAGTGCAAGTCCTTTTTTGTTGTTATTTTTCGTTTCATTTGAAAATAAAATTCCCTCCCATCCATCAAAACAGGAAAGGAATCTTTTAGCTCTGAAAACGGAAATGTAGGTGGTTAATATTATTTTGTAATGTGCGAATGATGAATATTTGGGTGAGACTTCCCGACTTCGTATGCATGTTTCAGCTTCTTCTGGAAGAGCAATTAGTATTGACGATGAGTTGGTGGTCCTGTTGATGCACAAGGGGCCTGCACGTAAATAAAAGAAACTGTTTTGTGTAGACCATTGTACCTGTAACAATACCTGTGCCCATCCGATCATATATGTTGCACTGTTTAGTGACTGGGGTCTCTGTTTATCAAATACCATTCCATTACCAACTCTGCTGACAGGAAGCCCCCTCAATTATAAGAATGATAAACTGCCATATAGTTTAGCAGGGTCTTCACTTTCTTTAGTCGCCCAATATTGTTGTTGTAGCTGATCAATTAATCTCAAATATTCCCAAAGCCTCTGCGGAACGTACTCCCTTCCAAAGGTCCTACGAACAAGATGTTCGTAATGGAGTCTATTTTGTACAATTCTTAGAGTTCATGTTACTGTTTTCGTTGCTGCGGTTTTTCATATTTACGATGTTCAGTTTTTATTAATTTATGATCAAGGTAATGAAATTAGAATATACCCTATAGATATAAAACAAAGTTTCATAAATTATGGGTGCCAATGACAAGAAGAGTCGTAAACATAAACTTCGGTATATCATAAAAATTGACGTTTTTTTTCCTTGGACTTTTTGATGTTATTACACAGTAAATTTAATTTAAAACAGTTTTAAAAAGTCTATTATAACTAGTTCACTAACCTTTAGATTTTTTTATGCTGAAATTGTTTTCAAAATTTTAATCCTTATATATATATTTCTTAAAGTAAGTACTAGAAGTACCACAGGTACGAAATCAAAATTAAATATAATAATGGAATTGCTGATAATAAAATTCATTAAATATTAAAATACAGTACTGAGGAAATGGGAAAAATTTGAAATATAAAGTATAAAGAACACATTACTCATGCATATAATCCTCTGATACATAATAAAGTGATTGAAAAATCCATTGAAAATTCAGCTTTATAAACATGAAACAAGTGAAATAAAAGTGTTAGTATTCACAAACTGTCTGAATTTGGAATAATTCGATAAATTATTCCCTATAAATGCATGTTTCAGAGTAGAATTAACCTAATTTCATTTATTTATGCGAAATATTATATTTGAAGAAACATATATTAAGAATTTTTCAAATTCGATTAATTTTATGATTCACGAACTTTCTGAATGAACATTTTAGTTTTACTTATGTCAGAAAATACAGATAAAAAAGTAAGTAAATAAAAAATGAGCGAAAAAGGGAAATAAAACTCAGGTAAGCTTTGATTGAATGGTTTAGTTCAAGAAGATACGGTTTTTAAAATTATTTTCAACCAATAGCATTTCAGAATCTAATAAAAGAAAGATCCACAAATTTTTTGAAGGCCCGAAAATTTTCTACAGGACATACAATTTGAAAAATTCTAACATAGAATTTTTTAGAGATTCTCTAGCCATGATTTTCATAAAATTAATTCTTATAAATGTTTAATGTCTTTTTAATGTTAAAAATGTCTTTTTAAATGTTACATATGTATAATTTAAAAAAACGGAATAAGGACAGGCTTAAGCGATATTTTTGGCTTTACTAGGGTGCTAAAAACTCCAGCTGAAAATGTCTCAAGTGCAGCGGTTATTATTGTTATTATTTGTCTTTCAGATAGTAATGAAGAAATGCAGAAATAAATGCTTATCTCTATCTGACGGGCATTCGATTATTGGATTAGATATCGAAAAAAAGAGTTGCTTAAACTGAATAATCTTTTCGATTCCCTGTTAATAGGATAGCTTTTGCATAACTAAGCCAAACCATCCGAAGTCATTAAAGTACATGCTAAACAAGAGAAATTATATACACTTTGAATATCTGCATAATAAGCAATTATTTTCATGCCTGAAATTCTATAATTTGCATTAATGAAAACAAATAAAGAAGTCAGTTACAAATTTTATAATTCTAATCAGGCGCAACTCTTTAAATCAGTTTGTTAGTCTGTGTATTAATTAGATCTTTTTCAGTTGGAATATAATGACTAATGATATTTAGCTAAACTTATCACGTGACTGCATTCTGGCGCAAATTCTATTCATTTTTTTAGAATGAGAAATAGTAAATATGTCCAGCAGGATAGAACTCCTGCACTTTTATGTTTCTACTAGAAGTTCTTCTGGATGGTATCTTGTTGAACAAATGTTATGAAGATGAAGCACTATCGAACTTGTCCACTTTTCCAGATCTTACCCTTGTAAATTTCCTTTTCAAGAGTTACATATATAAATGTTTCTGCTCAAAACCAAATCCAATCAGTCAGATGAAAGCAACCATTTTGAAAAAATGCATCAAAGTTACAATTGCCATGTCTAGTTGTATTTACTATCATATTTTCCCCGAGACAAGTATTGTTTGCAATTACTGTCCCCAACAATGCTGTAAAGCACATGACCTTTTGTCTGATAAAGTCTGTAAATTTTAATGAATTACAATGAATTTTGAAACTTTGATGTAAATTATTAACTATCCTTGTAACAGTTATTGAAAGTATATATGCATTTAGTGTAAGTGTATATGACACCTGTGAATATAAACTCAAATTCTTTTAAGTAAAATTTTAGAATACTTAAAAAAAAGAAAAAAAATATCTGGAAGAAAAATTGATAATTTTTGTGGAATTTTTTTCCTAAACAGAAATGACGTAAAGTTGATGGTATACCCATCAATCGCCATCACAAATCAAGAGATGATTCATAATATCAACTGTTATTGATTGCCAGTATTTATAAATACACTAATTGGAAAACCAAGTTTCCCTCAACAGCTTTTTTTTTCGTGGAATTTTTTTGGGTGGATAACTATAATTTTTGGGTGGTTGGGCTATTCTGTTCCTCTGATAACCAGAATCTTTCACAGTCCATCTTCTGTTGGATTAATGTTGTTTATAACAATTCAGTTTTGAAAAAATTAAATGAAAAACGCAACTTTCTGGAGTTAAAAAATGGATTTCAAGTTTTACACCTATTCTTCTGAAATATTGTTACTAATTAATGAGATAATACATCAAATATATACTTTCAAATAAAAATTCTAAATATTACATAAATCCTTGCTTCGTTACTGCTTCATAAAGTTGATTTAGGAAAATTAATACATTTGAAAATACAGAAAATTTGATAGGGGTATGCAACAATATAAATGATATTTTGCATACGTGAAACTAATAATCATTAAACTTTAAAAATGTAAAAAAAAAATTGTTTCCAATATCAAATTAGATAATTTAAAATCGATTAACTGAGTCATGCACTGAAAATTATTATTTTATTTTATCATTCCTAACTCTCATTTCAAGTTGCGAAGGAAAATTCATTTGGTAGAAACTAAATATCCAAGAAAGTTTTTTTTTAACACGCTTCAAGTGATTTAAAATGGCTTCTTCACTGCTTTGGAACACTTGATGATGGGAAATTATATTATTTAAAATTCAGTAAAACGATCAAGAATCGCATTGAAAATGAGTATTTTATTGTGTCTTCTGGAATCGTGTTAAGGATATTAGAAAACGTTTAATTAGAAAGAATTAAATATTACATAAAGAATTTACTTACTTATGCGGAATGTGTTTCCAGACGCACAAAGTGGGTTTACATTTATCACAACATCTATAGCCATCAATTGATGTGATTTAATTACGCTTGAATTTTCGTACGCTAGAAATTATATATATATATATATATATATATATATATATATATATATATATAATTTTCGGAATTTTTTTAAAATCTGTTGTATTAAAAATTATAATTAAATATTGATTGTTTTTAAAAAAAACTAATTTTTTTATCAATAAATATTATTTAAATATTTTTTTTAAATTTCATGGTTTATTTATTCCAAATATATTATTCACTAAAACTTCGAAATATAATACATGAATCACAATTTGGCTATTTTAGTTATAGTCATCTTTTCCTCTTTCTTTACTTTTAGAAGTTTTTCTGAATTCAAATGTTTGGATAAATCGAGTTTTTCCGGTTGCTTCGAATGTGCCAAAATAATAAATAATACATATTTGTATTTTTTTATTATTTTCTTATCACTTTATATATGTATCATTTATTATTTGCTTATCAATACATACATACATGCATTATTTATTATTTGCTTACAAATGCTTAACAAATATTTAAACACCATGCATATAATAATAATGAGTGAAAATTCAAATTGATTTTTCTAAACAGTATTTTTAAATATATAGATAATTTTTATTGCAATATTCTCTATTGCAATTCCAAT
>JAOUZG010047196.1:1982196-1997430 GCA_026289955.1 Argiope argentata
TGTGAACTAATAGTAGGAATTGAAAAAATATCAGCTTATAAATAAATATTTATTCTTAAGAAAAAGAAAATACTTTTTAAATATTCATTTCATGTGGTGGTAAAAAAAAATTAACGTTAAGTTAATATTTCTCATCAAAATCTACATAAAAAAATGAACTAACTAAAATCATAAAAGGAATTAAAAAAAATTTTAGATAAGAAAATAGTTTTTAAAGAGCATTCTAATTAAATAATGTTGAATAAATCTTATGAAACTGATCTCTCAAGATGACATTTTTCAAAATGACCTTAATTCCCAAAACCTTCGTACTCGGCTGTCTGAGAGATGTCGTAGGAAATTATGATGACATTTTTAAGAACGCTTGCTAGCGAACATCCCCCCCCCATTTTTTACATGCGCTTTGGGAGTATTTCGTTATTTCCCGACCCTTTTAGGAAAGGAGAATTTCCAGAAAAGTATAATCCGGAAATGAAGGGGGATTTCTTTGAAACACGTTTAAATTTTTGATTATCAATTTTATTTCTTCACAAATAAATTATTATTTCCATCAGACAAACTGAAATAATTCAGCAGAAGTATAAATGAATTTATTGATGAAAATTCATTGAAAGTATAATTTAAGGTATAAACTTTTCATGACAATGTGCCCTATTACGCTAATTAGGAAAGACATTTCTGTTAAAAATGATATGGGATTGATCGTCAATATTACGAATAGATAATGTAGCCGTGATGACGAGCGATTAACCGTTTCACTTATCAGTTCTTTGAAACTGTATTTTATCATCAGACTAGTGTCACATTTCGAGGGAAAATTAAAGGCCGATTATGGATTTATTTGGCGATTGCTGAAATAATGGACAAGATTAATTGTATTATGTTAAAGCAGACAGAAATAAAATTCATGATGGTTTTAATTTTGTGGCTACTGTAACTCTTCATCTTCTTCATTAACAAGAATGCTAATATCGAATAATACGTATAAATCCTTTTCAGCGGATTATGGTCTTTTTCTGCTTTTTATGCTCCTTACGTATGCTACGCCAGGTAAAAGGTTTTCGGTTTCAGAAGTCAATTTGAATGAGTCTTCTCTTATTATTTTTAATTTTAAATGTGGAGTAGATACAAAATATTATAGCTAGTAACTGCTTGGAGAAAATTTAGAAAAGTTTCTTTGCTAGCAATTGGACGTGATCACAAACTATGAATTATTTCATAGTTGTCAGCGAACGTGTAAGGAAATAAAGATAATTTTCGCCCATTCTATTTAATATTAGTTCTCGACAATAAAAGTCGAAGTGTACAGCATTTGCAAATATTTTTATGAAAGGAAATGGCATCAAGATTATTTGGAACTAAGATATCTGTAAATAAATATTCAATTCTTATAAACAATCCCTTATATGGGTAATTATTGTTTAGGGAAGTTTAGTCTCTTGGTAATAAAAAGCACTTTTCTAAAGAAGCATTTTAAATTTGCTCTACTTTCCTTTCTACGTCCATCAAGATTAAGGTCAGAGAACAACTCTGAAGACCCTTGACAAAAAATGAAACTATTTTTACGTGAGAAGAATCGCTACGAGATATGATATTAGTGATATAATTGAACCAAAAGAAACGAAGCGAAGCAAAGTGGAACAAAACGCTATAGATAGTATTCAGTCGATCATGAACGCAGTAATGGGAAAGAATGACATTAAACACGAAAACTCACGGAAATGATAGTGTATTGGTAAAATAGATCATAATTCATCGAATTAAAAATTGATATGGATGATAGCATATAGAATTTTTTACTCATCCTATATTCAACCATTATGCAGTTTAATGTGGAAAAGAGAAAAAAAAAGTTCTGCATAATGTCCCATAGCAGATTAAAAAGCGAAAACTTTCAAATGTCATCAGTTTATTGATTTGCAGTGGAAGATGTCTGATTTGTGAGATGTATCAGTTGTGACAAGCCAGCTGAATTTGGGAGAATAAAAATTGGTTCAGACTACTTACTTGTTTGGAATTTCTTCTGAGGTGGGCCTCAAGTATAGGAATAAAATGTTGCGTATGAGCTATAAATTCTCGCGTGATTGAAGGGTACATTAATGGTGATGCTAAAGCGGCCATTTCTGATGACAGGTACAGGGTAGAGGAAAACTAGTTGTTACAAGTAGGAAATTGTTATAATCAAATTTTAAACTAACCACCGGTTAAAATTCACCTTCCTTTCGATAGGTGGTAGCTCTTACTCATGTGACTTTCTCAGTAATTTTCGGATAGCCTTCAGTAAATAACAAAAAAAAATGCTTACAGAAAATATTAATTACACTGTAATTTGCAATTTTTTAATTAGTTTTTTTTATTTGAGTCAAAACCTTTAAAAGTATCTATGTATAGTCAGTACTATGGAAAGCCTGTGTGTAGCTGAAATCATATTTAAAATTCTATACAACTATATTATACCATTCAAGAATCAAGATACAAAAGGTCACGACAGGGGTGACTTGCCATAATTCCTTTGGGGTTCATTATTACAAAGTAGTAATATGCCTTGGCTAAGTTTTAATTTTATAGAATATGCTTTCGTTTCAAAGTTGAGTTGACAAGCTTAAAAATAAAATAAAAAGGAATAAATCCAGAAAAAAAACTTTTTTGGAGCAGCTGAGGAAATACGATACGATAGATCGTTGGATAATGTGAAATTAATTTCATGACATTTGAGAGATTTTGCTGTCAGATAAAAACTACTAGTAATAATTAAAATCAATATTATTTTCTAATTTAACTGCTTTAAGAATAATTAAATTGATTAAATAAATAATATTGATAAATGTAATTAGTTTTTAAAGATATTCTATGAAATCTTGCTTATAAATCACATTAATTAATTAAAATTGCCTGAATTTTCAAAATTTGGAATAAAAAAAAATTTGATGGAAATTAGTGATAAGGGTCACCAAGAGAACATCCACATTTAATTTCATCTCACCTTCATCTCGGGTATAGGATCCATTAAGTAATGGCAAAAGCCACCATCAGGTTTGAAAAGAAATGAAAATTAAGAAGTTAAATTGCCGAGAGGGGTGAAAGGGTTAATGTTATTTTCAGATTCAGAATAAATTGCACCTAATTTTTTCTATTGTAAAACATCTCCGAGTGTTTTCACAGATGAACTGGAGACGGAGTTTCATTAGTAGATATGCAATGCTTCAAAAATATATCATGACCTTTCAAATTTGGATGTATAAAATTTGGCATATTAGTACGCACTTAAAAAATCAAATAAAAATCCCAGTGAAATAGATAGAATATATAAGTTCTTCAAGTGACTGACTGTCAGCTTTTCTAATGAATATAGCTTCATTTTTCAAAATGGCTTTGCAGACGGCTGGCCTGAATGAAATTGCGAGTTTTAATGTCGCAGATTGAACAATAGGTTGGAACGAAAACGGTCTTAGTATTTTTTTAAGATTTAATTTGTTAAGAGCTCGGAAAAGTTGTCTTTTAGGTTCAAAAACAAATTTAAAAATTTAGTTGCAATATTACCTTATCTTGAAGTTCCGCAAATGGCTTGAAATTTGCAAAAAAATTGAAAAAGTGGAAATTTTTAAAAGCGTTCTTTAAAATTTTTTCTCAGATTTTACTTCGTCAAAAGTGATAAAAAGTTAAATTTTAGATTGAAAAAGAATTTTTTTAAATTTAGATTGCAATACAACAATATTTTGAGGTGCAGCAAGGAGCTTAAAGTTTGTGAAAATGTTCAAAAATTATAAACTTTGATAAAATATTTTTTATGCATTTTCCGTACGCATATTGTAACAAAATATAATTTTAAAAACATATATAAGCATTACAGTTAAAAAATATTAATAACGAAATATAATAATGGTAATAAAATATTTTTAATGTCTAATTTTGTGTTTCTTATTTCTGTATACATTAATGATTACTAATGTTACAACTGTAAAATGTTTGTTTCTACTTCACTGCCACTTTAAACTGTTTTTTAAATTAAATCTTGGCGTATTCATAAGTCAGCTAATTATTTCTCTTACGTATCCTTTTCTTGCTATTGAACCACAGACATTTTGAGCCGAATCGGCCAGCACCCTCTGAGCTCTTTCTACTGCTTGCTTGTGACAAGGAAGCCGGCTTAAGTCGATAACCGCGTCCGGTATACTATTTGTTTCAGCTTCAGATGCCTTCTATATAAAGATTTAATTTCATATTAAACCACACAGGTATTTGGTTGTTTTATAGCATCTTGTCTATTTGATGGATCTGGTTGGCTTGCCTCTTTTTGCAAAGAACACCGTTGTTCTTCAGCGTTGTCATTGTCATCTGTAATCGTTTCGGGTGCTTCTGATGCACTTTTCTTTGTTCCTTCTTGATTAGACTTCACTATTCATTATAGAATTTTTACTCTTTTTTGCTTCTTTCTTCCTCGAAGAGCTTGTGCTTGAAATATCAGCATTACCTATAACTCTTTTCCTGTTAGAGTATTGATCGTTTAGAATCTTTTATTTCAAAACTGTTTTTTTTTCTTCTTTTTTAATGCAAGCCAGCGATATCAAATAAACGTCTCGCTTCTTTTCATAATTCTGTGAGGTTGGAATAAAACTGAAAATTTTCCTGATTTTAGACTTTAATAAATTCCCATGGTTTAGCATGATAAAATTTTGTCATTTAATGTTTTTTTGCTAGAAGCAACCAGAATATTCTATTATGGGAACTAAAGTGTCACGTATTTCTCTTACACATGGATCCTATTCTGCAACAATTTTGAGGTTATGCCTAATATAGCAGTAGCAATAGTTTCGTAAGTAGTGAGTTCAACCTCAAGCAAATCACTAAATTTCCCAAAAATAGTATACTCTGATATTTGTATTTTTCATTGAATTAGACTGAGCCAGTTTTACTCACAACAAAGCACACAAACATGTAAATTAACAAATCAGCTACGTTATTCAGTTTCACAATAAACGGAGCAGGGAAGTCAACTCAACTGAACTCGGCAAAGCTACTGATTTGAAACCAGATTTTTTCTTATCACCGGAAGCACACCATTCTCTGCCTTACCTCAATAACAACTACTCCAATGACGACTTAGTGCTATGCCAGTGCATTAGAAAAATTGTTTTTATACTTTTAACCATATGACAACGTATATTTAAAGCTTTTTACTTTATAATAGAGGTAGGTAAAAATCCTTAAAAAGTTGCAAAACATGTCTTTTCATGAAACGTAAATGTCCTTTCGGCTGCTCAAGATGTACTCTAAATTTTTTTAATAATTTTTATTTGTCTTATTTGTACCAAAAGGCAAATTTTTCATGCTAGTAAAAATAAAAAATAAAAAGTTGATTATTTCGTAAAAAAAACTTTTAAATACAGCAAAAATTTTAATTTTATGCAACATTGACGTCCTTACGACATCTCAACTTACCTACTGAAAATACCTCGACCTTCTCCAATATTTTTTATATTCATAATTTATTTTATCTACACCGAAAGGTAACGTATCTGCACTATTACAAATTAAAAATCAAAATTTCCATCCGAATGAGCAAGTCTTAACAATCTTTCAAGTGTCTTTCATAGGTTCAAGTACCAATATCAAGATAATTAGAAAGTTGAAGAATCTGGGTTGACAAAGGTTCAAAATGCCAGAAAATGAATTAGCAGAGTAGATACAAAACAGAGTAGCAAAACAATAAATAAAGACACTTTATTAAGAATCGATTTGTCATTAGGGCTAATAGCAACTCAGTTCCCTCTTCTTAAATATTTTCTAGGAAAATTTTTAAATATTGCATCCTTTTAAATACTCGAAAGAAGTCGAGGCTCAGCGAATAAATCTGTGTAGATATTAGAGCAAGAGATTTAAAGCTTATTGAGATATTTTGTAAAATATACCAAAAACATTAAAAAAAAGGACTGTCCTATTTCTTCAGGAAAATAATCAACATCATTTTGGTCTAACAACATTGGATTTTAATTTTAAAAAATAGAAGGAATTTTTTTACTGAGAAACATAAAAGTCCAGCCTACAAATGGCATATGTTGCAACCATTAGACAGGTCTGTGTTTGGATCTTTCAAAAATTCTTTAGTACTCTTATTGAATCTTAAATGAGATCTAATCTTACAGACTCTAACCATGTATGATATTTCTTTTACTAGGAAATACGCCTTACCAAATGCTGTAACACCGTAGAAGGTTATAGGAAGTTCCTTCTTAATTGAAATTTGGTCATTTAATTAGGGCATTTTGGGGGGTTGAAAATTCTTGCCACTGATCACGGATAGCCAATAGATTCGCTGGAGAAACAAAATATCGTAGAAGTGCGAATCAATTATTCAAAGATAAAAGGATATACTTTTATTTTAAAAAAAGGAAGGCTCTTCTGAAGCACAAGCAACTCTTTCCTTAAAAATAAGTCCCCGCACTTCGAAAGGAGGAAGGAAAAGGTCGCGCCATCTCAGAGAAAAGAAGATCATTTCTGTTTTTAATAATTGAATAGTGGTCAAGGCGGAAACTGCCAATGAGTTTCATTATAACATATTCACTTGTAAAAAAATTAAACCTTATGAAATTTTATAAGTTGGTATTCAAAAAAATTTGAAGTTTCCGGTGAATTGAAGCCCTTCAACCAGTGTATTCCCTGTGTATCGGAACTTAGGGAGCATTACTTACTCAGTGGAGTAATCTTCCCCTCGATGAGCATGCTGAGGCATTGTATTTCATTATCTGAAGAGGCATATAGTGTAATACCAACCACGTAAAATTAAATTTTTGTAGGGGAGATATTTTTTTAATTGCTCCCGGGAGAAAAAATCGTAGCTTTTATGAATAGTATTACACACACTCCATCTTTTTTCTGTTCTTTATCTTTTTTAAGAATAAGTAACGTTTTTTTTTTAAAGTTTTCGAACCTTTACTGAGCTAGCATTATCCTTTATGAACATGTGACTACCAGTGCAAATGTAGAATATGTGACTACAAGTGCAAAAGTTTCGTCATAATCAGTTTGAAATTTTTGCTTTATATCTTAAATGTTACTTTTAGAGTCATATTTATCTTTGAAATACCATCTACATCCGAGGACCTTTGCTTCTTTTTAGTTTACTGTTCTTATTTCATTTCTCATTATCATTGCCATTTCTGTTCACCACCCCTTAATTTGAAAGACTTGGTTGGTGATAAGTGCCATCCAAATGTTTAAACTTTTAAAAACTAATCGTCTCTTTTATGTGCATTTAACACCTTTTATCGTCAATGTTTTTATTCTATGTTTGATTTTCATTGAAAATTTTTACCTTTATTCTTTATTTTCCTGGAGTTTTTAATTACAAAAGATCAACTATGTTTTTAAAATTTTATTTGAATCCGTTTACGGTTTTGGCTTAATTTAATCAAGAATGACTCTCGCACTAAAATATCTCAAACAACCATACAAAGCAATGGACAGAAATATATAAAAGCACATTATCTGCGCTTTTCCATCTCACTACATATTGCAAATCAATTTCGGTGTTTTAAACACATGCGTTTGGGATATTATCTAACTCCCCGCCTCGAAACATTGACTGGAGTACATTATGCTGAAGCCGGCTACAAAAGAACAGACGCATCTTTTCTTAAAGGAAAAATGTGTAAACTGAAAAGTAACAATACTTCTTATTGTTCGAAAATGCTTATTATGGGAAAATGAGAAAGTTGTCATCAAAAAAAATAATTCATGTCATCATTTAAACTGAAAGCAATCCTATCCCGAATCGCCACCTTAAATTCAATCGTCTAAAGGATACTTAATAATTTAAGTAAACTAAATCTGATAACGTTTATATTTATTTTCCATTTTTATCTCCTAGTTTATGTTGTCGATACAAAGAATTAATTAATCAGCAACAAAAATTGGCCTGAAATTTTATTAATATGTAGAATTTAACTTTTATTCACTCATTTAAGCATTGTCCAATTTTGACTGAAAATTTTCCCATCATTTCTTACTTATTTGTAAACTCCGTCTTTTTATCTTGACATTATGATTTAGCATTTTGTCTTGAGCAGTATGATCAACATATTGGTCCTTGCACCTAATAAACCGAAAACAACCAACCATAGAATTATATACGGTATCGTCTGAAATGTTGGCTTTGAAATGCTTTGGCTAAAACTGCAAGATTACTTCGGTACGGTCCTAGTTATGGACGGCCTTTAATCAATTGGATCAATTACTTTCAAAGGGACCCCTCTCCAGAAGGCCACAAAAATGTACTGTAAAAATATTCAAAATAAAATAAAAGTATCGTTTTTTTTTATCATAAGTTTTGAGGCTTTTCTTGATTTTAAATTCGTTTGTTGGCCCATGTGACCCATTTTTTAAAATCATAAGTTTTGAATAGCGAAATGCATTTGCGAAAGAAGAAAAGGGAGAAAAAGAACGAGTGAGGGAATAAGTCATCTCTCACGAGCTATAAAAATGTATGCGGCTCTTGTCCCTTGACTTGCACAAAAGAAGCTGCCTCTCTCTGACATTAAAATTTATTTTCATTTTATTTACTTGTTGGAAGAAAGGCATATAAAGTGCTAGAAACTTAAGCACTCACATTCTGAGGGTTTCATACTGCCATATGAGCGAGGAAACCCAAACAATCTGGAAAATAGCCAAAATCGCTACTCATGTAATTCAATGATGTCCTCGGATTGCATTTCTACAAAAAGAGGTCCGAAAAAAAATCCTGATAATTTATAGGTATTCGAACACATTGAAAAGATCGATTTTCACCAAAAATGACTTAAATTTTTTTTATTCCATAGACTAGTCTCTGCTATTCAAAACAGGTTTAATTTTATCCCCACGTTAATTAGAAGTCAAGGTACAAATATTTTTGTAATGAACGATAAACCACAAGAGGACATTTAAATAACAGGAAATGTTGATTTAAGGGGCCAAAAGCATGCTAAAATTTTGTATAAATACAAATTTAGTTTAAAATAAGGAGCCGTTTTTGCACTGCAAAATGTAAAATGCTAATGCGAATTTCAACGGTGTTTTCTGGGAATTCGATGATTTTGAAATTTGATGAAATAAAGATGTTTTTGATGAGCTCTGAATCTTCAGCTTAGGGGCATTTATGTCCGTAATACATTTTAATGACGGTTTGATAAGATTACTGAATATTACTCAGGTTATTGCAAATGAAGTTAGAGCTTTGAGTTTGACAATGACAGAATAAATTAATCTAGGTTGATTTTTACTTGCTTTTTAATCACTTCAAATCAAATAAACGAAAATGTGATTATCATATTAAAATGAAATTTGGTGTCATTTGTCTTTATACTATTTTCTAGGGAAGTAGCTAAAAGAATTCAGACTGAGTGAATGCTATTTAATTTACAGCCTATTGTTTGAATAACAACGTCATAAACTTACTAAAAATTTCATTTTAAATCTTCTACTGGTTCTATGATTTTTATTCATTATTATAACTCTACGATTGTAGTTTATTCTTGAGAAAACTATGTAGTTTATTTTGGTATAAGTTTTGCTCAGTTGAGAGTAATAGTTTTTAGTGTATCCAATTTGAAGTTTTTAAAGAATATGCTTAAATTTATGTTATTAAATGCCAATTTTCAAAAGGTTTTAATGTTTATTTCAAATATTGACATTCTGTTACTAATTTTGAATAGTCCCAAACCAGAAATAGGGGAAAAATATGTCTACGTCATGTTTTTCTGAAAAAATGCTCCGAACGTGTTTGGATAAATTAAGTTCGGACGATGAAGTTTTTTTTTAATTCAAACTTTTGGATAAATCGAGATTTCATGGCAGTTTCGAATCAATCAAACTCTCTCGTTTAATTATTTTGCACTATCAACTTACAGAAACTAGAATTGTTTTAGTAGATCAAAGACTATTCTGCACGGATATAAATTATCTTTGGATTCCCTGATAAAATGAATAAATTGAAGAAAGAAAGAAAAAATTTTCAAATATTCGAACAAAAAATAAGATTTTTTTTTCCGTTTGAGAGCCATAGATATAACAATGATGAATGGAAATCCAGTTTGAATAGAATTCAAAAAATAAAGTAATTTTTTCAATCATCAAGACTTTTTTTTCTCCTTTATAGGAATTTTCATATTCTTTATCTTTTCTTTACTTATAATAAAGCACGATGTGTGTGTGTGTTGACGCTGTACAGGCCAGACCGTTCGACCTACAGCTATCAAATTTGGTACATGCATACCTTAGGGGCCGAGAATGTGCACTTCGGAGCCCTTTTTTGAATTCTTAATTAAAACTTTAATTAAAAAATAAATGAAATTTTGACGTTTTTTCGCTATAACTTCCGAAAATATTACAGCACAAAATTGATTTTTGCATCAAGTTAAAGCTCAACAAATAAGCTTTTCAATTATACTGATATTTTGACATATAAATTAAAACTCTATTTTTAATTAATTCTTAAACATTTAATTTAATCGTATTTTTCAACAATTTATTTCGCTTAAGATAAAAATAAAATTTTATCTTCACGAGGATCTGAAAAAAAAAGCAGCATTTAATAAAATGTTGCCATCACATTTTCAGAAGTTCTGATTAAAAAAAAGTTAATTACTATCAAAAATAAAATAGAAAAATATTTCCATCACGTGATTATATGAAATGAAATAAATTGGAAATGTGATATTTTTTAAACAATAAATGCAAGAAAATTTTTTTTGATCGTTTGCAATATCAAAATTATTAATTAAACTAAACAATTAAAATAAATAAAAATTTATTACAAAAGTGCGACAGTTAAAACTGAAAAAGAGTTCTTAGAAAAGCACCAAACGATAATCTTCTGATAGCGAGATTAATTATTTAAAAATATGAAATCTTAAACGAAGAAGATGACTTCATTTCAAAGAAAGGACTAACAAAAAGCAATTGATATTAAGTAGAAGTAAAATACTTTTGCATTCGTGTTTTTTTTATTTTTAAAACAATAAGACATGTTTTGAATTGTTACCTTTACTTATCTGAAGAAGATATATTGTGCAAATCAAAGAATTCGTCTTCGTGATTGTAATCTTCGCATTTTAATGAATAAGGCTAAATAAAAACGCATGTGCTTTCAACGAAGTATACGTGATATTAAAGCTATACTGGTGAAAGCAGGTAAGTTATTTGAAAACGCATCTTCTTTCAAACAAGCATACATAATAATTAACAATGCCAAATTTGAAAAGCATATAAAAATATTTTTAACCGCATCTTTCGGATACATCAAAACTTTCTAACCGAAACAATATCATGTTCTCATATGAGAAAAAATAAATCAATTATCATTCCAAATTAAACATATAAAAATGTTATTTTGAGGCGTCTCCATAAAATGAAACAATTATGAAACATGATATTTTAGGAAAATAAATGCATGGGAACGTTTTCTATGATATTTTGCTATACATATTATTAATAATCCAATTAAACAGTTTTATTTATGGCAAACATGGCTTAACATCTACAAGGTATCTTCTGTAATTGGAGCCCAGCATCTAATTTCTTAATTTTTTTGGGAGATACATAAACTTTTAAACAAATGATCTGAGTGAAATATATAATTAGTAGATTGAGGGGAAAAATGCTGATGAATTACGACTTTTAAATTTTTACATATATCATCTGCTCTGGGAATCAAATTTAACAAAATATTCTAGAGACAATAAGCTCTTAAAATAAAAAAGTGGAACTCCAATCAACTAAATCAATCATCAAAGCTGATCGATCTTTGAAAATTTCAATATAACTATTCGATAAAAACTGGCGATCAAAAAAACCAATCAGGGTTACTCAAGAAAAGGCCTAGATTATGAAAATGACGATTGTTCTAATTTTGTAATATTCAGAACTGAATAAATCAGCCAGATTTCATCGCAGAAGTTAAAAACATTTATTTATTTATTTAGAAGGTGAAATATTAAGAATATTTTACAAATATGAGTCTATAAGACAAAAGGAATTTAAAACATAATTTAAAAAATATATATTTATAAACCAAAAAAATGTTATTATTAAGAGCATTTATATACATGTAAAAATAAAATTAAGAACTGAATGTTTCATTTAATCTGTGAAATGTTTGCTGAATAATTCCTTGAGATATTATAAATTATAAAAAAACTATAATGTTTCAATTTTTGTAGTGAACATAAAACTTCAATGTCAGACTACTCTGCTTTCAGTTCTTAGTTTTATTTAAAGACATGCTTGGATTGAATAAAGAAGTCTTTATATTAATTGCAGTTTCGTCATTTTCCCTTTAATTTAAAGCAGAATTTGGCGTGCACTGATAGAAAATTAGAGAGAGATGCGGACTTCAAAGATTAGGACTTCTTAAGGCTTACATAATATTATAAGTGAATTATATGACTGTAGAAATGTCAAGCTTAAAAATATTTTCCTGAAAAACTTATAATGAGACCAAGTTATATAAAAGAAATTGATTGAACCCTTTAGTCGGCATTAATACTGGCGAACAGACTGGTGGCCAAAGGCAACTAGTCTGAAATAATAGGATTTGACCCTTTTCTACAGAGTCGTTGAAATAATAATAAATATTTTTTATTTGAATCTGGAAATTATTCACTTTTATAAAGTAATGCTTTTTTTTAATGCACTGTGTTGTAGAATTCATGATGATTGTTGTAATTAATGAAACATCTTTCCTTGAATTGGAATGTCTTTTCATTAGGTTTTGAAACTATATACACGTTTGTACTCTCTGTGACTATGTATAATGTTAATTTTTTAGCATTTTTTAAAGAGTTTATGCAGCATTTTATTTATATTATAATTCTAAGTACCTCTACCATACGGTTGTAAGAAAGATAATATGGTTAAAAAATTGTTGAGAAAAATATTTTTAGATTACATAAATTGTATAATAACAATTAATGAATATAAAGTTTAAAAAATATTAAAATAAGAAATTTTTGTTTCTTAACTCAATAATATGCGTAGTTTTGAAAAAGGGATAGAAACTGATCTATAACTGAAAGGGATAGAAAAAGGCTAGATTGAACTGATTTTGTGTTTTGGGCGAAAGCTGCCTGGGAATCATGAATTATTGAAAATAGTTTCGAATTCGGCAATATTTCTGATGGCCACCTTTTGGCCCTGGTACTTGTATGTTGCAAAAATGAAAACATTTTGAAGCAAGAATTTCACATTTATATGAATTGATTAGCTCGCTCATCATTTTTTACATCCTTAATCCATTGATAATAAAAAAAAGTTTTCACAGCGTATTTTTTTGATTTTTTTTTGTTCATGGATAAAATTTTAACTTCCATAGTAAAATAATAGCATTAACGAGAATGCCGCTCTGGAGCCACGTGTGAATCTTTGGCTCCTTAAGTGCAGCTCTAATTATCACAAAGGAATGTTAATATTATAGGTATTTCTTTTAGCTAACATTTTAACTGTATTTCGTGCTGCCATCTACTGGTAATAAAACAAATGCTCGTTTCAAGTCGTGTAAAAGAAAACATTGGAAATAAGGAAAAATGCATTATTTAAATAACAAGACAATAAAAAAAGCACTTTTAAAACATCTTCAACATTTTGCGTTCAAAATGAGTTTGCAGTTGCTTTTGAAGTTAAATTCAGGCTACTTTAACTCTCTCATTATCCGGCTAATTTAACTCGCATATCCAAATATAGAAAAATTAATGGCTTACTATGTTTTTAAAATATTCAATAAACTCGAATCGGGATATGTTTTAGAATCAATATATATTCGATTTTAATTTATGTCATTAAAGATCTTTTAGATCACTGTAAAATAGTGCTCATATATTCTAATCAATTATGAAAAATGTAAACAAATATTTAAATGCATTTAAGAATCAAAAGCACCATATGTAATTTTCTAGATTTTTTAAAATCAAGGTTGTAGAATCATCGGAGTAACACCCCTTGTCTCTCGAATAAAGAGAGAAAATATAAAGATGTTCTAAAATAATTATTTATTTAAGTAGAAATAATGTTTCTTTCTAATGAAATGAAAAAGTGGCATCTTTTAGTTAACACCATCGATGATTAATCAGATTATGTGAGATAGGTTATCAGATCGTGTCAAATAGACCGATTAATATGAAAGGCTTCTTGGCGAAGTTTCGGTTTATCAGAAAATTTGACGAAGAAAAGTGATATTAAAAAAATGTATAGAAATCAGTTGTTCTAAGCCAGTGGTCGGCAAAGTGCGGCTCTAATTTCGCATTAATAACTATTTATTAAGTATGAAATTTAGTTTTATTTAGTGTACTACTTATTTAATGTAATAAAGCTTTACTAAACAAGCATATTTGGCTCCCAATTTTTTTAAAATTGCTGTAATATTCATATATTACTCTTTGGGTAATAAGTTTGCCGATCACTTTCTAAACGAATATTAGGAACAAAAAAAGAAAGAAAGAAAGATGGCTAAGGCAGGCTGTTTTCTTATCAAAAAGTAGATTGAAGAATAACTAGTTTCCATGACAAGTGCCATAAGTAACAAGAGCAACAAGTAATTCAGACTCAATTTATGATGAAAAAAAAAAAAAACAGAAAAGAGATCTGCTAAAAAGTCATTGATTTTGTGAGAAAGATTCCAGGGAATGTATCATCAAGAGTTCCATTCTTAAGTTTTAGAGAATGTTAATGTTGGTGATGGGGTCATACAGAACAAGAAATATTTGTTGTTTTAGCTTTGCTTCAATGAGAAATAAAGTCCTAAAAATTAACCTTAATACAATAGTTAATGAGTTTTATTCTTTAACATTAACAGAACAAAGACTTTTGTAATTCAAATTTGGAAAAAATATATAAATTAATTTACTAGTTAAGGTTTTAAATTAATTATATATTGGGTATTTAATTTTATACTCTGGTATGAAGTCATTAGCTTTCATGTGGGCAGTAATCAAATATAATATTCTTTGTTTTTGGTGTTTCTTCATAAGATCAAATAGGAATCAAGTATAACGTATAACAGACTCAGAAATGAGACATTTATCCATTTTTTTATTAAAAATAAAAAAGCTTCTTAAACTGAGAAAAGTATTAACCATAAAGAGAAAGAATGATATTTATTTTACTATAGGCAGTCATTGAAATTTGATGATATGTAAATAAGAATCATAAATAATATTTATTCGATTTTTTTACTTTATTATTCAAGTGCTTTAGGTTGGAATATAT
>JAOUZG010047196.1:1997530-2016967 GCA_026289955.1 Argiope argentata
ATAGATAGATAGATAGATAGATAGATATAGATATAGATAGATAGATAGATAGATAGATATAGATATAATATTCAGCAAAAACAAATGAATTTTTTTTGCTGTATGAAGGGCGAGAATCCAACATACAACTGGCCTTGTGAAAAACATGGATTTTCTAGGTTCAGTCTGCAAACTTGAATGATTGACCTTGCGTCTTGATGATGGTCATCGAGAATTCAAATCGAATAGGGGAACTGCAGTTGCTTGAAATCAAAAGGCATATCTGTGAGAATAATGGGAATGTGAGGGATGAGCACATTCTCTCAAATCGACTTTTCATTAGTAACATTAGCTTTGCTTCTTGTCGCATATTGGTGGTTTGATTCTGATGCGTGTGATCAAGGATACTGACATTGTCTTTCGATTCTTGTCGCATGTTGATCTTGAGATTCTGAAGAACGTGAATTTGCAAATTGAAAATGATCGGTTTCATTGCTTACTTGTCTTCCCTGTTTGTTTGAGAAGCTCGAATCTTCTCGTTTGTACTAGTTGCGCTGGATGAATCTATTTAAGTGACAAATGTTTGGGAGACATGCTTTTTGACGAAGAATCAGCACGATACACGCTTGTTTCACCGAAATACCGTTTGTCGATTCACTGAATAAATATAAAAATTACTGTTTGTACTGGAACCCTTACATATGATTTACTTTGATTGGTATCGATAGTAATTATTTTATATTGTATGCGTGAGATGATTTCTGAATAATATGTGCTGTTCGCTGGAGCCAAAATATCGTGCACACTAAATGACTATTCATTAACGTAAAGAAAAAAAATTAGTACTTCATTAAATATTTTCAATTTCATTTCGCTCACATTGACTGCCATCGATGATAATAATTTTATTTTGTTTGCTATATGAGTTAATAATTTCGAAAGACACGTGCAGTTTCACGTTAACTTTTTCTCTTTTGGGAATTTTCAATTTTTAAAATAATGTTGAATCACAGAATTGTAATAAAAGAGATGTTTGTAAATTTTACTGTGTTCAAAAGATATGCTGATAGATGTACTATGTCTATAACCTTCGAGCAAACGCAAGCAATACATAGATCAAATTTTATTGCTATCGGATGAACGGGACGACAGCGCATAAGGTAAGAACAAAAAAATTATTTTTTTATGATAGATAATTAATTTTTATTTTTAAGGGTTTCTTTATTTGATATAAGGCTGTATTTCAAATTGTTTCAATAGTATAATAAAAAATGTGCCATTTCTCAATATTTGAGAAGTGGCAGAAGACAATGCTTTCATTCAAAAATTTAATAACATCAAAGTTAATTTAACTTTTGGAGTTTAATTTGAATTAGCTCTGAATATGATTTGTTTTTGATTGTTAATGCTACATAATTTAATTTTTGTTTTTGAAATTAATTGTTCCATCTAAAAATATCATATAGAATTTCACAATTTCAAAACATATTTTACTAGGTTTATAGGAATAAGTTGCTCAATTCTTCAGATCTATTCATTGTGATGGTAAAAAATATCATTTCGCTATGTTAAGAAATTTCAACTAAAAAGTATTTCATATGATTCTTAAATTATTAGTGCAAAGTACAATAACTGGGCTGGCGTACTGACACAGGGGTAGAATGTCTTCTCCGTGATCTGGTCGTCCCGGGTTCGAGTCCCGGTTATAGCATGGTTCTTCTTCTGTGTTATATCTGAGGTGTGTGAATGTGCCCCCTGTAAAAAGGGACTGTGCAAGCGAATGTGATGAGTGAGTTGCAAAAGTCGTATTCTTGGGCCTAGTTGGCGCTACTTCAAAACAAGAGACGCTCCTTTTTGTTTGAAACTCACTGATGCCTCGGCGAAGCTTGTTCATAACAAGTGCTACTAATAAAAGCAACAACGCAACAACTGTCAGTGCTGAAACAGCTTTCAAATTGCGTTATTAACTAAATGAAAGAACCATACTTCATCAGTAGCTGTTAGTTCACAATATGAATCATACATCTATAATTAATTCACAGAAAATGCTAGGTAAGAGCTAAACCCAATTACTTAGTATTATGATTCGAATTTGAAGAAATTAACGAAATACATATTTAAAAAAATATTTTTTTTGTTTACAATATTAAATTGAAAGTAAGCCGAAAGTTCTCCGATGCTGTAAAAGATTTGAAAATTATTCTAAATTATTTCAAGCTTGTAATAATTATATAATAATTTCCAATTATTTTGATGGTTACATGAAATAAAAGAAATATTATATTTCACAATTTATAGAAATTCCAGAGAATTATTCAATTTTTGATGGTCTTTGAATGGTACTGAGTTGAAATCATCTATGAATATGACTATTGACCATTCTAAAGGATTTACAATGAATTGGAACACGGAATATTTTTTTTAAAAAGAACTCCTTACACTTTTAACACTCCAATGTAAGCAACACTGCATTTTGATATAATGCTATGACAAATTATGCGAATGAATCTTTAGCTGTGATTTCAATAATTTTTAATGATTTTTGTTAAACTCTAGTTACATTATATTTTGTGTTGCATTTTTGAAATTGTATACCAATGCATTTTTTCACCTCTTGATGTCTATTAACAACCCTTTGCGTTTGTTGGCTCATTAAGCGAACACCTTGTATGTATCTGACATTCCTATTGATATGATTGATCTCTATATTTAAAACACAATGATTATTACTGTTATACATTGATTTTGTAATGGAAAGGCTTCTGCTTATCATTCCTGATAAACAAATAATAACAATGAAAGCAATATACTTATTCGGCAAGCTGAAAAAGGAACTATGCATACTTGTATCCTAAATTTAAGGATTCAACAGTTTCTTCTAAATTATTACGGGGCGATCTCTAAGAATTTATGGCTGTAAGAATCGAAAGCAATTCCCATGGCGTGGACGAATAAAACTTTCTTCTCAAAAAGTAGTTTAGTTTTCAGAGATTGAAACCGAAAATTTATGATCTTCTTTCCAATGGACTCCATTCACTTCAGTTCTAGGACTACAACTATTAAGAGAAGGGATTTTCTTATCTACCGTCTTTCAATAAAAATCGCAAGTCACTTTTTATATTTCGTGCAGTACATTGAGAAAAGAAGTATCATAAATAAAAAGGTATAGTAAAAAGAATACACTCTCTGCGGCAGTTTAGATATAATAATAATAAAAAAATCCACTGGGAAATCAAATAGAAGACAGAAATTTTAAAGATAAAAAATTTTTACATTGACTTTTAAGGGTTTTTTTTTGACGTCTGATATTTTGATGGATGGAGTATTCCTAAAACATGTAATTAAAATACTGATTAGAAGCTAAAGGTTAACCGAAGATGATATAAATGTTTCAAGAAAGCTCTTAAATTATCCTTTCGACTCATGTTGACACATAAAAACTGCATCGGGCTTTTTTTTTTCTTTATCTGTTTACCCCGGGGAGCACCTCGAAATGAGGATGAGATGCTTCCGGAATGGTCACTTGGATCTCGTCACCCTGGAAGATACACAAATAGGTGGTGGTTAGTCTCTTTCCCTCGATAACGGAACGCACTTCCTACGTGAAGTGTTGCACCGTGGCCGGCGGTGTCTCTTGGGACTCAACAACTGTTCTCGCTAGTGTTGCTGTTGCGGCGGTCCGGTCATTCAGTTTTATGGTTTATTCCGTGAGCCTTCGGGTGGGTCGGAGAGTTGGTATGACTTTTCTTTCTTTGTTAAAAGTATTCTCTTTAAATTTGCATCCTTTCGACAAGATTAAAACGACACAAAGATGTCGATTTAAAATTTTACGTAATTGCAAAATGAAACATGATTTATTTTAAATCTGATATTTGGATATGTCATTTATAAATGTACGTTAAGTTCGAAATACAAAGAATTAGAAAAGTCTAATGACTGATGATTAGAAATACCAATGACTAAAAGCCTTCCGTTTTTCATTTTAGGAAAAGAAAAAATATATGTGTATTGTAAAAGTCATAGTAACAAGTGGAATAAAGAAAGAGTTAAATATTTTAATTATTTACTTAAAAAAACCTTATTATATTTTTAATATATTTAAAGTACATTTTTTTTCAAATTTAAAACTACGCTTTGTTCCAAAACGAGCCATACGTTTGCAACAACACAAGATAATTATCTGGTACTTTAAATCAAATCTAATGATTATTAGGCTTATTTGTATTCAGACTGATTAAAACAGCTAAAAATACAATGTTAATTTTTTAAAAAAATGTTAACATAAGAAACGAATTAGGTGTGATTATCGAAGCGTCAGAATAATTGAAATAAATGAAATCAGAGATGAATTAGCAACTGCCGCTTATTGTTGCCTGTAAGTATAAAAATAACTATATTAAAAATTCTAAACTGGCTGTAGAGCTTTTGTCCTCTAATTAAATGTAACCTTCATTTTAGCAACCAGATAAATCATTATTTTGAGATAGTGATAGTTTTTTTTTATAAAATCACTTTTATAATTTACAGTTCAGCTACTTTAATTTGCCCAAATGTGTAAATTAAAGCTATCTTTTTAGAACTTACGTAGCTTGCAAAAGTTGAAAAGTTCACTAAAGTTGACACGGAAAGAATAGCGCTTTTTATTTATAAATATGTTATACTATTTGTAGAAACCTCGATGAAATCAAGCTGTTAGAAAAAAGAATTGATGAATAATTCCTTATTCATCATATGAAAAAAATATAAAACCTTTGCACTCCGATGGTTCAAGATTGTGCATCATTTTGACATTTTATTTATTTATTTTTCAAATGTAATTGTTAAAAATGCGTACGTGATGGTTAAGAGGTGTAGATTAATTTTTCAAAGAAATTAGACTTAAAAGAACTATATATATTTATTTTACTAACAATAAACAAATCTTTGTATTAGGTGAATAATTTTGCATCGAATTATTTTTCGGAGTAAAAGGGTTAAAATTATACACTACAAAAATAATCTTGTCTTTAAATTTTACAAGATATGAAAATACATACACTATTAAAATAACTTTCTTAAACTTAAGAAATTAAGTACAATTAAAGCTAAAATACTTTTAAAGTAAATTTTGATCCGAAAAAAAATTCGGGTTATTATAAATTTTTTTGTTGTCTGATGTTTGTTTTTAAATATTTCTTTCAATCCTCTTGGCAATCAATTAGCCAATATATTGCATAAACTAAAATCAGTATTCTTTCTTGTTTCAGTTAATTTTCTTTCAAGATATATTTGCTCTTAATAGTATTTTTATGCAAGAGGTTTTACATATCAACCTATAAATGTTCTATAGGATTAAGGACCGGACTTTCAGCAAGTAATTTTAATAATATAAGACAATGATATATAGAGAGAGCCTATAACGTACTAAAATAAAACAATGCTTCGGATCGTTATTTTACTGAAGGTTTAAAATTGACCACAATTCAAAATTGTTGTGAATTTTTTCTTATATTTTTTAAGAATGTCTTTGTAACGATATTTACTTCCTTTGCTATAATTTAATTTCAGATTTTCTGTTTAAAATTATTCATATGACTTCTAACAAACTAGCCGCAGTCGCCATGTTTCATTGTTGCATGAAAATTTCTTGGTTTAAGTTCAGCGCTAACTTTTCACCGTTTGTTTTCCATTTAAACCGAAAAACAATATTTAAAATGTATCTCGAAAAAACAATAATGTAGAAAGATGATGTCAAATTGAATCGCTTCTGTGTAGGACGCATTCGTTTCACTCAGCGTTGTCTCTTTTCTCTGGGAGAACATCAACCTTTTCTACATTTCTTATTGATTTTAGTTTAAAGCATATCTTACTTGAATGTAAATTATGTTTTATTGTTATCTTATTTAATGTAAATTTAAGATTAAACTTTTTTTTATTCATAATCTTTTAACTTGTAAAAATAGTTGATGAGAAATTTCTTCAAAATTATTTTCATTTTTTAAAGGCTATTGTCTATTTTATGTTCCTTTAACTCACTACTTTTTATAATAATTTTTACTTTTTGATTGATACAATTTTGAACACTTCAGTAATTCCCCCGAATGTTATAATTTTAGCAGAAATTTCATATTTGAATGTTCTCTTTCTTTCGCTTACACCACAGACATAATAATTCTTCGAATTTTTTGAATACCTTTATTTTTTTAATCATATACCTGGGCTATTTCAGCCGTGACCAGCTCTTGCACCCCCCCTTCAACTTCAACAAATCAACTATAAATAATTTATACTAGTTGTTTCGCTCTTGAACTCGAAATGACTGATCATTCTTTTACAGTAAAGAGATGATAAAGCATTTAAAAAAGTACTGCGTGCGAAAATTGTACGATGTAAATAGCATTTTGATACTATCACATTTTAGTTTTCGTTAAACTTCTCCTTTAATTTTTTCTGAAAGAGTATTAAAAAATGAAAATTTTTGCATGAAAGCGTTTTCAAATTTATTTAATTTTTGTCGCGATCTTTCTATTTTTAAAATGTTATATTATCATACCATCCATTTTTATTAGGCTTCCAAAAAATAAAATTTTTGTTAAAATAATCTGCTACTTTTTGTTTCATAATTCACTGGTACTGACATTGTCAAAAATCTGAAATGAATTTTCTCAAATTCAATCTCTAGCATAATATCAAAATGTAACTTTAGTAATAAACTTAATAATAATCTGAAAATATAAAGAAAGCGCATTGTCATTGAAAAGGCACAAGTAAGCTAATTCTAGTACTCTAGAAAGTGAGAGATAAATGGACGACATAGTTCCGTCTTACGAGCATATTAAATTAATAAAAAAAAAAACAACAACAATGAATGTCAGATGCTATCTGCTCCATATTTTAAACGTGCTTACTGACATATACTTAGAAGTATCGGAAAACAAATTTTTGCTGTAAAACAGTATTTGAAAACTTAACATAAAAATTTCCATAAGTAAGTAAGACTTAAACGAATGATTTTGGCGGGCAATCGATTTATTACTTACATCGAGTTCGAACCAAACGATCCCGATTTATTTTTCTCCCCAAAACTATCCTTTCTGTTTTTAATGGGGCAATGTGATACGAACAACTTATCGGTTATCCAGTCTATTTACTTCTGCTCATCAAATGCTGTTTTATGAGTTACGCATCTATCCACTTACGTATGGAGCATACTTCCTCTTTTGATTTTTTACATACTCCACCTATTTAAATGTATAGGATAGATCTAAGAAAGCGATATTTGGGTCATCAGAGTAAATGACCAATTTGTCTGTGTGTGTGTGAATCATTTTACTGAGCTGCAGGTTAGTAAAAATATCAGTTCTTGTATCAGGATTGACTTATTTAAAAAAATAAGGAAATATAAAAAATGCAGGACTTTTTTTTGAAAAACACAAAATTGATAATGTTTTGAAATAAAAGGGATACTGTCGGTACATATTTAAACTTATAAAAGAAAATGTTTCTGTATTAAAATATAGACAAATAATTCAGAATACAACTGAATAACCTTCAATAATTATTACCCTGTTATGACATAATTATGCCCCATTATGGCTGAAATTTATTTTTCAGAAATTCCTGTTGAAATTGTCGCTTTTTTCTTTTATCAAAGCAATCTATCTTAATGTTTTAATGTTCTATTGTTTATTCAATTTTTTTTAGTTTTTAAGCGTATTTAATAGATACCACCATAAAAACTCCTTAATATTCATCAAGAATTTCAAATTATTAGTCGGCAGGATCCAGTTGGTCAAATTACCCTATTGATATAAATTATACGAAAAGATTTTTGAAATTTTCTTAAAAATCTAATTAGTATATCTGAAAATTTTCACATTTTTTCACTTGAAAAAAGGAATAAATTAGAGCAATATCTACCTTTGCTCCCTTCCTTGTTTAAATAATTTCAAAGTTTCGGTACTTGAAAGCAGTCGCTTTGTCATAAAATATATTCCAAAAACTATAGAGTTATTAAAAAAAACTTTTCAGATTCACAATATAGATTTATGTCTTAAAACTTTATAACTAGCTTTAAAAAAGGAAAAGTTTCAGCTGGATATTCTGAAAAACGGATTATTTACTAGATAAAAATCCAATAGAGAAATCAAGCCAAATTTAATATAGGAGCTAATATATAGCTTTGAGGAGTAACACAAGGATTATTTAGGAAATATCTCGCAATTTTAAATTACGGACAGATGACAAAGACAGAATTTCATGCAGAACTTTTCTACTCTCTGAATTTCCACGTCACCCAAGAAAAACAGGTTTGATCTGCGTTTGGTGTAACATGCATCAAGACCCCTTAGAAGATGGAGCTTAGTGGAATCGGGTCTCGAATCCGAAACTCATCGATTCAGAAATCCTGGTCCTTGAACCAGACCGAAATAAGTTTTCTATGCTAAAATACTTATATCTGTTAAGTTCACGGACCGCGATCGCCTGGTGGTAAGGTCTCAGCTCGTGAGCCGTGGGGTTTCAAGTTAGAGACGCGATTCCACCGAAGAACCATCGTGTATGGGGGGGGGATGCACGTTATATCTGTCAGGGCCAAACGCCCTCCAACTGGTGTTATGTGTTGTGGAGAGGGGGATGTCAGCTCAGGTGTCGTCCTCATCATTTAACCATGGTTCGAAATTACAAGGCCCTTAAAAAATGAGCCCTAGTGTTACTTCACAGCATTACGTTAATGTAACTAAACTAATCTAAACGTCTGATAAAATAATTCTCATAAAATAATTATATTTTTAAAATAAATATTTATATTTTAAAATAATTAACACTTTAAAATTTTATGGAAGGGTTTCATATTAAATATATTAAAATACAATCAAGTACATCATTCCTTTACTTATAGTAATCATTAAATACATAATTCCTTATCTTCCATGGTGTTTACTATTTCGTAGCAATATTAAAGATAAATCTAAAATTTGTCAATAAATGGTAATAAACGACAGCTTTCAATTCTGAAAACTATTTAAATGGATTCTGTCTCAATTTTTCAACACGATGATGTTTCGAGGCTGGCAGACAATCCTGGAATTCGGTGATCTGGAAAAGAAAAGTCGTTATGCACGTTTCTGTATATTTGATGAAGAGAAAATTAACGAATCAAATTTAGAACATAACCATCCAAAGAGGCTGGTGATATTAAAGACCATTCTTTGATGGCGGATTGTATAGAAGAGATTGGAGCTTGGCTAGTTGTGGCTATTTTGTAACAGTTTTGATCCGGGATATTATTCATCGCGGTAGACAATTCAGACAGCCGGAGATGCCAGAGTTGATTTCTACGAATTCCTTTTGAGTGTGTTCAGGCCAAGACATTTTTTTCAGACTTTCCACTGAATATTATTTACTCATGAGAATGGTGTTGGGTAACCTCAATCAGTTGATATTTATAGACCCTTTATTAAAAGACGATAGCCTCGAGGAAAACAGGAATATCAAAGAAAGGAAAAAGATAAGGTGTTCTCTCACTAGGGATAACATTTTCACCAAAGGCGGACATCATTTCCGCTATCGCTTTCTGTTGCTTAGCTGTGTGAGTAAAAAAAGACTAATGAAGTTACAAGACGCGCCTACATTTCATTCGTGGCCCTTAAGCACTGCCAATAACATTTCCCATTCAATGGATGCCAAAAGCTGTTTTTTTTCCTAAACTAGAAACTAACGCTGTATATGGACCTTTGAATACTCACCCTTAAAGCAACAGAAATTGAAGAATTTTATTTTATCTCATATTACGCTCTTAGTTTAAAAAAAATCATGCCTTTAGTTAATTAAGCTATGAGTCGTCAGAAGACAAAGAAAATGGCAACATTCTCGAAAATGATGACGAGATAAATGCAATTCTTGAGAATCATGATTTAATATCATCTATTTCATGTTTTTGTCAAATTTTGTAATCTATTTTTCATTAACTTCATCATGTATACTTTTGCATTATTCAAGAAAATATTAATTTTAAAATTTTCAAAACTCTTTATTAGTTAATTGATTAATTTAATTTTAATTTAATTCCATACAAATAATACCAATTGATAGTAAATTAAAAGAAAAATGGTTTCAAGATTCAATAATATTCATAGTAATGAAACATAAATAAAAAAATAAAAAATAGAGAATCATTTAATAAAAAGTGTACATTTCAAAACATTTATAAAACTCTAATTAAAAATGATTTTTTAAATTTATTTTTTGTTTAATGCACAAAGAATATCGATATGGAAAGAAGTAAGTTCAAGAAAGAAAGCGAGGAAAAATATTCTAAGCGGCTAGATAATTCATTTTTTTATTAGAGTTATTCATTTTGAGTATTTCTCACACACAGTTATTCTTTGAAAGCTGGCGGGAAGAATGCATCTGAAGAAGCGAAACGGGAGTGGCGCCCGCAAAGATATTCATGCGCTTGATATAGAGCTCCCGCGTTTTATTCCAACACGTTCTTTTTGCGAAAGATGCATTTTAAAGCACTTCTAATGATTAACAGAAAAAATAATGTACATTTTCAAAAACGAGGAAATCAAACAAGTGTTTTTCATAGAGAATTTGAATTTTCTTTCATTTACAACTTTCGTAAAAAATTTGTATTTAAAATTTCTTTTTTAACAAATTTTAATTCCTTCACAACAAATCTTTCACAAACTAAAAACGTAAATTCACGTTCCTTCATTTATTTGAAGAGCTACCACTTGACTATCCGAATTGAAGATTTCTGCATTATTTATATATTATTTACATTTCAGTTCAGATAACTAATTTAAAATCCAAGTTATGTCTTTAAGAACTTTAGAAGTATCATATGATGCTTTACCTGTTGAAAGGCTAATTCTTTTTAGCTAATGAATTATCCTAATCAAATTGCACTATCAGAGAAGGATTTATCATTTTCCGCATTTCCCGCACAGAATCAGTACTAGGAAACCAAATTTGTTATCGTATTTTTTTTTTTCAATTTTGTGCCCTGTCCATCTGACATCTTAAAATTCTTTCTGCTAAGGCGATGCATCAAAAATTAAGTTGTAACAAATACTGAATCAGAGCGCATGCTTTTAGCTCAGTATAAAAGTTAGCCAATTCACTTAGTAGAATAAAAAATGAATGATATAAAAAAAGTTTAGTCAATTCCTACTTAAGTCAACACATTTTTTTATTGTAATTACTTTTTATTAAATAATTGCAATTGATATAAATACGTATATGCATATGACAGAATCACAATATTTAGTGTCAAAATAGAAAGCAAATTTCCTTGCAATTTTCCAATCTCCTTTTCAACACGTAGCTCAATCTTAAGGTTAGGTAGGAAAAATGACTAATAATTGATGACAAAGATTTTAAGGAGAGAAATCAAAATTGAGCCTAATGCTTAAAATTTCTTCATTTTTACTTTTTGGGAAAAATACTTCATTCTTACCACTTATCCACAACTGCAGACTCACTACCCAAAATCATTTGGATAAAACGTATACTTGAAACAAAGATTTTCAAAAAAATTATAAAAAAATAATTGATTTTCGTAAGAATGGAGCTCACATTCTTCACCTTCACATAAAAAATGCTGAATTACTTGCAATTTACCGATTGATCTACTAACTGATGATTTCAATTTTTTTACAAACAACCGAAACTCTATTTAAATTATTAAAAATTAATTAAATTTAATGAATGAATAATTATTTGAAAAAATTGTACTAATATCAAGTGTTATCTACCACAAATTAAAAAAAATGTATTTGAGCTTGAGTGGATGAATAAAAAGTATTTTATTAACGATTGAAACAAGATATATATGGGGAGAGTGTGAATTAATAGTTGGTATTGAATAAGTTGTATTTGACAGAAATTGACAATGCATTGTAAATGGAAGATAACAAATATTAAGGGCTTCAAAATAAGAATTTCGGAAGAGATGGTAAGCGTCCATTTTTCTGGTTAGCGGTTCATAAGGACAGGGCAACTGCATCTATTTTTCAAATTAGAAGAGGGATTAAACTAATGTTAAGCATTAGAATTATACATAAATTTATCGGGGAATTATCGATGTTTATGATAAGAAAGCAATATTGTAAAGTGTCGAAGTGATGTGGATATCCTTAGTGAAAATAGTCCAAGGTGGCTTACAATTTTCTTTAGTGCAGAAACTACTGCCATTTTCGAGCAAGTTATACCAGAATATTAAAGCATAAAAGGAAAATTCGAGTATGCTAGTCAATTCATATAGAAGGTGATCAAAATAAAACACCCCTACTCTGAGCTCTTTATATAGCAAACTTCTTGGTGCAAAGACTCCAAAACTGTTGAGCATGCTATTCAAGACATGAGGAGAAGGATTTCACGAAAAAAAAATAGTTCCAAAAAACAAAGGCAGATGGCACTGTACAACGGAAAATATGCTGAAAAGAGACAAAATACACATTTGAAGCACATTTTATTCGATCGCATCAAACATTTAATCACAAGGACTTATCCATCCTGGGGGAATTGCTCAATATGGTTCCCTTCTTCAAAATGTAAAATCTACATTCTGTTGACAGCTTATTCAACTGTGGATCGTAATTGGTCAATTATGATGCTTCTCACAGGCAGAGTGATACTGATCTGCCATGGTTTTAATTTGTAATCGATAAACAAGATTTTTTAAGTATCCCCACAGTCAAAAATCACAGGGATTAAGATCTGGAGAATGAGATGGGCCATGCGGTCTGGAACGCAAGACTAATTACTCTATCATTAATAAAATGTTTTTGAAGACACTGTTGCACATAGAGACCATTGTGGGGAGGCACTCCAAATTGCATAAGAGTAATTCAATAAAGACATTGCGTGTTTTTCAACTGTGAAGGTGTTCTGCACACTGAATTTTTGGCTGAAAAGAGGGCAATAACAATCGGCCTATTATGCAGAACGTTAAGGAAGTGGAGAAAGGTTATCAAAGACCGTCGATGCGACAAAGTAAGCGATGACAATTTATTGCTGCATGATAACACCAAAGCGCCGTATATAACACAAAATATACATTTTTCTGAAGAAACTGAAATCGGAAGCTTCGCCCCACCCACCATAGAGTCCTGAACTATCTTTGTGTGATTTCCAGTTGTTTGGGGGAAAAAAACGACTTCTACACCCGACATTTTAAATCAATGATGAAGTTAAATTAGCTGTATTTAGTTGGGTAGAAAAAGCTTGTGCAGATTTCTATTTTATTGCAGTGAAAAATTATAATCCGTAGTACAACATTTTTTCAATATGCTTGGAGATTATATTGAAAAATGGCTTATGTGATTTAAAGAATAATAATGTTTAATTACAGTTTCTGTTTTGCCAATTTTATTCAAGTGCATCTTACTTGATTCATAGAAATGATATCAATCTATTCTTTAAAACTCTTATCTTCTTCTTCTGCAATTAAAATGTTAACATGCTTGCATTTTTCTAGATTATGTTTAAACAATAACGAATCAATATGAACAGATTGCGACCAATTAATACCATTTTCTTTCACCTAAAATTTTTACTCTAAAAGCTTACCAACTTTGTTCTCTAGCACTTCAAATATATTTTTGATATTAGTTACAATTTCATGATACATGTCTTTATCAATAGAAAAAAATATCTTAAAAATCTTCGTATTTGCATATTTATAAAGTAATTTTGACTATAAATTTTAATAAAAACACAACAGTCAGAAGTCAACTGCATTATGACAAATTGCGCTTCCAACCTCCCACCCAACTGTTGTGGTGTGGAAGTTTGAATAGGGAGTACCATCTCAAGTGTCATCCTTGTCCTCTAGCCTCGGTTCACAATTACATGGTTCACCCCAAAACAGCCATAGTGTTACTTTAAAACGAGAGATTAGTATAATTAACAAATTCCAACCTTCCCGAAGTCGGTCGGAACATTTGAATCATTGGAAAAACATAAATGCGTTTTTCAATTTACGAATTTTTCATACATCATGAACTAGCATAGAATGGAAACAATTTCTTCCGTGTTTGTAGATAAATATGCAGTTTTTACATCAAAGAACTTTACAAACAAATTTAATTTAGACGTAAATACAATTAATAATCAGAAAAATCCTATGTTTATGACTGTTGAAAATGATTCTGTATAATCGTCACATTTTATGCAGTTAAAATTAGCTGTAACAACCCTGAACTGACTGGTATTTGTTTAAATTTGAGCCATTCCTAACGTCGGCGTCAGATTTGATTTACGCATTACTCTGCAACTCGACATCTGTTGTCTGGCTTTCATCTCCCATAGCGCCATCAACCTGATGAGGATTTCGAATACGGCGTGGGAATTGAGTTATTACTCTCTCACTCGCTGTAGTTTCGGCAGGAATTTCTAAGTGAGTGATTCCATTTTTTTTCTCATCAATCTCGTTTCTTTTTGGAAAGGTTTCGATCAAGTATTCTAGAAGAGTCTACTTTTGTTATTCCTAAACCGTTTCTATCTTTTAAAGTTTCGTGGAATTTAACTTAATTTTCCACATTTACTTTTCAGATCTTTTTTTCTCGAAGTATAGAGGAAGTATAGTCAATCTTCAAAAAATTCAAGTTCGAGATAAAGAATGTTAATAACATAATAAATAATGTTATTGACAATTTCTTTACTTTTTCTCTTGGCAGGGATTTTGATAACTCCACTATGAACAACTTCGTTGACTGCATTCATTCCCTTTTTCTAAGAGTGGCAACTCTTTTCATTCTTTCCCCAAGAATAGTAATTAATTCCACTATTTCACTAAGGATGGCAATGGTTCTCGACAGCAACGACAAAATATTTCACTTAATCCCTATTCTTTCTGAAAGGACACCCCTTCGAAATTTGGAGTTCCAGGAGGTTTAGGATTGGTAGAGCGTTCCTAGAAGTTCGTTGAGCAACAATTATATACGGTACTTTTGTAATGCAACTCCTTTTTGTAACAAAAAAGAAGCTGGAGTTAATGTTGATGTTAATTCCCGCCTATATACAGGATTTTGCCACATTCGAAAATGTAAAACGATATTCCCCTTTTCTCTTTCAAATGGTATCAAATCATCTGAGATAATCGTGAAACACCAAACTGTTTTGAAATATCTCATAGGCTAGAATTTGTTTGTTCTTAGATAGACTCAAAGATAGCTTTTTCTACTTAAATTCTCTGTAAACTCTCTTCCTCTATCAACATTAGTGTCTGTAAATGATCCTGTTTCCCACAGTTGTTGATGAACATGCGCAAACATTTGATACTAGGCAAATGTAACTCTGTGTATATTTATCTAAATTGATGAGAGATTTACCTTACCAAATCTTAAGTTAGATGCATATGCGCAAGTTCATTCATTCGAAAAGTTGTAACAACGTAATCGTTCACATAATGGCCTATGCCTCTATGGGAGAATGTAGCGAGGCATTAGGGATGAGATTGGAGTCTCCGGTGAAGATCGGAGTATGCATGGGCGTCCGCATGCGCAAAAGAGAGCAAATGCTCTTATAAAGAGTGCCATCAAATTGATGTGGCAATGCATGTGAGGACACAATATTGTAACTCCATATTGTAAACTTCGACTATTGAGGAGCAGCGTTGAGTTATTGGATTTGTGACAGGGGAAAGTGTTCCACCAGACACTAATTATTGCCGGAGGGGGGGGTGTTCCACCGGACACTAATTATTGCCGGATGCCTTATACAGGGAAGATTGCGTCAGTGAGAAAATTGAGTGCCCGTTTTCGTGCTGGCTGTGAGAGTTTGGTTTAGGATCCAAGACCAAGCCAGGCAAACACAGTCATTAAGATCGATCAAGGTGGACGATTTAGTGAGAAGTGATCGCCGTGTCCCATTGTGAATGTTGGATGTGAAAGTGAATATTAACGTTGGAACAGAGATGAACAATTGTTCATGACAGGTTGCATTATCTGAATGTGTGCAGATTATTGTTATCTGCGCAGTGGGTTCCGAAGCAGCTGATAGACCAGCACAAGGAACTGCGTATGGGGCTACATCAGCATCGATTTCGGTATCAGGAAGACCCCCGCTTTCCTTTAGAGGATCATCACAGGCGATGAGAGTTGGTGCCATCACTACGAAACAAAGCGGGACAGCATGCAATGGAAGCATACGTCGTCATCTCCCCCCTAAAAAGTTCAAAGCTGTGGCTTTTCTCATGTTTTTTTGACGATGTTCTCATGTTTCTCTTTCTCATGTTTTTTTCTTGTTTAACTCCACGAGAATAGAAGAAGCATTAATTACGATGATTATTGTCAGACTCTCTGAAGACTAAGCAGGTTCATCAAGACCGGGATACTCACGGAGGGTGTAGTTCTGCACTATGATAACACGGTTCCAGGATCATACACGTGGAACTGGCCAAGTTCAAATGGGAGCAGTTCGACCTTCCACCTTACAGCCCAGACATATCTCCCTGCAATTTTCATGTGTTTGGTCCCCTGAAAAAGCATTTTAAAGGGAAGCGCTTCAACTCGGACGATGAAAAGGACTCTGTGCAGAACTGGGTCTCGTCACGGCCACAGGAATTCTGGGAAAAAGGAATCCTACGCTTCGTTCATAAATGGGATCGTTGTGTTCAGGCTTATGGTGTATACTTGGATAAAGTCTTTGGATAAAGTCCCAAAGAGTCGTTTTGTACCTTTTTATTTGAACCCACCTTGTACTAGTTCATGTTACTTTGGTGAAATCTCCTTTTTAATTGACGACTGGCTACACACGTCTAACAGCTTTGTACAAGAATGAGAGTTTCTGGTTTAAAGTACTCCTTATTCTGCAGTGTGTTTAATTCAGTTCATGCTTTCTTATGTGAAATAGTCTTCTTTCCTTGTTTCTCATTTCCTCACTAAATAAAGATGATGCATTCAGAGACACCCAATGAATATGGTAATTCTGACCATATCGTCAGAATTACTGCACCCATCATCGCAACCTAGGTTAAAACTTTTCCTCTTTTTCAAAATCATTTTATTCACCCTTTTTTCTTTTATTTTCTCATGTTTTTTTTTCTTAATCCTTTTTATGGATTTCGTTTCTTATTAAATGTACCACCATGGTACTTAACCCCTGATTCCTCTTCAGGTGAGTCAGCCAAGAAATAAGTCTTTTTTATTAATCAAATCATTGTTACATTCTTTCCAAGATGAAATCTTAAGTCAAGTTTTGATCACTTAGAGGGCATTCTAATACTTAAGGCAAAACGTCGAACAACATGAATTAAATATAAATCAAGATAAATCTCTCAAGTTTTAACATTTTACAACTTACGCCGTCGCATGGTTTCGGACATTTTGTAGATTAATAAAAATATTATAAGTAGAAAACAATAAAGTAATTTTTAAAAGCGTAATAAATAGGCAAAATAAAAGAAAATATTTATATTTTATTTAAAATTTTTTCCCGTTTAGTAACTGTAATGGAGCACATGTTCACAACCTTTTACAAACCGTTTAAGATTTACATTAATTGGGCTGATGTAAAAATATATGTTATAAAATTTATATTTAATGAATATACCGATTATAAATTTTAAAATTTACTCATGAAGCTCGTGTTCAGCTTGTGCCTATTACAACTAGCCCTAGATTCCCCTACATATCCTACTGAGTGAGTGCAGTACCAAAACTTTTATTACAACTTTTCACCATTGAATATCAAATTTTTTACATAACCCAATTTGACAAGATGTTCGCACGTTTCGATTTTGTACATCAGACAATGAATTGTTACTTGCATTTTGTTTTTGCGATGGTCACTGTCTAGTTCTTCAGCTAATTGAAAAATAAAATTATCCCGAGATATTTTTAGTACAGTGGTTCGCAAGGTTTGTAAATAGTAAGTCCAAATATATGACTCATACACTTATTGTACACAGCCGTTATTTTTTCCCCTTTTTGTTATTTCACAAGATTTGAAACATTTGGTGGCAAATTAAGTAGCCCGTCAATTTGACGGATTTTCGTAAAAATAGGTATACATCATATATAGAAATAATAAAATGTAGGTCTTTCGGAGGATCAACGGAAAACTATATTCAATGTATTATATCATTAAAAACAATATGTAATATCTTAAGAATAATACTTACATGTTCTAAATTTTAAGGCATGAAATCGGAAACCCGTCAAATTGACGAGTTCCGTAAATCTAGAGTTAAGAGTGAAATTCTTTTCCTTCAAAAGCAACTGATTGCAGATAGTGATAGTATATTTGAACTTCAATTTATTTGATCATTTCAATTTCAATTCTGCAGAACTCGGGATTTATTGTTCAAATATATTTTCTTTTTAATTATTCCCAGAAATGTAATGCATAAAAATGAATTTTTGTTTGTTCGTATCTGCCATTTTGTTTGTTCGTATCTGTATGCGCTGTCATATTTTTCAATCGACTACTATAAAACTTTGTCAACTTTTTGATTGCATTTGCTCAAAGGTTGCATTTTAAAACTGACAATTGAAAAAAGACAAACAGTAAACGGTGCATTTCATTCGGATTTAATCTCAAATATATCACACAAAATAAAATGATCATGTGCTAATCAATGTGAGTGAAATGATATCGAAAATATATTGTACAAGGACTAATTTTTTTCCTTCTCATTAAAGAATAGTCCTTTACCCGGGTTGTTATCATTCAGCTCGAGCAATATTTTGTCCGTAGCAAACTGTACGTATTTTTCAAAATTTATCTCACATTAACAAAACAATTATTATTATAGATTCTGGTCACCTTAATCTATACATAATGGAAATTTTCAAGAGTAAACTGCAATTGTTTTACATATTCAGCTAATCGACAAACGATATTTTGGTTGTAAAAGCGTATATTACGTTGATTGCTTCACCAAAAAATATTTTCTCGAAAATTTGTCACGTAAAAGATATACCAGCCCAGCACGTAGAAATAAAACGATTCGAGCTTCTCAAACAAACGAAGAACGACAAGCCAACATTACAACAGACTGTTTACGAAATGCAAATTCACGTGCTTCAGAATCTCAAGATCAACATGCGGCAAAAATCGAAAGACAACATTTATATGCTACCTAGTCACGCGCATCAAAATCATAAAACCAATATGCGACAAAAAGGGAGAAAATGGTTCTTAAGGGAAATACGATTAGAGAAAATGATCTCATTTCACGCATTTCTTTTATTCACTCATACTTTTTAATTTCAAATAACTTCAGTTTATTCGTTTTGCATTCTCGATGACTACCAACAAGGCGCTTCTGGTGTGCTTGAAGTGCCGCACACCTGAACACAATCACTTCAACCTTGAATATCCATGTTTTTCACACGATCAATCGTACACTGAATGCTTACAAGTTGAACAGCTAAAAAATATTTGTTTTTGATGGAGACGAAAAAACAAACAAACAAAAAATATTGTAGATCCTACAGCACTTGAATTATATATATATATATATAT
>JAOUZG010047196.1:2017067-2185118 GCA_026289955.1 Argiope argentata
TATATATATCATTACATTTCAAAGAATGAATTCATTGCCGACAAGAAAATAAATATCATACTTACTATTAATAATAATTAAACAACACAGCTATTTTAAATTTCAAATGATATTTCCAATATTATTTTTTCTGTGGCAGCAACGAGCTGGATACTAGCAAGTGAAATAATAAATAAATATTCATTTTGAAAAGATGATCCAAATAAGAAACTATCGTATGTAGGAACTCTTATAATCTTTTGTGGACGAGAATTTCCCAAAATACTATTAATACCAACTTAATTTGAATAAACTGGAATTCAACCTTTGTTGAAAGAGGTTAGTTACAGATATGTCAATTAGAATTACTATAATTTCAGAGAAGATATAATAATTTCAACAGAAATGAGCAAACGAAGACGGAGGCTGAGTTGGCGCCATGCTATCCAATCTTACAGATTTGTGGTGGTGTCCTGGTGAAGAAGTTTCGGGACGGAGAGTAGTAGAAACTCCATTCCAGGAATCTATCTTTAAATCTGGAGTCGAAGATCAAATGATCGCCTTCATTGTGCTTGATGGAAACAGTGCGAGCTTTAGGAGGTGCGGAGTCCAATTGGAAAAAAATTTGGAGAGTACGTAGTTCCTATTAAATGTAACTCAGAAAAGGAAAAGATTTAATTAATTTTTTTCAGAAACATGTTTATTTCTTAGTTAACAAATAGATTTATTTTAATTACTCTTATTTTTTAATCATTAATTATAATTTTATATATTATTGAATCGTAAAATAATTCCTCTCTCCTTCAAATTTATTTTTCCTTGGTTCCACGCACATATAAGTAAATTTATAGATACATTCTAAAGTAAATCCTGAAAAAATATTAAATTCTGTTTAATCATGGAGAATACAAACGTGTGCAAAGTTTCAATATTTTTGGGTGGGAATACCATTACATAGAAAGATATTTCTTTAATTACATCAATTTAAAATTTCATTACAATGTACTATAGAAAGAAAAACAAGTCTTCGATATCAAATGTATGATATGTAAAAATAAATAATTTCCAGGTTTCTATTAAAGTTTATTATTATTATTATTATTTATGTAGCCTTGTAGAAATGAGTTAATCATATTATTTCAGATGATAAAATGATTATACAGAGCATAATTTTTTTTCAATATGTTTAAAAAAAAACTGCTTTGGAATTTAGTTTATCTTAAATTTCCATTCGCCATAATTAAGTCTAATATTCAAACAAGGAAAAAAATCTATTTCATCCGAACATTTGAAAAAATTCCTTTCATCCTTTTATTTACTTCTTTTACCGTGAATATCCAATGGGGCTTGTATTTTTATATATCCATGGTATTATACAGAGTCTGTTAAAACCAGTGAAGCTTTTGTTAGCAAATGGTGCAAAACAATGAAAAGAGCGAGACTCGACTCATTCCAAGCTACAAAAATAAATAAATAAATAAAAGAAAAAATGTGGAAAAGAAAAAGAATTTTTAGGTAAAATTGGCATAGTATTTCATTCATCTTATAACTGTGAACGAGCAATCCTTGTATACAATGATAAATTTATTTCTTGTATCTCACTCCATGATGAAAAAACGGTATCATTTTTCACAATTACAAAAAAGAAACTTAATTGCAGTTAAGAAAGCGCTTAAACCATAAAACTGTGGTGACTTATGTCCTTACAGTAACTAACGATGCTAAAAAATCGCATTGCAAATTTAGAATTTGAAAACTATATTGGACCAATGCATACATTTCTATAAAATATTCTAGACCATCATTGTAAAACAGAAAACACGTTTCTTCCCGAACAAGAATTAAACAAATGAGTTCGGATTGCTATACACTAGATAAAAAATGATTCACAACCTATTATCACAATTTCTGGTTGAGTTCATCGATAATTATAGGTTAGTCGACTCTAGTTTTTAAATGCTTGAACCAGGAATAAATTCTTCGCAGAATCCCTTAACATAAAGAAACTGAATGTCTAACTTTAAAAATAGTTTTAATTCTGAGTAAGTGTAAATTATGATTTTGACCTGTTCCTTTGAAAATTTCAGAAATGCATTCTTTTCGGTTTTAAAATTTAGGGATAACCCCAGATCATATGATCTCTTAGAAATAATTAATATGTTCATTCCTTACGATGACCAAAAGAATGGCAGTCCCTTTCCATTTATCAACGAGATCGTCAAAGTTTCAATAGAAATTTATTTTGAATAATTTCAAGATATTTAGTTATAGTCATATGATGGCAAAACGCTCAAATTTAGAACAAATCAAGCTGTTCAAAAACTTGGAGTTATTTTTGCATCTAGTTTTGAAGTAACAGAGAGCTATTTATGGACGACTTCATTTTTGAATCATGGTCGAATAAGGACTGCATCTGTGCATCCTCTCCTCTAAAATTCCACGCCAAACCAACAGATTCAAGCTACAGAAATGTTCTTAGATTACATGTGCAATTGCTTTGTATTCAATGTATTATTTTGTCGTTGTTGCTTCTAATGGCACTTGCGATGAGCAAGCTTGCTGATGCAGTCAACGATTTTAAGCAGAGAGTGCGTCTCTTGTTTTTTAAGTAGCACCAACTAGGGCCAAGAGTAACTCTTAGCTACTACCGCATCACATTTGCTTTCACAGTCCCTTGTTACAAGGGAGGATTCACATATCTCCTAGATAGAACAGAAGAACAACCATGCCGAACCAGGAATCGAACCCAAGACGCCTTGATCACGGAAAAGACGTATTATTTTAACGCATTCAAACCCCAAACACTTGAGAATTTTTTACTATTACCATATTTTTACAAAATCGGGTATCGGATAAAAAAACAAATAAAAGATATTATGGTCAAATATCGAAATAAAATCAAATTGCTAGATTTTATTGGGTGTAGCGCTATACAATCAGAAGTTCAAATGATTTGCCTTGAAGCGAGGTATATCTTGTGAATTGGATTCAATACCTCATTTCACTATATAAATTAGAAACGAAAAATCTAGAACTAACTAAATCATTTTAATATAAAACATATTAATACTTTGAATTCGTCAGGAATAAAAATGACAGTTTGTAAGTGATCTCTCCTTCGGCTCGAGCGGGATAGAACTTAAAACCTTCCTACCAAAGGGATGGGGCCAATGAAGATGCCTCGGCTTAATGGATAGGATTCGATTGTTACACCATCGAGTACAGATTTGAAAACAAAAAACAATTTATGGAAATCTGAATATATAAAGATTACATGGACTTAAATACTTTAATCTCTTTATGATTTCTAATTTAATCTTTCATTATGATTGAGCTAATTAAATGAAGGGGTTAGATAATGAAACGAATAGAAAGACGATTATGATTTTTATTAAAAATTTTATCGATTTTTACAGGAAGTTAAGATATAAATTAAAAAGAAAAAGAAACTGACCGTAAATTGTAGCTGTAAATTGTAACTAAAAACTAACTGTTCAATTTGGTCGAATAAAACGAATACCTTTTTAAGATTTAAAAAAAATGGAGTCGCACAGCGCTTCAGATTAACCAACTTTGTTGATTTCCCAAGAATTTCATTATAAAATAATCATCAAACTAATATATCAGAAAATGAAATGAACATATTTAATAATTTATGATGAGATCAGTTCAAAGGTATTTTTGATTTTATAAAAGAAAAAAAAATGAATGCTGAAAAGGATTTTTTCCAAAATTAATAATTTTTTTAAGATACACTAATATTTGATGTTTCCCTGCTTTTTTTTATTGATTTCGATTAATATTTTCTTATTTTAACAGAAAAGAGTGCATCATTTCTTTTTCGCTAGTTAACTTTTGCATGCTGTTCGAAGACACGTAACAGCAAAACTCGGAACGTGCCTGAGAATTGCGCTACAAGTTGACACTTCGAGCAGCTTTGTGCGTAAACTTCCGTGAAGACGTGACTTTCACAAAAGAATTCTCTGTATGGTATAAAGTAGCTCCATCCATCTTGTGAAGGAGTCTCCAAGAAAAAAAATCGGGTCTTCATTAGTCTCTTGAGAAGAGGAAAGAAAATTTTTCATCGACATCAATTAGTTCTCAGGATTCGAATGCTTTTTTACACTTAAGAATTTTTTTTTTATTTTTTTCAAAACCTGAAAGGCAGTTTTTTATATTGTATTTTGACAAGATTTAATTAACAGATAGTTGTCAATGATAAAATACCATTTTGATATCAACTATAATCACTGAACGTACTTCTTCTAAATCTACAGGTTTATTTTATTTAAATTATGCGTAAATATATATTATCCTGGTGGTGGGAATTTGAAATGCAGTTAATATCGCAGATCGTAGCTGCTTCAGAATATGTGATATTGATTTATCTTGAATGCTTACATAGCTTATTCTGGTGACTCCTCTGCTCCAACATGTTTTTCTTTGTTTAAAAGTGTATTATTTTTGAAGCGAATTTTTAAGAACAAAAATAAATAGCCAGTGTTCATGGAGCTAAATCGACTAAATGCACGTTATATTCAGTCTGTGCTAAACATTTCGACGGAGCCAAATTCGCGTGTTTTCATTTAAAACGGCCTTTTTGGGGCCATTACCCCCACCCCCTTGAGATGCCAGAGGTAAAATCTAAACGTCCTGGTCACGAAAACTCTGAAATGAGAAAGATTTCGGGAGGTTTCGTTTCGTCAACTTTAACGATTTATAAAGACAGCCAAGTTTGGCGAGATTTCCTCTGAAAGTCCCCCTGAGGATCCCAGATGGCACGCCAAGCCCAAATCAATACTGGGAGGAATCGGAGTGAAAGCAGTTGAGGGGAAGCCAATGAGAGTTGAACGAAACGAGTAACAGTGTGCTCGCGTCTCTCCAGCTTTCGAGAAACACCGCTTCACGTTTCTGGAACAGGCCCAAAGTGTCCAAAGACTTCTTAACTACTTTTTTAACCTAACAGGTGGCAGAGCAGGGGAAAGATTCCCCTAGCAAAGAACGGGTCGGGATGTCAAGATGCCTGGTGGACGGAGGGGTCTCGTCGCACCGCAGAACACCTTCCTCGAAAACATTATCAGAAGATACAACTCCTTATGTAAGTTCTGTTTTCTCCCTTCATTTTTATTGAGCAGGATCACGGTCCGCGACGGGGTGCTGGAGGTTGACTTTCTGGAAATGGCTGGGTTTGATTGATGTTGCTAGGAGACTTTCGACCACCTGTGGTGGACAAAAGGATAGGAAAGTTAGTTTGAACGCAGATTCATAGTTTTGTCGAATTTCACTCTCAAGATCGATGACCGGCTATCGATCGTTGTGTCCTGGTCGACCTCTGTCCCTAATACCTCCATCCCCCCCTCCATTGAATGGAAGAAATGTCATAATATTATACTTTTGAACACTTCCCTATCCCCCCGCTGACGATGGTTATTTTCATTGCGAGATCGCTGCCTGTTGCAAGGGCTTCTTTGACCTACATTGGATGTTGTGGAAAAAGCAGCCTGGGGACGATATGGCAAAGGGACACTCATTTCCCTCATTAATCCCCATCAAATAAATAGAAATTGGCATCCATTAATAGGTTTTCAATAACTTGACAGCGATGAGGGTGATTCGTGCTTTGTTTACACGTTCGCGATCTCGCCTCTTACTGAAACAATATTTCATTACAGCTTAAAAAAATTTATGTTGAAAACTATTTAATTTACTGACAAGTTTTTAAATAAGGTATTTCGGAAAAATAAATATTTCATTCAGAATTTCATTGAGCTATTATTTATAGATTTCTGGTATGCGTTTCTGATTTTTTTGTTTCTTCAAATTATATCAAAAATGCTGTATATAATTCCCCGTTTAACTCTTTGAAGCAAACGTATGTCTAGAAACAGTTTTTCTTTAATGTAGATTTTTATGTTCTTCTAAATGTATAAAAGTTCAATGCGAAACTTTAACTACTTCAAAGTTTTGAAATAAAATAATCATTATTTTAAAAAGTTAATAAGTGAAAAATTAATAAATGATTAACATATTTTCGATTTTTCTTATAGCAGTAGAATGATTTTACAAATATGAATAAATGATCATTCGATATCTATTTTTTTCTTCATAACAGATGCAATATTTTTAATTAAAGAATTGCGCATGTTCAATTGTAAGTGAAATCAAAGATTTGTTATAAAATTTAGTTGAAGAAAAGTAGGTTTATGTGTATTTTGTTTCTTCATTTTTCTGGTTTCAATATATAAGAGAAATTTTGCTATGTCATGAAACATCCTTTGTTTTTGGTTGCCTGAAAAAATTAGAGTACTTTTAAAAATTCTTATACTTAATTACGAAGATGATTTGATTATTTACAAATGGTAATATTAAATACATAATTTTATTAAAATATTTATGAATCTTTATATAAAAATGTTTAAAGGCTTTGAAATCTTATTTATGCCTATTCTTTTGGTATTTTTTATCGTGTAATTTTGCTATTAATATTTTTCTACAATTTTATGCTACTTGATTCTACCTTGTAGGTGACTTTATATAACAATTTTTGTCAAATTCTTCTCTTTTGACGTTATAAATATATTATATTTGTATATGATTGTCCAAGTAAAGGGCATTAAATAATACAATAAGACATTATTGTATTATTAGTATTTACAAAAAAAGTTAAAATTTTCATTTTTTGTATCATAAAAAATATTTTGCTTGTTTTAGTGCTATAGTTAATAATAATTGAACTTAAAAAATGTCAGCTGTGCACATACTTGTATAATTGTAATTTCACGAATTTACATTTGGTTAAAATATGTTACCGACAGCTCTTTAAAGAAAGCTATTTGTTGATTTTTGCGAAAATCCCGCAATTTTTTAAAGCCATCATTTCCCCCTTTTTTTGAATAAATAAATAAAGAGGTTCTTTCAGTAGTAGTATTTTTGCTCTTAATCAAATAGAAATTAGACTTTTTTTAAAAAAAAGAAACGATCAAATTTTCCGATTATATGAGATTTGTTACGAAATTTATTATTCTTTAACACTATTTTCTATAATTCATGATCTAAAGTTGTACGGATAATATTTACCTAAAATTAGTAAAATAATACTTTTGATAATATTACTTTCCATTGTTCCTGAAGTATCAGGTTCATATGCTTTTCGTAAGGATTGATTCAAATGATTCGTAAATGGACTGTTCTAGTTGGTTTTATTTATTCGAATTCTGCTTAACCAATTTTTGAATTGAAATATTACGAAAATGGCGACAGCATCATTTGTAAAAATCTGAAAAATCAAAATATTTCTGGAAATTTGATTCTTTGAAAATAGATTGTACTTCAAACGCTGAATGTTATATAGTAACTTCAAAGAACTTTGAAGAATCTACATCTGGATTTTAGTGCACTAGAAAATGAGAAAAATCAATTGAGAACCGTAAAAAATAAGAATATTTCTTCAACATTTAATTAAATGTCTATATAAAGAGTGTCAGATGTTTTGGTCGGTCACGCTATTTATCCTAGTTAGGCATTAGTTGCTATCCATGATTTTTAAAACTATTGCTTTACGATGAAGTTGATTTGAACACGGTTTTGAAGTTTGAGCTTTACGAGTTAGTTTTAAAATAGTTATAGAAAATGAAACAAGTTCAGAAATTAAGAATATCTTTGATAGTGATATTGACAAATAGTAAAGCAAAACTATTTTTAAAGACATCCAATGGATTTTGGATTGAAATGTAAATAAATATCCAAGTAGTATCTAAATTAATAGTTGTTCTGAACATTTGAGGCTTTTTTACAACTATTATTTCTTGCAAGTTAGTAAATAGAAACAAATATAAAGAAAAAATTGTTTCACCTGAGTAAAAAAAATTGTAGAATGTTTTTCCTAGATATTTAATAGTTTCTAATGTTGTAAATTGCCGAATAGTAACCAATCTATTCAAAGATAGTCGATGATTGATGAAATATACTTACATTAAGTGCTTTTCCTTAAAGAATTAAGAATATTGGGAATTTGAAATTTTTGAAATTTGTTTTGTAAATTAAGTATAAAAGACCGTTTGTTGAAATCATCTAATAAAGCAATAAAAGAAATGAGTAACGCACATTAAAATTTTTTAAGATTCCATTTTTTTAATCAAGTTTCTTTGAATAATATTTCATAGAAAACATTTGTTGCTGTTTTTCTTCTTATTGCTATCAAAATACAAATCCAGATGTCTTTAGGTAGAAAGAATGCCTATTCGCCACAGCTGTTGTTAGGGTTACATTTTATAAAATATTGATTGATACTCAGAAAAATTGGCGAAAATCTCTACTACATAAGAATTCTTTGAAATATTTACCAGTTGATTTTAAAAAAGTCGAATAATTTTTTTTGAAAGATCAGCATTTGGATTTTCTTATAAATAGTTAATATCCTTTCACATTTTGAAATTTTTTCTGTCATAACTTTGCTTAGTTCGTTTTTCGTATGACTATTGTGTCTTCTTACTTTAGCTTTTAGTTTTCCCTAATTGTGTTGTGTTGAATTAAAATCCGCTGACTAGAATGGTGTTTTCAGACTTTGTAGAAAATTATAGACACCATAGGCGGAGGTTGAGAGAAGTACTCTTGGGATCGCTATCCTGATAAATAAAATAAAACTGCTTCCATTACTCAGATTTTGGGCTAAGGGTTGAAAACTTTAACTTGTTTTTAAAATATTTAAATAAAGATAACAATTCATTATTCCATCTATAAATACCTTAATCTTTATGCCTTCAAGGCACCCAACATATGAATGCCCCACCGTCAATGTTGTTTGGATTATATTCTCTGTGTTTACTTCTACGTATAATTAACCCTTTGGGTACATTTGAGATATCAGAATATTCCGTATTTGTTTGAATTTATGTTTCTACTTTTTTGTAATTCTAATTAGCTTAAGTCATCTGAATATCATGAAGCAGTCTATACTCTGAATAATAAGAAATAAATAAATTGTTACGGAAAATCGACTGCCTTCACACTTTCAAAATTTAAATGCGCTTCAAATACAAAAGTTGTTTTAAATAAATGTGTAGTCAAAGGGATAAGTACCACCCAAATATATTAAATTTGCTTTCATCTACGAATAAACATAATGGGCTTCGGGTGTTTTTGTTATTAATTTCCCGAAGAAAAATCTAAGTTTTCAGTTTATTGAAAAAAAAATATTACTTTTTCCCAATTGGAATCCAGCTGATATTGACATTCATCGAACAGTTTCTGGTGAAAATGAAAACCTTTTGGTAAATTGCAGAATTTTTTACAGCACTCAAATAGGGGATGATCTAGAACTTTTTTAAAACTATAAATCTCTTGATTAGGCCAATTAAATATGCTGGAAGATCCTTTTTTGTTTTGTTGTCGGTTCGATTTTTTAAATTATTTCATTACAGACAGCACCGTTGAATGGAATAAATTTATTAACTCAGCGATATGCCGAAGTGATTTAACACTGTTATGATAAAAACCAATCATTTTTCGAATGTTCTTTGTTATTTTCTTACCAATATGTGTGATTTTGAAATAATAAATAGAACGCGGAGAAGCAAGTGAGCTAGAAATAAGCTTTTGAAATGTCACCAATGCAGAAGCAAGTGAGCTAGAAATAAGTTTTTGAAATGTCACCAATGTTAAAAAAATCCAGCCGACAATAATTTTAATCATTCATTTATCTTAACTTTTCGACTTACGAATAATTTTATAACGTGCTATATTCCCGCTTTCTTGATTTTTCACTTTTATTAAAAATTGCAATAAAATTGATTTTTTTCCACAGATATAAAAAAAATCATGTGATTATATAAAAATATGAGGCTTCATATCTGAATTCAGTTCTAAGCTATAGGGCTTTTTTTTGTATTTCAACATTGTACGAAAACTTTTGGAGCCATTACACATCAAAGCGATATGATAGTACCATCAGAGGATTAAGGATATTTGGTTCTTATCTCAATTTTTCCTCCCTAATTAAGTTCGCATTTTGCAAAACGTTTTTGATCCTTCTGTACTGCTTCTCTCCTGGTTAGATTATATGGAGTGAAAATATTGTATGGTTTTAATATTTTAACCCGGCAATTCTTTACCATTTAACGCTAACTATAACTGTGAGATGTGATTAAAAAATAGTTTAATACTTATTTTCATAACAGAACGAGGAAAAATTGACGACTGAATATGGCTTTGAAATAAGACCCTGTCATTTTCTTCAGTGTTGTAATGAACGATGAACAGAAATGTGTTTAGTCCTTATTTGTGAAGAGAAAATTTACAGCTTCAGCATAACTAACTTATATTTAACAAAAAATTATTATTGGGGAGTTAATGAAATATTTTTCTCTGTCCAATTTCATTGTTACGAAAATCCAAAGAAAACAAGTAATAAAAAAAATTGAGGGAATTCCTACTTAGGTCAACAAAGAAAATTTATTTTAGTTACTTTTAACCCTTTGCACTCGATGGTGCCTCTTCGGCACCATTCAAGACGGTGCATCATTTTGACGTTTTATTCATTTATTTTTCAATTTTGACTATTGAAAATATTTACAGAATGGTAAAAAGACGAGAAATTCGATTTTAAATATACGCACACACACACACATTTGGACCAGCTCTTGTATAGTGAATAATTATGCATCGAATTAGTTTTCAGAGTGGAAAGGGTTAATTAAATAATTATGATTAATATAAATAATTTATCAAAAATTTTTATTGATTTTTCGCAAGAATTGAACTCGCATTCTTCACCTTCACGTGAAAAATATTGATCGATTGAGTTACGGACTGTCAATTTATTATTACAAATTATTCATTACAAACTGCCAAAACTCTATTTAAAGTATTAAAAATTCATTCAATTTAATTAATGAATCAATATTTGAAAAGCCACTACAAGTTGACAAAAATGTTTTTGAACTTGAATGGATGAATAAAAAGTATTTTATTGACGATTAAAAATTTGAACTAGATATATGCAGAGAGTGTGAACTAATAGTATGAATTAAATGAGATTATTTTCATGAGGTTCTAATATACTCCTAAACTACAAGTCTAGATCAGATAATCAAGATTATCAATTAAGATATGAATTGAAATTTTCAATATAAAGTTTTGTAAAATCTTAAATTTCAAATGGAAATGAACATTATTAAATTATTTTTTTAAGACAACTAAAAAGTTAATTATTTTTATTTTACTAATTGTGTCGATAGATTTTAAATCTCCATTCATTGTGGAGATTTAAAAACTTGCATATCAGCTAAAAAAGTGTTTACAAGTTTATGATATTTGAATAACTAAGTCACATCAAATTCTAAATATTAAATGTTATCTAAAATTGAACTAGAACATTTTGTTTCATTAATGAATTGTCAAATTCCCTACATTGTTTGCTTCGAAATATGTTCAACAATGACTAATCTTACTTTGAAGTATGTTAATTCGATGCATATGTAAGATTTTATAGAATTGGTTAACATTTTAGAGTAAAACTCTAATAAAGAACTACTTAAAAAGGGATAAAATAATGCTTTTTTAAAATTTTATATTTGCAGTTTGACCAAGAGCTGCCAGTTCACAGAGCCTGAAAAATCTCTTGTTTTTGAAATAAGGATGGCAATGCTCTTTGGGTAAAATTATTTAAATAGCTATTTTAAGTTGAAAGTAGAATATTATCCCTTCAGATTAAGAAGTATGTCAGAAAATATATCTTGCAATAGCAACATCACGAATTTAAAGTTTTAATGTTATACTTGAAATATACATATCGCTGTTCAAATTTTGATAGTCATTATATAAACAAAACTCCATAGAAATAATTTTAGTATGTTCACATCAGAAAAATCAATCCCATTGTTGATATTTCGTAGTTTAAAGCATTTAGGAAAAGGTGGAGATACTACTAAGTGTTGTGCTAAGTTTTAATTACTGACTCAAATTGAAACAAAGATATGAAAATCGCTATAGTTCTATGCAACTGATACAGTTGATAAATATCTCCTTCCCAATGATTGTAACAGCGAACTTTTTAAAGCTGGTTTTAGCAATTGAATGGATTTTTCATAAATGTATTTTTATCATTAAATATGCTTATCAGTTCTGTTGAAGAGAATTGTTTCAGTAATAGTTTATTGATAAATTAATGAGAGAATAAAACTATCTGTAAATTTTGTTTTCAGTATGACGAAAAAATTTTTGTGCACAGCGGTTAGTTTATTCTCATATTGTACCAGGAAATTACATTGGAACCGAACCAAAGATAAGGAAAATCAAATCTTATTTCTTTTCTTGCAGTAATTATAAACTGTTTGATCGTGCGTATTGCTAACGAATCAGTAATACAGTTTCTGCTTATGAAATTGATATTTTATGTAATTAAATAATTTGATTCAAATTAGCTTCCCAAATCGAAACTATTTCTAATAATCCCCATTCCAAATTCTCAATTAATTTTATTTGGAAAGAGAGATGATTAGCATTGATTGGTTATCGTCTTTTGAATTAATTAATCTTTAGAATCAATAATATTGGTCTTGAAGAAGACTTTTGTAATCCTTGTTTACAATTTCAACCTCACACATATATATCACATGACTGCACTCCAGTCAATACAAGAATTGAAACCCAAATGGAATATAATGTTTTTTGTTAGAAACACATAGTTCTCATTCAAAACTCAGAGAAATGCAAATAGTTTCCTTTATTCAATGTAGAGGCGAATACGTTTCTTTTTGTGAAAAATCAGGACCCAAATTTAAGAATTCTCTTATTGTTTGGAAAATGACTTCTACTTAATAACGATTGTTTGGCTTCTATCCATTTAAAAAGGAAGAAATATTATTCTGTTGAAATGGATAATTTAGCTATATAAGCAATGAATGCTCTTGCAGTGCTATCATTGCTGTGAAAGGACTCAAGAATTCTTTAGGTATTTAATAAAAAGATGCGTTTGTACTCCTTTCAAAGTCTTCATGGAGTCTATAATTTTTTCTTATGTAATTTTTAATTACAATAAAATGAATCGCAACATCTATTTTTAAAAAGAATCCATTTATTTTTTTAATTGATGTAGATTTAACTCTTTCTATATTAACGCTTTGATTGCCGCATTACGTGAAATACCAGTGAGTTAGAGATAATAATTGTACCAAATCATCTATCTTATTAGATGACCCCTTCTTTACCATAGTCAGAAGATAGAAAAAACGGGGTCATCTAATTAGATAGATGACACGAATATTAGGCGAGGGTCATGGCAGTGAACACGTTAACTTGTTCTTTACATTTCGAAATGTATTTGGTAGGATCTAAATAATTTTGATTTTTTAAAATATTTGGTTTTGAGTATTTAGACAGTTTCTGAGGGAAAGAATTTGGTATTGAAATATTGTAAGTCTTTAGTAATTGTTCCACTTAGACGTTTTTTAAAAAGGCTATTCAATCTGTTATCAACTGGCGTATTGACTCCAATGCGAGTTCAAAGGAAATTACGAGGCAGGTTTTGATTACTTAAGCTTGTTATACCGAAGTTAGTTAATTTTCAGATATGACATCCTCATTTCGCATCAATTTGAACTGACTTCTGAATATGATCAAATGCGGCTTTTGTTTCATTAAATATACTTCAGTAGCAACTGATATCAACTGAATAAATTAGGTTTATTATATTTTACCAAATAGAACTTTCGCAACAAGATCGAAATAAATAAAAGAAATTTTAAAGTAATAAAAGATAGGAAATTATGTGTACATTATTGTAGTTGTAACACGAATTTCAGTGAAATGTGGTCGGATGTTGCAAATGTTAGCAAGTTCACAGGACTGTTTCGGGCCTTTGACATTCTATCTCATTAAATAAGACCTTCTCTGTTATCTCTTGGCTAGAGTCGAGAAGGGGAAATCGAATCAGATATAATGATTCTAAAATGCAAATCAGATTGCGTCTGAGGCAGCTTACTTAGTAAATGCGTGAAACGTTATGTATTCAATTATTATAAATATTTATTCTACTGTGCACTTAATTTACTTCCAATCTTATGATTTTATGAAGCAATTTAAATAAAGAATATGATATTCAATATGAAGGTTTAAATTTTTCTCGAACTACTACAAAAACTATAACGGGTTTTTCTTTCTTTTTTTGCGCATAATGTTTTAATTTGCTATGAAAGGCTGTTTGAAAATTGCAAGATTTCAGGCTCTAGGGGAAGGAAAATAAAAACCCATTTTCATATTTTCGATAAAACTGATATTTCAAGTCATAGCTTAACTGATAAATAAAGTCTTCTCACTGAGAAATTGAAGGAGAAACTGAAATTATATTCGCTTACAAAAGAATGATTAAATTAAGTTGCGTTCAAAAAATTTCAGACTACTTAGAAATGTTATTGAGACTTTCACATTTTCTTACTGACTCGTTAATTGAGGATAAATGATCGAAATGATCATTTTCAACCCTTTATTTTAATTAGACTCTAATCTAAATGTGACAAAACTGGAGATCTGGTAGGCCAAACTTTGTTTAAAAAGGCATCAAACGTTACAAAACTGCAAGATTTGTTCTTTAAAAGAACTTACCGTGCTGGTGAGAAATTATTGTATATTTTCCGCTTTAATGCTACGGAAATTTCTAACCAATTCTCTCACTAAAAACCATTACTTTAGAGCAAATATTCTATTTACAGGATATTTGCTTCGTCTGTAATTGTAGCAAGTTTTTGTTAAATATATTTGATTCACGTTCGAGACAATTTAAAAAATATTGAAATATAAAAACACTATATCCTATTTTTGTGGTTTTAATTCAATAAAGATTAAAAATGACGATGATTTTAAAGTCTAAAATATTTAAGATTTATGGCGATTTTTGAAGAACATTTGGAAAACTTACAATATGATAAGTTTTATTTGAATCTATATAAATCCTATCTTAAAATAATATACAAATATTAGTTAAGAGAATATACTAAAATCTTAAAATTTCATGAATCAATGTTTTACAGTAAACCGAACAATTATAATAAGATCACTCATGAATTTTCTACTTCATTTTTCATGGGAAAGATAGTTAAAAGATAGTTATACCATATACATTATTCTTGGACATTCTCTAGATCATCTAAAAATACGTCTATTTGTATGAAAATAATGCAAAAAATCTTTAAGAAAAAAGATGCATTTTTAGTTTACATTTCAATAATAATATTGCTCCAGATTTGTGTATGTGTGTTGCAAATTGAATTTCTCCGTCTTTTTACCATTCTGTAAATATTTTCAAAATTGAAAAATAATAAATAAAATAAAATAATGATGCACTGTCTTGAAGGATGCCCAAGTGGCACCATCGAGTGCAAAGGGGTAAAATTGTCTTGATCAACAGTATCATTTTCTTCTATTACTGATAAATCATTTTTACGTTTTTATTAATTAACGATGGAAAGGAATGTATGTATGGAAATGTATTAATATTTCTCAATCTTAAAACGTTATTTGTATATCTATTTTCCTTTGAATTTTTATTTCTTTGAAGGACGTTACGAAGTTTATTGCTCATAATCGTAAGAAATGAGGATGTTTTGCTACGCAAGCAATTGTGGCGCAATTTGCAACTCAATAAAAAGTGGCAGAATATAAAAGACGCTAAAATAAAAGTTCCAAAAAAATTTGCAAAGAATTTAAACAAAATAGAATTCCAAACTAAATAATAATAATAATAAACTGTTGCCGTACTCTTAAATTATACGAAAATTTTAAATACTTTCCTAAAAATATGTCAACAACATATTAATTCGAAAAACACAGTTATAAGAATTTTTGACAGGATTCTGTATCTTTAAAAATCAACTTCTGTTTTCAGTTTCTGCTAAAATAACAAATATTACGGCTTCAAATTAATGAAGAAACAAAAGTAAACGTTTTTAGAAAGCTAAAGAAGCAATCCAAAGCAATCTCATTAAAATAAACTGTGAATTTTGGACAAAAATCGGCTTTTCAGCATGTTTAAAGACCTTAAATAAACAAATATAATAAATTTGATGCTACATTACACCGTTATTTATTATCCATGAGAAATGGGATGTTTTAATTAATTGGATGTTTTCAAAATGAAGTCTAGAACTGAAACAATTGTTCGTATTCAGAAACTTACAGTTCAAATACCCAGAGAAGACAATATTCTACGAGATATTATAAAGAATGCTCAACATAGTAATGAGTGCATATAACAAGGCATTCACAAATATAAAAAGTCTAGACCCATTCACATTAATTAGCCCAGAAGAAAAGGATTTCTCAGTTGAAAGAGTAGGAAAAACATTAATAGATAAATGCGAAAAAATCCTGAACTGAAAGAAGAAGGAATTTCTACATCGATATCTAGAGCAATAAAAAAAAGGTTTTTGCAGGAAAAATCGGAAAAGCTAATTATAATAGTGCGGTAACCAGAAAACCCCCCCCCCCCATCATTTCCAAAGTCAACAGAGATAAAAAAAATGCTTTTCATAAAAAAAAAAAGGTATACTTCGTAGACTGAAGACTTTTGGAATAACGACCTATTCAGCGATGGATGGAACGTTTTAGGAAAATATTGGTTGAAGCCTCCTATAACGGAAGTCTCATTTTGATCTTTTTCGGAAATCACATCTTGCTGGGGGGGGGGGGTATTCAGATTTGTATACCTGCAAATGCAATTTGAAATGTAATTTTTATCGATGACTTCATGAATAAAAGGAAATGTTATAATAAGCCTAAAGAAAAATTTCATAGAAAATGTAGGGATACTGAGTTCAAAATCCTATTTTTCTTTTCAACAGGGTAAATGGCTCTGAACGTACATTCGGAATTGTGAAGTTATTGTTATTTTATAATAGTAAAATGCAGCTGAATACTCCCCTTCAGTCTTCAGATTTAATGATATCAAACATTTTTTATTTAAATTAGAAAGATATTTTCAAGGCACAATATTAGGCTGAAGGAATACTTAAAAAGTGTGCTACAAGGAGGACAAACAAAATCCTCATGTAGCACAAAATCTCGTTAATTCAGGTGACAGGCTTCGTGGAAGTTATCTTGAAATTAAACTGTTGTGTGACAAAATATCAGCTCATTTTTTTTAGCTAAAAAGTTATAATAACTGTATATTTAGTTTTATGTTTAAGTAATTTGGAGCTTTAACATAAAATATTATCAATACTTTGTTTTTTTTTAAGTGTTGAATGGTCTCGAAGGTGTCTATTGTTATTATTTAAACTCTTAGGCTCACACGCGAATTTTAGTGATTAGAAATTTTACAATGTGAAGTCTAGTAAAGTTTCTTAAATTTTATTAGTTTATTTGAGAATAAATCATTTATTAACTATTTAATTAATTTCATTTCATTTAAAGAGAACAAAGCACTGTTTTTATTTTAGTAACAGATCCAATTATAATCATTCTTTTGCAATTATTAGCAATTTATATAGTATCGAGCGGTAAGAAAATATAATCTCAAATGAAGTGTACTCCGCAGGGTCTGAAATAAATGAAAATAATTTATTAATTTATTTACTGAGTTTGGCTATTGAACGATATTCTACGCTAATTAAATTGAACGTATGCTAATTAAAAATAAGTTATATGAAATGAAATTAGTTAAATCAAATGTTTGGGTAAATTTCAAAATCAAAATTTTGTCATCAAAGTATAACAATTCTATTGTAGTTATTATTTTCATTTTTGGTGAAGTAAATAACTTTTTATTTGTCCTTTGATTTGGCGCTGTTGCTCTGAAGCAACAGTAAGTTTTCATTGGCTCTTCTGAGAAATAGCGCAACTCTCTTATGAGATCTGCATTATCCTTCGCCTACGAGATTAGCTCTTATGAGAGTTCAAGTCTTGGTTGCCCTCAAAAATAAGATTTTTTTTCAATCTAATAATTATGAAAATTCTATGAAACTTTTTTTTTATTAATCACAGCTTTTTTAAGACCCTTTTATCCACGAACCATCAAGACATGTGAAATCCTATTGTTTTTGTCGTGAACGGGTTCATTCATTTTCTGGTTTCATACATACGATGTTGAATAGACAATATGAATAATTTAGGTATGATTTCCTTCAACAAGCTCAATGTAATTTGTGATAAATTCATTAATCTTGTATACCTAGAAAATAAGGTATATTTACTCTTTATTGTAAAATTGTAATCAGTCAGTTTTATTAGTGAAATAATTATAGCTTAAGAAATAACATTACGACAAACATAGTTGACAATTACGTAAATCTTTCATTTGCGCATTTTACATAAAAGAATGGATTATATTAAATTCAAATCATTTTTTCTACAATAAAACAACTTTTGTTAGCAACTTATGTTATAAAAGAATGTCAACAGTTACTGTCTGTGTTTCTACTAAATGGTTTTTCTAATAAAATAAAATTGTTTTTCTAAGAAATAATTTCTAATAAAATAAAATAAAGCAGAAGAAATTAGAAAATATTACAAACTTATTGCTGCAAAAAAAAACGTTCTGAGAAATAAAATGTTGTACCATTTCTTTTCAGTTAAATTTAGATCAGGGAAAGCAGTTGAAAAGCGCTCATAGATTATTCTAAAGACAGACTTTTGCATAATACTGATTTTCTAGCGATCCCACTAACAAGTGGTCAAAACAGTTGATAAAAGTGATAATCCTTATAAAGTTTCTTCCATAATGTTGTTTTCTGAGTCAAACGGACAAAACAATTCTGCAAAATGCAACATCTGACTCCCTTGTCGCTTATTCCGCCAGTATAGTGCAAACAACTTGTTGAATGAATTACAACTGAGTTGGATAGCGGACGTTCTGTCGATGGAACAGAATAATCGAATTTGGACAAAATTCTCTTAGTTTATTATGGGTTTATTACTCTTTGATACCCAGCCTTCAAAATCAATTTTCTGAAACAATTGAGATTTTTGAGCCGGAATTTTTAGCTGACCATAGAGCACTCTCCCTCCTTTCCTAGTAAATTTAAAGACATTTTTATTCCTTTAATAAAGAGAGTGAGTGTTTTTACTCAATTTTGAGTGCCACTGTAAATTTATAAGAAAAGATTTGTGAATATTTATTCTATTTCCTTTTTCAGGAATTAATCTAAAGAGAAATTCTTCTCAAATGTTTAAAACATTGAATGCATCATGTAGACAAACTTTATCCTTTTCTGCCAATTCATTGGCTTTTCAAATGAAGAGCATCATAATTCTAACACCCGAATCCTTTTTACTACTCAAGCAAAGTTTCTTTCTCACTGTAAAATGGGTTATTGATGTAGTTAAAGATGTTATTTCAGGATTAAAAGGAAAATCTCTTGTTGTCGAGCGTTCAAATTCAATCCGCATTATTCCGACGAGGATTAAAAAAAATCGTTTTGTCAACGAAAAACAATAAATAGAATTAATTTTCGTTTCTTTATTCCAGTATTCGTTACGTATTGTTTGTGTTTATTTCGTGCTGTAGTGAAATTTGTTTATTTTGAATTTAATATGTGAAAATTTGTATTGATATTAGTATAATTTATATCTTGAAATATTATACATAAATTGGGGAGAAGTTTTAGGTATTATGAGGGGATTTAGTTGCCTTTGCCAAGAGTGAAACTTTCTACCTCATAGTAACCTTTTTTCCCTTTCTTGCATATTAACAGTCCTCAGGATGAGAACGCGGATGTACTCTGTCTATTTTTCTCTCTTTTTTTTTGTACTGAGTTTCTTTATGTGCGGTTTGAACTCAGGCTAGCCCAATAAATGCAACTTTCAAATTAAATGCAGCCATTTTTCCCTTGGAAGTAAAACTATTCTCTATTTCTTGCATTTATCGGATCGAAAATCCCACCTTCATATACAGGCTTGTAGAGATTCCTCAAAATCTCGATATAAATTTCCCTTTTGATAACTGTGCTTTATATAAAGCTTATATGAGAAAGCAAAATTAATCGTCTTCAATAATTCTACTTGGAAAATTTATTGTCCTTGAAAGTAGAATGCATTTCCAATTTATATTGATACTAAATAAAACATTAAGATACTCTTATGGATTTCATTTTACATAAATTTCTAGTTCAAAACTTCTGGCATGATGGTCGTTTCTTCAGTTTAGGATAAACTTTACTGTATTCAATAATTAATAATCTCACGATATTTACGTAATCCTTTCATAAATTACATACAGTAAAGGAAAATCGGAATCTTTCATATGCATGAAATTGGAATGAATGCATACTGAGAGCACATAAAATATACGAATATAAATCTTTCAAAGCTAAAAATTTTTAAAATGATGAAGAATATCGCAATTATACTATACTCTTACATTGGTTGTTTTAAATATATTTGTTTGAAAGGCGCAATTTAGGGATGGGGTATGAAATGAATATCATGAAATAATCGAGCAAATTGAAGCAATTGCTTATCTGTTTTAACTAGCTTTAATGGAAGCATGTGCATTCGTACTTCTTTTACCTCTGTACGAAAATAATTATAAGAACCTTTGGATTCTCATTGATAGCCGCAGTTCAATGGAACACTTTAATAACTGGACCTATGTTGAAGATAAAGCAAGTTTGTCTATTATTCACAAGTTGAAGCTGATTTCACTTTAACATTACATTCACTTCCATTGGATCCCATCTAATGTAGATCTACTTGGTAACGAAAAAGCATCTGGCTTGCAAAGAAATGAAGCAGCCTAGAGACTTCATCTTTTGCTGAACTCACATGCTTAGAACTCTTCTCTCAGACTCTGAATAAGAGGAATTGAGTGATACCCCCCCCCCCCCCCCACTCTTGATTGGTACAGGCCCAATAAGCCGGCCAGTTCTTAATTTTTCTTTGTGATAGAAAAAGCAACACTACCCTGTCGCGCCTTGCCAATGGCCATCTTAAATGTCTGATCTTTTCTCAGAGTGAAAAAACTTATCCTCTTTGTCCGCAATGCCGCCAAGATCAGGCCTCTGCTAAACATATTCTAGACTGCTTAGAACTTCTTTAGGGAGAAATTTTTACTTCTCCCTTCTTCATCATTGACTTTCATCTTGTCAGCGGATTTTTGGATTTGGTCTGACTGAGCCAGGCCGTGGAGATTAGCAGCAACAACAACATCCTCTTTTAGCAAAATGCCTCCAACAGCTGTCGTTACTGCCATCAATTTAATTCTCGTATACCATTAAGTATGGGATGTTTTTACAGCTACTTAGGAATAGAGAAACCGTATTTAAATAATCTGGCTATAAGCCATAAACTATTATATGGATTTTCATAAAATACCAACTATTGATTCATATGAAGATATTTTCGAAAATATATCCATCAAGGTGACAGTTCAAATTTCGAAAATAGTTTATATTTATATACTCAGATTGTATTTTTATCAAAAAAAAAATTAAATCAATTTAGCATATGTTGCCGCATACACCATATCATTTGTTATTAGTGAAATTCAGTTTTTACAATTTAAGAATTTTGAATGCTAAGCATTGTTTCTAAAATGAGCTATCTATAATAAAACGCGTAATATGAGGATATAAGAGTTAACGTAGAGTTTGATTGAAAATGTTTTTAAAAAAACAAGGATTATCATTCATTGAATCTAATATAAAACCTTCTCACTCATTTTGAAAGATGCCGTCCCAAAGATTCCTTTAATAAACAATCTTGATTTCAGCTATCATTTAACAAATATAAATGAACAATTCTACTATCCGCTGAATAGTTAGAATTCATCGCTTACTCTCGATTTGTTTTTTCCCCTTCAGATTTACGAATTAATTATTATTAGCTTATGACTAATTTTTGTACAATTTTCATATTTGTAACGCAATTTGCGATAGATTTTCGCCTAAATGATTAATTAAATTAAATTATGCTTCTGTAAGTATGGGATACCTGGTAGTGAATTAAAAAAGCATTTCAAAATTCCATGATTTGTAATAACATATTATAAATTATAGATTAAAAATTAGAAAATTATTCAATGAAAATGGTGTTATAATAATTTTTCATTCTTATTGTAGAAAAAAATAACATCATTTCATTTTAATTATTAAGATTTGTTATTTAATTTGTTCAGTTTGGTTTACGAATCTACAACCTCAGCAAGTTTTCTTTTTTTAGTGCACCGAAAGAAATTAGGAACTGTAAATAATTTCTTTTCGGATAGAGAAATTATTATCTTTCATGGAAATAGTTTGCTTATCAATACCTGTCTGAATTAAGTCGCTTCAGGAAGTGAAGCAGGTATTCTCTTTCGAATGTTTCACTAATAGAATAGATAACTGGTGGTAAGGCATGTTTAAACAAGCAGATTTTTAGCGAAACAAATTTCATATTTTCAATTTTATCATAATCATGCTAATAATCAATACGTTCTTTATTTCATTAAGTAAGTGTGCATATCAAAACTTAAACATTTTTCTGTCAATCAAATGCTGAATCATTAAAACTGGTCTCTGAAAAAAATGTAACAAAGTTTGTGGAATAAATTGCAAATAAATAAATAAACTTTTAACTTAAAATAAATAATATGAGATAAATTTAGCAAACATTTTCAAAATTCATTTTTAAGGATGATCTAAAATGTAGAATTTTTATTTGAATTATTTTCTAATTTTTCATTTATATTAATCAATTCGAATCTTTAAATCATTTTTTATCAAACTGTCAGCCAAGTGGCATCCCTTGAAAGGTGTGAAATTTTTAAAAAAATTAAACGATTGATTGAATATTAAGTGCTGAGAATATCAACTTATTGTGTTTTGTTATCGTGAATACATACGTGTATAAAATTTCAATGATCCTGAACATAAGGAAGAAAGTAGAAGTATTTTTACAAACATATGATGTAAAGCAAGTTAAATAAAACTATTTAAAAAAAGAAATTTTCTCCATTTTAAAACCATTTGAATTAGCATTTAATGATATATTTTTTATTTTTGCTCCATTTGGACCCATTCACTAATGGTTCTCTTTTGAGTTCAATTATTTGAGATGATGCGAAAAGAGTAAAAAAGAATTTGAATGTAATTATGAAGTAATTCTAATCTAAGAAACATTGCTACTAGGTTTTTTGACATTAATTTATATTATTATTTGAGACTTTTTGAAATTTTGAATTGCTCATTTTGATAAGATGAAGTGGCGAGAGAATCCTGGACAGAAAGTCTATTACCAATTATCTCTGCCAGTGAGATCAAAACGTCAATTTTGACTAATTAATTTCAAGATATGTATTCAGAAAATATGAAATGTATTTGTAATTTTGATGAATGTTCTTAATATGTAACAAATAGGTTACCGGATGTGCATTGTGGCTATTGTTTTTTGAGATCATAAATACTTGAACTAAATCTCTTGTATGCTTCTCTGTTCTGGTATTATATCGCCCAATGTATACGCATAATTTGTTCACTATGATGCATTAGTGCTGGTTATAATCTACCAAAAGTGAATATTCTCTTAATTTTGAACGCCTATATATTTTTAATAAGGAAAGGAAAGAACTACATTTAAAAAATCGTTTATCATATCGTTTACCTTTATTTTTAATAAAAAGAAATTCATTTAAAGTTTATTTCATGTATGTAAAGATAAAGTTCGTAATCAATATTTCAATGAACTTCTGATAGGCTTAGTATTTGAAATTTTTCTGCAATTGTATATTCTCGATGACAATAAACTATAATAGTAAATTCAAATTTTAATTATTAAATGATTGATATGATTAAATCTTGTTCCCACACAGTGTCTTCTAGAAAAAAAATTATTCCAAAATTCCATAATATTTTTAATAATAAATTATAAATAAAACAAGAAAAATTGGAAATTTTCTACTTTTTAATGCACTATATACAACGTATTTAAATTGAGTGCTTTATCCATGCATGCATCATAAATCCCTGGAATAAAGTGAAGTCACCCATATTTTTTTAAATGTAATTTTGATTTCGAACTCAAAATATCTGAAGCGTTCCAATGACTTTTACTTAAATCAATTCCCAAAGCTTGGAATCATATGTATAAATGGCTAAAAAAATCATACCTCAAAGATCCTAGTTATCAATATAAGAATAAAAGATAGAAAGTCATACTCTATAGCATTGCTATTGATAGAAATCCACAATTTATACTTAACATATACAATCTTTATACTTAGTTGGTGTTACATGTTGATTGCTGACATGTGTTTTGATTCTGTTTCGAAATTGTGAATGGCCCTTCTGCTGTTGTAAATTGAGATATAATAGTCTAAAAAAAGACTATAAGAATGTCAGAAATTGCATGTATGCATTAATTATCTAAGAATGTATACTTATTTTCAAAAATATATCATTGGATGTAATAATACTTAATCCGGCTTGTATGAGTTAAAAAAATTTTTTTAGGGAACTAGAACTATGAATCCTTCCAAAGCACTATCTATTCTTATCTAAATTTATGGAGTGAAATGGGTGGTTGTTATCTAAATTTAGGGATGAAAATCGTGTACAATTCTGCGAGTATTAATATCATAGATACACCTTTTATACTATTTATTTACATTGTAGAATTTTAAGCTTGACTATTTAGTATGTATATGCACTCAGAAAATCTTTCTCAATATTAATTCATTAAGCGTGATTCTAAATTAGTAAAATACAATTTATTGACTTTTTATTATTTATCCGTTTTATCTTTTTTGGTGTAAACTGAATATGTCAAATAATTGGCTGCTATTTTCAAACAAAACCAGAAATTTAAATTTGAGAATCAACGGAATAATTTATACTATTAACGCTTTGCAATCAAAACTCTTCCGTCAGCGACCATTCAAAACGTTGCATCATCTGGAAATTTTATTTATTTATCTATTTATTTGTAATTTTAATTGTTAAAAATATCTATAGGATGTTAAAATGATGTAGATTCATTTTCAGGGGAAATTCAAAAGAATATAATCCATTTATTTTTTAGTGTAATAAATAGGTCCATGTATTAAGCGAATTATTATGCATTGAATCACCTTTCCGACTGCAAAGGGTTAATCTCTAACGTTTTCTTGGAGATGTTTTGGAGCTCTAGATGAATTTCATGAAAATTATAATTCTGTTTAATCTTGCTTTAAAAAGGTTGAATAACAAATCTCTTCTTAATTAAATTACGAATTTAACTTATCGTTAAAGAAAATTATTTTTTGCTGAAAAAAATATATAATGTTAATTTTTTAAACTTAGCACCAGTCTCCAGCACCCACAGACACACAAAATGGGACCTGTAATATCCAGTAGAACTATTTATAAATATTTTCAGTGCCATTTCTAAGTAAAATCAAAATTATTCTTCCTCCTTACTGTTTTTCTTTAAAAACTGGAGTAATTTAACCTCCTATTCAAAAATAATAGATTTAAAAAAAAATTTTGACGGATGTGAGTGAAACCTGAGCTCTGACCCACCCTCCATTTGTCAGTGGGATTTTCTCGAAATAGCACATTTCTCCTCCATTGTTTGTCTTTGGATTATATTGATGTAATCTTTTTTTCAGAGAATGAGAGTAACTTTTTTGTTTTTATCTGGAAATGATAGTTAGGGGATGAAAAAAAAGTCAGTGACGTCAAATGAAGAAATTAAAGGTAATCTTTAGGTCTGTCGCTTTGCTTTCGAGTTTGGCCTAGTTTGGCAAGTACATCATTAGTTAGAACTGATATTTTTTATTAGAATGATGAAAGGTTATCTTCCCTCGAATCTCGAAAAATAACTCGACTTACCTTCAACATTTTATTAAATGAGTTGCAAAGAGAATGATTAGCTGAGATTTTCATGTGTAGATTATTTTTACGCATAGTGTATAGCATTTCGTACTAAGTACACAAATTGTTAGCTTATTTTACCAGAAATATGTTTTTAAACTTTAAATCACTAATTCTTCAAATGTAGAATTTTTTAAATAACGGTTTAAAGGCAATATTTTGTAAATGGGATTAATTTTATTTGAAAGGAAATGAATTTATTATTTATAATAATATATTTCAGAGCATATGTTATTATTTATAGTAAAATATATCTATAATAGTATATTTCAATGATGTAATTGCAAAAGTTAAGTACTTCATTCAGTAGAAATTGGTAGATGAACCAGACATAGACGAATCTTCAATGTGCGAATCATTCAGAATATACAGTACAAGACAGGAAAACTATACATCCATATATTTTCCCAAACAAACATTATAATTTTGGACAGTAATTTTTTAAATAATACATTTAGAAATAAAAAGTATTACTACTGAACAACAATAAAAGTAGTTCTGTATAAAAAAGTGAGATTCCTTTTGTAACAAAAAGTAATTTACATGCTCCTTATGGTCTATGTACAGGGTCGGACATCAGGGGGGGGGGGTGCAGGGAGTACTATACACCAGGGCCCCGCGATTAAGGGCCTCCCACCGTGATCAAAACTAAAATAAAAAATAGCAGGTAGAAAAAAGTGAGGAAGAAATTTAACTAGAAAAATCGGTAAGTTTTGAAATAAGCGAAGCTTACAAATATATTAAAGTTTAGTGGAAGTGTGCAACGAAGTATAAACATAAAGAACAATCCTCACCTACTAGGCTAAATTGCATATATTACTTTGATATTTCATACTATAAAATGTTGTTGGATATAATCATGTCCATGCCAAGAAAATATTCCTCTGGTTGTCAAAACTCGGTTTCTAAAAAGAAAATTAACAGAAAAAAAGTTAAAAGTCAAAAAGTTACGATTAGATCTGCTTTCTTGTCTCCGAAGTAATTTTGGTGATGAAATTGTCTAGACTACAGAAATTACAATTCAAGTTTGAACTGGCGCAGAAATTTCCACTCAAACTACACAATCTTACAGCAAAAATGAAGAAATTTTAAAATTTCTTGAAGAATTATGTTTATACAAATATGATTGAATAAAAAATTAACGACAAAAACAATAACAAATATGATCAAGTGCATGTAAGTAATTCAGGTTTATGACCAAGCATTATAACTGATAAGTTTAAAATGTTTTGTTTTAAAAAAATGCCTATAGAAACACGAAAGTTTTTGCTTAGAAACCTGAAGGTAGATCATTTTCCACTACTCACTACTTTTTTTTAAAGAAGTGCTGAATGATGAAATGCAGCTTTTCAGCTGATTGATTTATTCAAGATTCGGCAGTTTCTTATGCTGTATATTCTTTTCCAAAAGAAACAAAAAAATCTACACGATTTATAGGTGTTCATAATAACCGGAGAAAGTTATCAAATATAATTCAAGTCATGAGCTTTCTATTCATCAATTAATTTATTGCTAGGAAAGAATTACTGAAACGACTGAATTTATGTTCGACAGTTTATATAACAAATCAAGTTAATATAAATAAAGAAACAGAAAAACTTAAATTACTCACAGAGTAAATAATCCTTTTCTGTAAAATTAATTACTCAAAGAACTGTAAATGTGAATTTATTTTTAGCGTGTAATAATCTTCTGCTTCAAGGAAGCGGTGAAGCAATAGGAACGCATAAAAATGATCAATTTTTTAATTGAATTATTAAGTAATTACGATTCTGTGCTTATGGATTATATAAAAAGAATAAAAAAACCAAAAATACAATTGTGCAGGATTTATCACATACATCATAAGAACAAATTATTCCTGCGTTAAGCAATTTCTTAATAAAATTAAAAACGATACAAAAGTAGCCACATATTGTAGTATCCAAATAAATTCTACTTCTGATATTTCCCATTAAAAAAAAACTGCAGTCTTTATTAGGTATGTAAATTTTAAAGATTAAGTATAAATTCGCCATTTCTAGGGTTTATTGAAGTAACTGAAGAAGAATTAGCAAAAACTCTAAAGGAGATATGAAGTGAGTTTGACTTAGATATTATGGATTGTAGTAGACAGGATACGATAACGGTAGCGAAATTAAAAGGAAAATATAAAAGTGTACAATATAGAATAATTGCTCTAAACCCTCATGCAATTTATTTGAATTGCATATGAACATTCTTTTGATTTATTATTTTGTGATGCCACTTCCAGCAGTACATATTGCAATTATTTTATGGATATTGCACCGTTTAATTTCCTTAATCTCTTCATCTACAAACAGATGGGAAAACTCTACAAAAGTATTTAAACAATACACTTAAACTATTATTTGACATTCATTAAGAAACAAAATAAATGTCATTAAAGCAGCGTATGTACAGTTTGAACGAACTTGTAAAGCCTTAGAACAGTATATTCATACAAATAACAATAATACAACCAAACCGGTATCCGAAGATAAAAGTCTTGGATTCAATAAAAGATACACGATATCAATTTTATTAACATTGTTGTTTGTATGTTTGTTTAATAGTATGGTTTACAGTATTGTACAAAATAAGCACTATCAATAAACTATTTCAAATAAAAAGGAACAAAATTTAGCTTATTCTTCGACGAATTTGAATCTTTCAGAACATTTTACTGAAAAACGAATTCTAAAAAAATAAATATTTCGAAATATCAAAAGAGGAAATAATAGGAAACCCGGTTGAAGAATTTAGATGTTATTTTTTTACTCTGCAACTGATACTGTTATTGCACAGACAGAAGAGAGATTTAAAAGTATTTCAAATATAAAAAAAAACTGATATAATTTTTTTAGAAAAACAGGAATTTGAAAAATTCTCCCAAAACTTTGTAAATAATAACGATGTAGATGAAAACCTAACCCTAATAACTGTTTTACTACAGGATTTGACTTTGAAGGAAAGGGATGTATATAACACACAAGACATACTGTAACACACACTAAATAATAATTATAATGAATTATTTTTAAATGTATTAACTGTGTGAAAACTTTTCTTCAAATTTCCCGTTTATAATAAATGCTGAGTGCTCTTTCAGCAAATTAAAATTAATAATCTTCGGTTAAACATGTATTCAGAATGCTTGCTACACTAAGAATCGAAAGGAAATTGCAAAAAATTCTAAATTTTCTTAATTTATAGCAGAAACAAGATCCCGCTTTAAATAAGCATGCGATAATAATATGTGTTCGTAATTTTATTTTATTACTTGCAAAAAATTTAGAGTACCAATTGTTTTTTTTTACCTGAGGCCCTTCATAGAGAAAACTTATCTGTCTATGTCGATAAGTTCACTTACTGCCGTTAGATAAATGTTCTATTCTAATCGTATGAACCTATTCAACTTGAAAGTAATTATTGAATCTAAGGCAACATATTAGCTAATGTAAGTCAAAATTTCTTTGGAAATCATAAATAAAGACTGATACCCTACAAGATTCGCTAGATCATTCGACTAAGAATGTAAAGGTTCTGACTTCACTTTTCAATTTGTCTTTCCTTTGACGTGAAACCTAAATAGGGGATGCTCACAATTTTGAATCCCATTAAATTCTTATTTTAAATTTTAGGAAATCAGGAGCAATCAGTTTATGAATTGGAATGTAATCTGTTTAGTTTTCCGTCAGAGTGCAATGATTTTGAATTGGCATGAGTTCTTATTCAAGTAAATTAAAATTGGACTGAAAGTTAACTTTAAAAAGAAACATTTTTTGTTTATAATTTATTAAAAGCCTCTATTTTACGTATCATTTTTGTAGTAAACTCTAAGGTATCAAATAATACATAAAAACTGCATGCCTAATGTAGTATTTTTGTGACACATTTTAGGGAACCTCTTTAAACTATTAACTCTTTTGCCCATTCTAATTCAAACAATAGCATGCTTTATTAAAAAGTACAGTATTGATACAAAAAATGATGGTCTTTCTTTCAACGATTGATACATTTTTATTTGAATTTTGACATGTTTAGTACTCAGGTTATTATAGGAGAAAGACACCGCAACATACTTTACAGATAATGGTTATCTTATAAAGGAACCAATTTACGAAAGGGTCACTATTAAACAATTTACGAAGCAGAGACCGATTTAATAGATTTTCGTCTATTGTTCCCTGGAGCAATTACTTGGTACTTAAGAGGAGGAGAACCACTGTGAGAGTAAACAATAGATGAGAAAGCGTATCAACTGACATCAACAGTAGTTTGATAAGAGATTGGATCGTGCTGAGAAGGAATTTCTTAGAGCGAGGGAGTGTAAGTATGGGGTTACGATCGCACTTGAACCAGATTATTCCACTAGATTATAAGCTTAAAGTAGTTCGATGACAAACAAGATTTTGCGTGTTCTAATTATTTTTTGCGAAATTTAATGTATTTTATGAGCCTTTAAATTTTCGCAGCTTAATGAATCAAAAGACGTCATAAATATATTAAAATTATTATATAATCACGACTGATTTGAATACCAGAGAGGATCTATAAATTTGAATAAAACTTTAGGTAAAAGTGTTTTTAAGTCATAATATGGAGATCCTATTCTTTTAATTTAAGCAGAAGTTTTTTTGTTATCGAAAACAAATTATCAAGGGTCAAAAATAACTTTTAAAGAGAGCATTTTTTTCTCGAGACTGTCAATTTCAAGGATTAAAATAAGACTTTCAGCACCTCAAGGTTTGGATTATTCCACTAGGGGTCTCAGAAGTAACTTTTGAAATTTTGAAGCCTTTTTCAATGCATTTAGTATTAGTATTTCTGAGAATTGTTTCAATATCATCATCAATATCTTTTATGTTTCTTTTTTTTCTGTTCAGCTTAAAATCACTGAAAACTATAAAATGTTTAAAATTACAAAATTTCTTAAGTTCAGGAATTGCTTGATATTTCCAATCAAAATTTAGAAGTTAGAAAAGTTAACTGGTATATTATATCCTTCTGCAGTTAATTTTATTTTGGGATTTCAGAACTATCCAGAATTTTATTCTTTTAAACAAGATACTGAGAAAGGAGAGTTAGAATTTTAAGACTTTTGTCTCAGTAATATGCAAAAACTAAAACTAAAACAATTATGATCAATTTTTGTTACCTTATATCATTACGCATCAGAGATTTTCTGTTTTCCGAACGTTGCACTGATGATGGAACGTGACAGACTGTGAAAGTGGTGGAAACCATTGATAGGTAGCTGGCAGATATTTATCGTAGAATCTTTATAATCATTTTGACTGCCTTGGCAGCTTTTCTGTCCAATTAGATTATTCCTTCTCTGCTATTTCTTAACCGTAATAAGGAAGATAGTCCCACCAAAAAGAAAAATAACTTTGTCGATGATCTCACTGCTGTCAATATGGTAAGGATGCAAACACCATGTTATCAGCATTCTTTGATTTTTCAGAGATGGTGATTTTTAAAACTCTATAAAAGTTGATCCTGTTTTGTCAAACTATCTATTACAACATCTCTCATCACGCGATATCTTGTCAGTGTCTGCATATCTCCTATTATCATAGCCCCTAAAATTCAAAACCACCTCCCTTTCAATAGCTTGCCCATTCTCTGTATGCCTCTATGCTTTTAAATAAAATAACTCTAGTAATTTTGGATTGGAGTTGTAATTTGAATGGACGAGCAATATATTACTACTACAAATTATAGACACATCCGCAATTTAGTTACAGCTTTAGAAAGTTTAACTGAGATCATTTTACATTACAAGGAAGGTAAATATCTGATAATTTCATCGAGTAATCATCCAGTTCAAAATAAGGAAGAATTTTTTAAAAATAAATAAAATAACTAAAGCCATTAACTTTTTTGCAATGAGAAGGATTGCAAAAAAGTTAATCAGCTCTGGAAGAGAAGTAAAACTATTCAGTGCGCAGGCTCGTAGGTAACGCTACTCCAGATGCCCCTTCCGTCATCAAGTCCATGTTTTCTTCAGGTCATCCATTTTCAAAGAATGTATGAGAATATTTTACAGCTCTGTCTTGCTTGAAAGAAGTTGTAGGGTTGTTTGGATATTGCCTGCGCCGGAATGAAAACCACGGAAGGCTACTGGTGTTGGTATTGCAATTTACTTTACAGCGTCTTTTGTGATGAAAATCCTACCACAATAGTAAGAGATAGGAAACGTCCTATTCTGGTTTCTAGATACATATTTCCCATTAGGTGTTTTACTTAAGCAATCCCTTTCGTAGCATTTAAGGCAACAAAGATAAAAATATGCATGACAACTTCTCAAAAACTATTGCATCTTTCTTCTTACATTTCTAGAGTCTCGATCATTAGATATAAAGGAAATATCTGGATCCTTTCTATGCACTTTTTCCGGTCGATAATAGTATTATCAAGCACCAAGCGTAGGTTTTGCTTTTTTTTATTCAGAAGAGTTCTTCCCGAATATAATCAGTTTTCTGATATCCTCATCTATTTTATTTTAAATGGGTTACTAAATCATCGAACGAATCTCATTAAATCCCTTTCCATTTTCACCTGCATGTTCCCCAAAGGATTCATGTTACCGTTCCTGAGGTTATAAATGGGGAAAATACTAAACAAGGGCACTTACATAAAAAATGAATGAATGAATAAATAAAGACAATATCTAATCAAACAAAAAAACATGAAAGGGAAAGTATCGGGAAAAAATAATTACATACCTTCTCTTTATACACACACAAAGATAACAATAATATTTTCCCGGAAATCAACCTCTATATGAAAGATCGTTTTGTTATGTTACTGATTTCCTCAATTTCTTCCAAAATTCAGGGCGTCCAATTTCATGGATCGAATCTATGACTTGTACCCATTCTGTTATAAATGCAAATTTGAGCCTGCCCTTACTGTAAATCAGTTGGCCAATCATATTTATTTTCTTCACTAAGCCTTTCACGGCATTTAAGAAAATAATTACAATTATTTTTAAAAATGGACTTGTATCCCTCCTTAATTAACGATTTATTTGTGGTATTTTATTCAAATAACTTTCTTCTGTATGAAAGTTAATTGCTAGAATACTTCATTTAGTGTTTATTCTCTTATACTGGTTTAGGTACCTTTTGTTATCAAGTGTTTTCTACATTATAGCCTGATGCAGCTCTTATTTCAAGAGGTACAATGTTATAATTTTCAAAACGGACCTTATAATTTTCAAAATAAAATTCATTTTTTCCCAACACAAAGGCAAAAACAAAATGTTCTTACCTGATTGTTGTTTGATTTGTTCTATTATTAGCTGTTGTTGATTAAAAATAATTTAAAATTTATGTTAAGTCTAATTTAACATTTTAAACGCATGTGCTTAAAAAGTATATGAATTGATTATTAAATAAAAAATAAATATGTATCATAATGCTTTAAAAATTAGTTTCATTATTTATCAGTCAGTGTCAAATGTTTTTATACTGAGAAAGAACCCTTTTCCATGAGCAGAAAATGGACAATTTTGTTATCATTTAAAGAACGTAAAATAAAATGTTTCATTTGGATATTATTAAACTGTCCGAAATAATTGAATGATCATTTGAAGGGCTGTCGTTTCTTATGTGAATAACTGTATCCTAAAAACACCATAATTTCTTTAAAATGATGGTAATAATAAATGTTTTTTACTTCTTAAGAAACGAATACGAAGAATTAAAATACACCAAATGCTAGTATTAACTAAAACTAAAATAAAAACCAAATATATTCTTTCGAAATTCATTTTCACTTCAAAATTATCTTAAAAGAAGAAATATTATGAAATAAACTTATTAAAACATATGCTTTCAATAAAGCTTGGTGTTATTTTCAAAACTCCCTGAAAATCCGAACAATTGATTCCCTTCTGACTGCGATTGCTGACTTCCCTCGCCAGAAAATGTACCTGCTCCAGCTACTTGAGAATATCCGATTCCATTGGAAGAATTTCGCTTTATCAAATTCTAATAGAGGTTATGATAAAGTACAACAAATTCAAATGAGCATCTTGTAAATACTACAGTCAAGATTTTTATATGTCGGAGTAAATTTTTCATTCAATAAAACTTGCTTTCCGGAAAAAGATGAATGTTTTTCGTTCTTTGGATGGGAAATTATGCTTTAAACACCAGGGCATTCATACTCAAAATTAAGTAAAAAATAATAAATTAAAAGATTTGGACAAAATAAAAATATTATAATAAAATGTTAAAAAATTCTTAATTTATTTTCCATGTGATCGATATATCGTAAAATAAAAAATAAGCAAAAACTAATACATTTTTTAAGAAATAGAAAGTGTCTAAGATGATGAAGATAAACATCTTTCAAACAACATGTTTTAGGTGGGGGAATTCGGGAATTTAAAAAATTACTGGGAAAGGCTTCGAATTTTTTATTTGAGCGTTAATTAAATTTTCTAGAAGTAACTACCTTTACAAAAGTCTTTTAATGTTTCCCCCTGGGGATGTTGCTTTTAACATGTATTTCACTTCGTGCAGCAACAGTCAGAATTCTCACTCTCTAGAGAGCAATTATTCATTTCCAAGGAAACCTTCATTTCCTGCTTCATTATTGGAAAATAAATTGCATCCCTTTTATTTATAACTCAAAATAGTCAATTTTATTTAAATAGAGACAAAAATGACCTATTCTAACTATTCTTCTTAGAAGCGATGAATATTGGTAAGCATGACCCAAATATTGAAACCCACATGATGAGGCGAGACAAGGCAAGTCACGAAATTCGTTGCATGTATTTCAAAGAAACTATCTAGTAACACAGTTATAGAAAAAAGCAGCCTTCATGATACTTGGTATCTTTCGGTGCTCTTGAATTATGAAGACTTACATATGAGTGTACAAAGTATTATTGTGGGGACAGAATCATTTGGACATTTGTGTATGTGCGCCATGATTTTCTTTTAAAAAAATTGTGAAATTAAAAAAAATGATTTTGAATGTTACATTTATTAATTGTATGTAACAATTTTAGTGATGTGCATTCCACTTATTTCAGGTGGCACTAAATTTTTGACTGTATAAATGTTTTAAAATATACAGAATTCCTTGCAAAAAGATGTTTCTATCTTTCGTTGGTGATCAAAAAACTATGCTAGAATATTTCCCGGCAAATACTTTGATCTTGGCTACGCTTTCTCAAAAATGAGATAAAATAGTTAAGCACCAATTAAGAGCTTTATAGGATAGATTCATTATTATAAAGAACATAATTACCAAAGCCTCTTTGAATGCAATATTCTTATACGCTTCTTCCATCATACATTTCAACGTATACAACAGGTTTCATAGTTCCTTAGTATTTTTAGCCCGAAACGCTTATGTAAGGTGTCCCAGAAAACTGAAGCAGGTTTTTATATCCCAATATTGCACCTGAGTAAATACTTCCAATCGCTAAGTTTCATTAAATAAGGTGAAGAATTGTACGAAAACACTTTGGAATCTGTAGAGGGAAAAAATAGAAATAATTACGAAATTTAAATTTTTATATAACCCCGTAGCAAAAAAGTATCTGCATGTAATCCTTTTTAAATATTCATTTATGCACACACAAAGCCTCATGTTTATTGCGTGCAAAAAGGCTTGTTTTTAAATTTAGAGATACTCACGAATTGAAATGAAAATGTTTATTTCAAAAATGCAAACTAATTAAAAATAAAGAAACTATCATATGTAAACATTTGCCTAGTAATTTAGCATCAGATCATCATGACGTCAAAAGAATTTTCTAATCACAAATAATGTTGTTCATTTTGTTTGGTCGACAGAAGCAATTTCAATTTTATAAAGAAGGGAAGAGAAATCTCAAAAATCGAACATTTAAAATACATCAGAAGTACTGGAATGCCGAACAAGAAAATTAAATTATTTGCTTGCACTCGTGGGTTTTCTTAATAAATGATATATTTGAATAACCAAAAAAACAAAAACGTTTAATATGTTGACAATTTATGCTGTAATGCTAATGCCGGCATACCTGTAGAAGAATACGAATGTCATTTTCCCCTTTTCCAGCATCCTTCTGGGAAGTATGATTATAGAACGGTTTAGGATTGTAAACTACAGGAGCCTTACCCTTGCAGAGAGAATGAGGTGTTATACTCGTGATGTGAAAATTAATATTTTGCTTGCACGTACTCTTAATCTTATGTACAAATATCGCTTTAATCGAGATAGAAACATTAACTTTCAACATTATCACTTTTGAAATGATAAAAATCTATTCTTCGTGCGGTTTATTTATATAAATATGTGGTGAGGCATTTTTAGAAACTCTTTGGTTGCTTATATTTTGTACCAATGCCACAAGTGATGAACTTGGTCGCATATGCCCAAGTATTGTTAAAAGAATGCAACTGATTAGTTGTCGAAGGGTGTTATTTTTATCAAATTTTTGAGCGCTTCAATCAATACATTATCTGGCCATTTTTTTTAAAGAACGATGAAAGGTGATACATTTTTATTCTCTAATATTGCCCTTTAAATAACCTTTCGCGATATGTATATTATTCCAGAAAATTACAATAAAAATCTCATTCAAATATTGCTCAGAGGATTAGATAAATGGTCTATTGGAGTGAATAAATTTCCATTTTAATATTTCAAGAAATTTTATGGATGGAAGCATTAATGTAGCCTTATAGATGAGTGGGTATAAGTAAAAAATCTATAATATTAATAAATAATACAACTAGTAAGCGGAAGTGGCAACACAGGATATACAGTGCTACATCTATTTAACTTCCATGCTATTAATAAAAAAATTCAATCGATAAAGGGAATGCTCAATAAATGGCTTTAATATAAGTAAAAAAAATTGTAATTCAGAAAAAAATAATTATAAAATGTGAACAGAAAAAAAACATTTAAACTAATAGAGTAAGAAACACAAAATATAAACGTGCATTTACACAAAAACAAAAGTTATATTCAAAAGTATAGAGCTTAAGCGCTTTTAAAAATTCGGCGTTCTAAAAAAGAAATAAAAGAAATATCATGTTCCTATATCATGTTCCAATATCATGTTGGGGGGATGAAAAGCCACCGGACTATTGGGGAATTTTAGTTCACATTCGCTGTTTATAAGTCCAGGAAAAACAAACGAACCAAGTCTTTTATCGAATTAAACAACCTCCGAACGTTTAGGCTATTTAATTTGATTACTCTTTCTCTTTTGAAGGGGAACAAGGAATAAAACTAGTTAATGAAGGATTCATCATCTTTCGTAGAGAGCAAAGGATTATTTATTAAAAATGTGCCTGCCCTATTTTGAGGATTTTACGGATTCTTTGCCAGGGGAGCCTGTTGGACACTAGTTTCCAAAGCCATTCTTACATTAGATTAAGAGCGGGTTTTCTTTGATGCAAGCGATTGTAAAAATGTACTCAGCGACATAGTTAATTGCAGTTCCGATACCTACTCATGATCAGAAGCTGTTTGTAACCGAAAGTTTTTGAGTTGGTAAATGAACAGACCATGCTCTATAAAAAAGATGGTGGATTCTCTAAGCAAATTCAGTAGAGGTAAACTTACTTCTGAGAGAATGCTAAAAAACGCCTTTTCGTTCCACTTTTATTCCAAATTTAATTGCCATTTTTCAAGCATTACTTAATCGATTGATTTTCTTTTTATTAATGACGTGGGAAGTTTGACCTTGATGTAGTTCTGCCCATCCTGCGTTGCTGCTTTCGCTAACTAGTTTAATTTCTTACTGTTTGATACTGGTATAGTATAGTTTGATTAATATTCCCTTTAAAAAATGCGTTGTAATTATTTTGGTATGAACATCATAGTTTAGAACCGTGGTTAAATAAATATAACACAGTTTTAGTCATTTCCAACCTTCTCAAGTTATTGTATGGCCCCATTGGTTCCAACATTTCCATAAAAAATATTTTTTTTTGTGTGTGTAACATTTTAACATGATATTAATCATTACCAAATTATTTCATTGCCATCAATTTATCTCTTAAATTGTTCCCATTTAAGGAATTATTGAAGCAATCAGAGAAAAAAATGCTATTCCCTTTTCATACAATAATGTTGCAAATTTTTCAAACAAATTATAATATAAATTTCTTCGGGCATGAATTGTGTTTTTTCAAATCGTGTAAGCCAAGAAACACGAATTTACAAATATTAGTTGAAACTTCCAAGAAAATGTTTAATGTTCCAACATTATAATCTTTTTTCTTTTGATATTTGAATTAATTTCAATTCAACTTTAGATTTAATTTTTTTTCTGTTAAACTAATATACAGAAACAATTCCTCTTTTGATCATCCGATCAGATGCTTTTTAGAGTTTATTTCTTCAAGGGGCTTCAATCTACTGATTTGTTATTATTAAATTATTGTTAATTAAAATACCTTAATTACTATTCATAAATATTGATCTAGCAGCTGGGACAGATTTTTTTCTCCTGAACCGATAAACTGACCGATTTCATTAAGAATTCCTGCTTAATTAATTCATGGAAAAATAGCCCAATCTCAATAAATAAATAAAATCTGCTTTGAGAAGTTTAAAAATCTCGGTAAAGAAAATATACACTTATTTTAGATTGAGTTTAAAGTCTTTTCTTGAAGGAACAGAACAATTTCTTAGGGTTTCACATACTGCAATTAAATTTTTAAAAATTCTCTTGAATCTTGCTAGCTTTATTTGATGAAAATCTTTACAAAGAATTTATAGACATTACGCTGTTTCGTACTAAATATTAATTACTGCGTCAACAAGAAAATATTCTAATGGAGATAAAGCTTCTCTTTTTATTGATTAAAAGCATTACTAATCACGGAATAACGCTTATTTGATTAAATTATTCCTTAATTAGAATGCGCACGTCTTCGACAGTCTATTATTTCTTCGCAGCTGGAATTTTATGGCATCAAAGCGGATAATTGATAATCCGATTATTTCACTAATGGATGCAAGTCTGTTATAAAATGAAAGCTTTTGGTTTAATTATATTTATGGTGTCTTTCTTTTTTATTTCTTAACTAATGTGTTTCGAAATAAGATAATATTTGATAAAAAGTTATTATTTAGAATTGAGCATTAGTAGTGCACAGTTTTTTTTTTTAAATTGGAACGTATGTTGCAAGTGAAAAGCAATATTTCATAAGAATTAAAATGTTATTGCAAGAAGATGCTGAGAACAGTATACTCTCCTCAAATTAAGTGGAAGAGATGTAGAAATGATACTACAAAGAGTTTTTATAATACATACAGATAGCCATTTTTCTTGTATATAGAGTGATATAAAATTCTCAATAGATACAAGAGACAATTTTTCGTCTGGCAATCGAGACGGACAAACAGTTCAAGCAGAAAACATTTTCATTCTCAGATTTTCGAATTAAAGGTCCAAAATTTAATTATTTGTTCTTATAAATACTAAGTAATTTTTAAAGGATACCTTCTGAAGATATATTGGGTAAGTATTTACTCAATTCAAAAATAGGTATGGGAATTACAAAAATTCTTATTGGGTTAATATTTTCTAACAAATATAAAATTATGTGGCTGAATTTTTCTCATATATGTTAAGCGATTCAAAACATATTTTATGCAAAATCTGAAAGTATCACTACTGAATATTAGGATGCAGGAAAACAAATATAACAATTAATTCTATAAGAATCGGAAGCAAAAAAGACATTTATATTTAATTTTTGAATGCCGAATATTGCTATTGAAAATATGCATCTCTATTCTAAAGGAACAACCATTCACCCATGCTATTTTCAGAAATATTTTAATGACATTTTTTTATTTAAACACAGTGTCATGAAAACAGTAGATATTGAGGTTTTAATGTCTGAATTTACAATGTTACTCAAATACTTTCTCCTCTTCACTCTTGACTCAGATGTACCAGAAGAAAATGCAATGATTCTACATTTTAATATTTTGAATTTAATCTCCAATTTTTATTCATGAATAAATTTACATTGCAATGAAATTTCATATTCATCTACGTGCCTTTTCATGTGAAACAGGCACGTAACCTGATAAAGTACTCTCTTTATGCTCCAAAATGCAACTTCAAAGAAACATAAACATAAATTTAAGATAAGTTGTAATCAACTTTATGAGAGGGGGGTTTCCATGCGTCAGTCTTGGTTTCAGAATTGGGATATCGTTGGTTTCCAACATAGATCTGCAGTGTATTTTGGCTTGTTGTATATTAAATCTGTTTCAAATCAGATCTCCTTAATTTAGTGTGGCATGAAATTTTGGAAAAAGGATTGCCTGCGACTCATCTGCTCACAGTTTAGAATTACCAGATCCATCATATAACTAGCTCAATCATATATTAATGAGTCGTCATAAAACTATACATTCGAAACTTAATGATGCTAGTTTCAATGCTGCCGCTTTTGTGCCTTATTTTTGTTTTGAGGGAGATATCCCTTATTGACGTTTTAATGGCACGTGCTTTTTTCCTGAGAGATTTCTAAATATATATTTAATTACGCCTATTAAAATCCAGCTTGTTTTTTCTTTGAATCAATATACAATTTTAACCAACTCATTTTGAGAAGAAAAAACTACTAATCATATTAAATGAATAATACAATTTTCAAAATATACTTTTTCTAAACTGGAGGCAAAATTCTTTGGTTTCTAATTTATCATTAATGGAAAGATTTCGTCCATAATGTGATGTATTGGTTTCTGAAATGAAAATTTTCTGAGCTATTCAAAACTTCAGATAGATTTCGCAGCTTTTCATAGTATTCTTTCACCAGTTGAGTTAGTTGTTATTTCTTGAAACCTTGGAGCTGCGGTGGCCTGTTGGTAAGGTCTTGTCACGTGATCCGTAGGGTTTCAGGTTCGAGACCCGATCTGTTGCGCGTTAAATTCGTCAGAGCTAAACGTCCTCCCGCTGGTGTGTGTGGAGAGAGTGGTCCTAGTTTAAGTGTCGTCCTCGTTATTTGACTGTGGTTCAAAATTACGAGGTCCGTTCCAATATAGCTCTAGTGTTGCTTTGCCATAAGATGTTAATATAACTAAAAAAAACTTCTTGAAACCTTTGAAGATGTTTGCTATAAAAACATTATTTGCTCTTCAACGAGTGTGTTTGATCGCATGGTCAAAGAAATCGAATCACGCTCATAGCAATTCAACTGATTGCTTCAGATCCACTTCTGCCTGTGAAATCGTTCTCTTTAGTGAACAATGACGAGTAACGCTCCTTTAAGTGCCCATCAAGATAATGGAAGAAAGGAAACATTAAGGAAAGGAGAAGGAGCATTATGTATGCTTTATTTCGAGTATAAAAAACATGGATTAGTTTTATTTTTGTTAGTTATTTGCGTATTGTTTTACTGTTGTGTATTTTGAAATTTCTTTGATATAAATTGGGAAATACAATAGATTTCGTTTTCAAGCAAGTTTAAGCACAGTTTGCATATAAAAAAAGTTTTCTCCATATTTTTTTTCAAAATATGTTTTTCAATCTTATAGTATGAGATGATGTGTATATGTATCACTTGATTTTTAATTAATTTTGTAATTAATTAATAAAGTTTTATTTTAACTTTAAATGGAAACGTTTTTAGATACACGCAATTTATGCATCATTTATAAAATAAATTTTAAGCTCAAAAAATTTTTAATCACTTTTCCTGAATTTTTAGCATTTATTTTTACAGAATATCTTTAGAAAAATAAAATATCACAATATATCATTGCCCATGAGCGGAAAAGAAAGGTATCATTATGATGCGTAGAAGTGAAGGATTGAATTAAAATTTAAATTAATTTACAGATATATTGATTTCGTGAAATACTAATTTTGCGTCTGTTTTACCCTATTAAATATTTTCTCTTTGTTAAACAGAAGAAAAGAAATAAATGCGTAATAAATATTGAATAGTGTTATGTGTATAAATATAACATCGTAGTAATTGCTTCATCGATACATTTATTAGAGAAAATATTTTATTTTTATACAATGCTGCGTTTTTGATCTCACGATTATATCTTCTATAAAGTGCTTCTAAAAGAATTCCAATAATTGTTCATATTATCTTATTTAAAAGTTTATAATAACTTACTAATTGTAGGTCATCTTATCTAAAGTTTATAATTAATTATGTTTTTTTCATACATTTAACTAGTAATAACCATCGCCTTGCGAAATACTAATAAATACATATATAAGTAATGCTTTCTTTTTAATAGCCATTAATTTAATAAATTGTTCTCTAATTACATTTCATTAACGAATTTCATTTTATATTTCATATAATTATCAAAATATATAAAGGGCAACAGAAAATTTATTATCTCAATCTACTCGAAAACTCAGCTATCTTGTGTTCGTGAGAAAAAAAAAAGACGAGAATGATTTAGGGCTAATCAATGGCTCTATCATTTATCTTTGTGCTGAAAAAAAAGAGAAAAGAATCAGTTTAAATTCTTACAGTTTGGCAGAAAAATCTCTCATGAGAATCAAGGTCCTTCATTTAACTTTTTTACGGGTATAGAAAACATGTAATAGTCATGTCATAGTTTGAAAGGAAAGAAATCTGTAAAATAGGAAAAAAAAGATATCAAAATTAATCGCCTCTCCTTCGTATCACTTCAACTATTGAAATCGGCGAAGCTCTGGAATCGATGATATACTGATCAGAGAAGTATAGCTAAGTTAATGAAAATAAGTCACGAGAGACGAAGGATCTATTTTCTGCTCTTGCCTTATGCCGGGTAAAATCACTGGTTTTATTCTGTATTAAATTACTTGGGAGCATTTCTACTTGATTTTAGGAATAATAAATTCCCGATATCCTGTATGAGACTATGCGATAAATTATGTAGAGATATCGATTACTCTCCGAATATTCTGTGTTTAATTAGAGATTGACGAGAAGTTTTTGCTTATGGAAAGATAACAGCGAATGAAATATTTTGGAATAGTAAATCTTTGTTAAAAACATATACATAGCATTTGAAAAGTGTAAATAAAATTTTAACTAAGGGAGATTGATTAAAATGCCTGTAATAATTGAAAGAGAATGGAAGCAGCGCTCTTGTTAAATAAATGAATAAAAGAAATCAGGATTTTTGAAAAACAAGCAAACACCGCAGTTTATTAACTACTGCTTTTTTTTTTACAAAAAATATACGTCCCTTTCCTTTTTGAGACGGTGGAGTAAAACATTTTCAAAAATCAGCTCTATTATTGCTTATTTTATAATTACCATTCAAACTGCAATTATATCATTTGAATATTGTAAATAGAAATTTGAAAAAGGCAAAATGATTGGAATTTCTAGAGCACATGAAATTGAGTGAAGGTAAAAAGAATACGTTATATTTTTAAATTTATAGCTTATTTTGTTATTTCATAATCTTTTTACTGTTTTTATTTTATATACTGTTTATTTTTTGCGGTTTTGCAAAGCTTTACCTTATATAATTCAGGAAACTTCCACTTCCTCTTTTAATATGTAACAATTTTTAAAGTGGGGATTAACTTTAGTAATCATTAAGATTTGATTAAAATCTTACATTTTTTCTTACATTACAATAAAATAATTTCTTCCTTCTTGCCTTCCTTTTTTTCAATTTCTGTTATCAGTTCACACCCCTCTCCCTATATACATATTGCTCAAATTTTCAATCGCTAATAAAATATTCTTTATTGACCCACCAAAGTTCAAATACATTTTTTAAAACTTGTAGTGAATGCCACTTGATGTTAATGCAGTTTTTTCAAATATTAATTCCTTTATCAAAATTTAACTAATTCTTAATACTTTAAAAAGAGTTTTAGCAGTTTGTTAAAAACGTAAAATCAACAGGCGGTAGCTCAATCTGTAAAATGCGAGGATTTCAGTATTTTTCGTGCGAAGGTGAAGAATGTGAGTTCAATTCTTGCGAAAATCAATTATTTAAAAAATAATTTATCGATATTAATTGTAATAATTCAATAATAATTTAATTTTTTATAAATATATTCCTTTTTAAACATGAAGAAATAAATATTCATATATCTTTTTCAAATTTTCATTCATTAATAAAATACTTTTTATTCATCCCCTCAAGTTCAAATACATTTTTTAAACTCGTAGGGAATGATACTCGATGTTAATAAAGTTTTTTTTAAATATTAATTCGTTAATTAAATTTAATTCCTTTTTAATACTTTAAACAGAGTTTTAGCAGTTTCTAAATGAAAATTAAAATCAGCAGGCAGTAGCTTAATCAGTAAAATACAAATATTTCAGTATTTTTCGGGTGAAAGTGAAGAATGTTAGTTCAATTCTTGCGAAAATCAATATATTTTTTATAATTTATTAATACAAATTGTAATTATTTTATAAAAAGTAACTAAAATAAAATTTTTCTTTGTTGAGCTAAGTAGGAATTGTATTTATGAAAATCCAAATTAAAATTCCCTAATTGATGCAGATCGGCACAGATCTTAAGAAGAGAAGGTTTCAATATTAACTCTTCCAGCATAAAGGCCCTTTTTCTAAGGCCAAGAGTCAAATCATCTACAGTTTTGCTTCTGAAAATAATTTTTAAAGTATACACTTGACAAATTTCAATTTATGACCTTGAATTAAGAAATTTTACTTAAAATGTATTGTGATTCAATGGTATAATTTTTGTTAAATTTCATGGACTTTCTGGGCTTGGTGATGAAGTCTTGAATTCAGATCCAAACTGCGTGAACCAGAATCCGTCCAATTCCAGTCTTTTATATTCTTGCCTTTTTTATTTCCTACATTTATTTTACTTTGCGAGTAAAATCAATGGGAATCGAACTTTCTTCTGTTAGTGTGATTTTGAAGAATAACAGAATAAATAACCTCCTGTTTTGGTTTTAAACTCAAAGATTTATCCCTAAATGCATTTTCGTAGCCTCAAAATGGGTTTTTAATGTTATTGAAATGCCAAGATTGATCAGTATCGCATGGGTATCTCCTTACTCGGACACATATATTGTTCAATATTTTGAAATAAAACAATATTCACAATATTGTATAATATTATTTAACATTGAATTATATTACATCGTACAACATTGCACAATATTATGTTAAAGGCTGTGTTACCTGAGCTGTTGAGAAAATTGTTTACAGACAAACTCATTAGTGCGGAGTTACTTTATTATTCTCTTGAACGGTAGAGATCTTTTCTTTTCCCTTGTTCTGTTAATATCGCAGTTGTGTCCAACAGAAAAGTTGAATACCATGTATGAGAATGAATTCTCTGTTGACACTTTCCCTTCCTCTAAATGAATAAAATATGGAAGTATTGATCATGGCGCCTTCATAGTTTCGAATTGAATACATGAAAGAATAATTATTCCTTCGCGAACTAAAATGAATATTTTGAATGGAAAAACATTTTTCAGTGCATTTTCAGAATTATGAAAGATGTTGCCATGCACTGATAGAAGCGACTTACTTTCTTTAATTTCCTTTATGAGTCAGTATTTTTAATTAATCTCCTTTCTTGAATAGTCTGTCGAATGCTAATGTTAGGACCGGTTGTGGCTTCCATTTCGGAATCGTGTATTCAACACTCGATTCTTCTAAATTATCAGTTGTGCTTTCGGAATAGATGCTCCTTAAGCGCCGTGCCGATTTTATTTTCCTTGGCCCGTGATCTCTCCGACTTTGCAGATATTTTGGCAACTGTTTGATTGCCATCAGGCTGAATGTTTACAACACTGTTTCGCGTTTCTGAAATTTATCTTGCATACTAAGTTAAACTTTCAAAATGTTCAGATTTCTTTTGCACTGCTATTTTTTACTTGCCATATTTCTCTAAAACTCAATAATAAATTTTTGTAGCTTTTTAGTTACATTCGTGATATCTTTTGAGAATTATTTAAATTTATTAAAAGTCCTTCGATGAATTATTTTCGGAATAAAATAGCTCTAAATCCAAATGATAAAAAATATTTTTTCAGTTGTAGATGGCATACCTAAAATACGAAAATTCTAAGATTAATATTGTTTTGATCCTCAATGATAATTTTTCATGTTAATTTGTTGTAGGCCACTTTCAGAGAGTTACACACGAAAATAGGCTTTTAAAAGGGAGGAAAGACTATAAAAAAAACTCCCAACACAGCATTAAATCGGTTGAATTGAAAGAAAATACATAAAACTTCGTAATATTTTACATTTATATAATGGGATCACTTGAAATGACATTGAAGTGACACGGCATTTGCACAATTGTGCACATCTAAAATTTCATGCAGATTTGAAGTGATAATCGATTTTGCATTAACATATTTCACTGAATGCTTGTTTAAATTCCAATTCTGTGTGTGTTTTGAAGTTACAAAGTTTTAAAGAATTTGTTTTTGTAATCATTAAAAAAACTTGACTTGCCGAAGCAACTGTTTTTAATAACATGTTGCGATTTAAATTCTTCTGCGTAATTCCTTCAATTCCTCCAAAACTGTATTTTAATAAACAAGACATACAATATATTATCCTTTATTTAATACAAAGACTGACGTTTCCTTTAAAAATGAATATCATTCTAGACATAATATATTGTAGGTATGAAATAAATCTCCCCTTAAAGTGCAAGTTACTTTTACTTCAAAATACTATGGTTTCTTTAGCGACTTCTATCAATTTTATTCAGTAGCTTAAAAATACCTCTCTTGGCATAAAAAAAATATTATTATGGAATTTTCTTTTCATTCCTTCGACATACTATGTTGTTTTTAAACAAAACAAGTTATCTTGGTAAAATTTTTTATCACTTAAAAACAAAATTTCACATACTATTCTTTTTTTTGTTTCAAATGTAGACACTAAATTTTAAGATTTTTTTCGTTTACATAGGGTTATATAGTTTATATTAGGTTATTATTTTATTTTTAACTTTAAGTGAGACATTGAAATTCAAATAGAGGGAAAGTAATATACTTGGCAGATAAAACTGTATTTTATTTTTAAAAGTTGTCTAAACAGATGTTTACTCAACTTGATTAGAGTTACATTTATTCAATGTAATTAACTTAGTGTTATTTTCATATTCATATGCATTTTAGTTTTAATGTATGAATACAATAAAATAAAAAAAATTTCCGTTAGAGCTTTCTCAATCTTAAAGGATTCAAGTAATTAATATGGAAATATAACAAGTATACATGGGAATTCTGTCATTAAACTAATATTTTCCATGATAAGAAAAAATAGTTTTTGATATCCTTTTGAGATTTTCTTCTCGGAGAATGCATAGAAGCGAGCTTACTTTTTTATGTACAATATAGCAAATGTTGGAATAAACTATACAAACTGGAATTTTGTTTCATTGAAATCATCTGAAATTTTGTTTGATAGAACAATTGGATGAGGGAAACCTATATATCTGCATAGAAAAGTAGATGAATTTGGACCAAAAAATACTTCTCAGGATCCTAGAAAGGATTAGGAAGCTGTTATTTCAATTGAGCAAAATCATTTGAACTCATTCGAAAACTTCTTTACATGCATAGAAATGTCCAAAATAAAATAATTTCATAATTTAAAGATTTGATTATTGCCTTTTGTGTTTTTGGTTTTGAATGATAAATTATGTGTCTATAGGTGACGTTTTGAACAATGAATTCAAAACAGTGATTCATTTTTTATGGAACAACTGCATCTCATTAATACTAGATCACGGATTACAAATTTATTCCCTTTATGCTTAAAATCCAGGAAACGGGACAGATTTTATATATTTGCCATTTTAATTCTTTTTACAGAGTTGTATTGCAGTTCTCTAATTTACAAACTAATTACATGTATAAAAAAGTGAAATAAATACAAATGCTGAGAGCTGTTAAGATTAATATATAGAGGCCAACGAAAGCTTTGAATGTCAAAGGTCTTTACATAATTTCAGAAAATAATGTTGATTTAATAAGATAAATGTTTAATTTCCAAGCATTCTAAAATTCTGTTTTTTTTTTCTGTTTATTATTTTTTCACTTGTACCCGCTGAATAGTTTTGTAATTTTTACATCATTTTAAAAATAATTAAAATATTGTATTTTGATATGTCTATAGAGATATGGAATGGACACATTAAAAATGATTACTAGAAAGCCAAATAAAGTAAAAATTGTACAAAGTAGAAGTGTCCAAACGCTGTTACAGCGTTTGCATTTCAGAATATTTATTTTTTCAAGAATTAGGTCTACACCAAAGAATAATGTCGTAAAACTGGAGAATTTTGAGTATAATTTTTTTATCGATAAATACTGGCTTCAAAAACAAGATTCCGCAAAAGTCCATTAAAAGAAACGAATAGGATAAACTGAAAGGTCCAAAGTGTATGTACCTTCTACCTGTAAATTCTGGATGACGGGGTGGCCTAGTGATAAGGTCTCGGCTTCTGAGCCGCGGGTTTTCTGGTTCGAGACTCGATTCCCCCGATGAGCCGTCGTATAAGAGGGTCTGTGGCACGTTAAATTCCTCAGGGCCAAACGTCCTACCGATGGTGTGGTGCTATGTAGAGAAGGGGGTGCCAGCTAATGTGTCATCCTCGTCATCTGACAGCGGTTCAAAACCAAGAGTTCCTCTCCAAAATATATATAGTGCTATTTTACAATGGGGTGTTAATGCAATTAAACCAAACTAATCTGGATGACGTGCAAGTTTATATGTTCCTTTGCACCTTTTCTTGTTCAAGCATCTAGTCACCCACATAGGTAGCGCTAGTGGGGCCGCAGTTGACCCCTTCCCTTCAATCGAAAAGCGCTTTCCCTTTATCGACAGGAAATCATTATGTTGGCATAAGACTTCACCGATTTGGAATGGTTGTTGAGAGCTGCTCATTTAGGAATATGATAATTTAAAAGCCATCGTAATGCTAGTTTGCTATAATAAATCTATATATCCGCATGGTTTAAGTTGACATAATGACTAGAATTTGCAAAATAGCCGACAGAGCGAAAGACTATTAAGATGTACTTCGACAATAATTTTTGGTCTGTTGACGAGGTATTTTTCGACAACATTAAATTCACAGATTTTCAGATATCTGATTCAAATGTCGTTCATTCGGCTTATATTTTGAGCTATATTTAGTAGAATAATCGACAGTAAGGCAAGTGAAAAAGTTGCAGCAGTTTTGACGACTGTTCTCTGTTTTCTGGTAAAGATGTCCTCATGGATTATGAAACATTGTTTTCATCCACCATTTTGATCACTTGAAGGAATTATTAGGAAAATTGGAGCCTTTATGCATGTATAGAACTATAGTATTGTTTCATCTGCTTCAGAATTCACTGAACAGTTTAGAAAAGAATTGCCATTCTATCCATCCAATTGTTATTTCTCTTGTAATGTATCTGCTAGTTGTTCTAATCTATTCTGCTTATTTCATAATGGCAATTCCCTGACTTAAACGAATTATAGGTTAAAAGAAATTTAATTAAACATTCGAACTTTCAAAGTGTTTATCAAAGGTGTTCATATTAATCAAAGGTGTCCATATTAATCTTAAACAATCTACAGACCTTCAAACGAATTACTGACCCATAATGTCGATGAGGAAATTTTCGATTTGATTGCGATAAATGACCTTTATGAAATCAATACTTATTTGTTACTGATTGTTTTGAAATATTTTCACGATTATAAACTCTTGGATGGTTTTATAATTAGGAATACGAATCTGAAAGTTAAAGTCTTGGAATTAAATAAACATACGGTGTTTCTGGACTTTGGAAGGTCTGGAAACCCGTGTTTCATTTCATTTCATTACCCTTTAACGGGAAATATGATGGAAGAGTAGATCAAGCCGTTTTATTCAATTATCCCGAAAGAAAAATAGTTTTGAGGAGAGGATCAACGCTAAGTTTCAAATGTAGAGCTCTAAATTCTGAGATTGATGAGGTAACATATTTTTGTCCCTGTAATTCAGCATAATTTGGTTATTATAAACTCTATTGATTCCTATGCATCATCAGTTACACATAAAAAGGGCAAAGTTGAATTAAACTATTGATTATAAAAAATATGCTTTTAAAGGATTTGCTAAAGAGAACTTTATTATTGCAATAACATGAATTTCAAAATAAATGATGAAAGAAACGAAAATTACAGAAATGGAAAATCGGTGAGCAAGATCTTAAGAACTAGCAAGATCTTAATGCATATTTGATTTTGCATCAGCAGCAATTTTATAACGGAATTCCAAGAAAAAAAGAAAAAAAAGAAAGTCATTCAGAATTGTCCTAATGATAATGTGAGTGTGAGTGTGAGTGTGAGTGTGAGTGTGAGTGTGAGTGTGAGAGAGAGAGAGAGAGAGAGAGAGAGAGAGAGAGAGAGAGAGAGAGAGAGAGAGAGAGAGAGAGAGAGAGAGAGAGAGAGAGAGAGAGAGAGAGAGAGAGAGAGAGAGAGAGAGAGAGAGAGACTTAGATATATGAGATTACAAAGTGAGAATTTAAGAAAATTTAAACATATAAGATACAAATGAGCGATACTCTATTTTTAAAAAAAAAAATTTAAAGGGCATTTAAGAAGTTTGAATTTCCTTGCGCAGAAGTCAAGATTAAATTCCGTAAATATTTGGAGAAGAGAAAGAGTTACAAAAATTATTTTGCATCTTTCTGTGATTTATTGGTGAATAAAGGATCAAAACATGACTTAATAAGAGTAATGAAAGATTTTGGGGTTGAAACAGAAAATTATCAGGAGTCTACGATCCTAATACTGAAGTATATATTTTTATATTTGATATCAGATTAGGATGTGTATATAGAAGTAGAAGACTGCATTATTCAACTTATGATGGATGAAGTAAAATATATTCCTGTGCAAAAAGGGTTTTAAGGGTTCAAGGGTCCCAGCATATGACATAAAATTTTTAATATGAATAAACATTTATTTTGAAAGATATTTAAGGAATGTTTGATGAAGAGATATTTTGATGTTGTATACAAAAGGGTCAACGCAATTTTAATTACAAAAAAAAGGCAAGAATTTAAGGATGGTAAATAGTACGACTTATTTGTTTAATACCAGTATAGAGTAAGCTTTTGGAAAATTAGTTTTATTTAGAAGAAACAGATTAACTATAAAAATATCCATTTGGTTTCAGAAAATCTAGAAATACTTTTATGGATTTGAAAGAAGTCATTTAATCAATAAATAAAAATTCGGATTAAAAAATGCTCTTTTATATCTAATGCTTTAAATATGGTAAGATGGAAAAATTTGAAACAGGTACTCTCTAAATAGAATTACTGATCATCTGATAAAAATAATCCGTTTCTAACTCATAGAGTAATAGTTTACGAAGAAAAAGAGACTGGATTCGAATGCAATATATTGAAATTCCAAAGGGATCTCGCCTTGAACTTATATTGTGGCTTTTAATTTCAGGTAGGCTCATTAGAGGGACGAATTCGAATGAAAATTATTGTGCTGCTATATTTACAGTTGAAACTGTTACTATAAAAATTAAATTGTGCATTTATAGATTAACCTGTTCTACTAAGAAAGCATTAAGTCAGGTTGAGGATTTAGAAAACAACTATGTACTGAGAATGAATCTTTCCAAATCAATTTATACCATATTTCAGAGAAAATCTCAGGAAAACTAACTATGTTATTACAGAAAAATAGTATAAGATATGTAAACGAATTGAAATTTCTTGGTTCTATTATTGAATACAGATTGTCTTGGGTTCTATACTTGTTCTATATTAGAGATAAAGTAAAAATTGCCCAGATCAGAATTTGTTGATATAGTCATGTGAAGATTCGCAATTTGAATGGCGATCTATTTGGAAATGATTAAGAAATTTATTTTCTCCTGGATTACGATTTAATTTAAAGGTGCAATTTATATAAATAGAAAATATTAAATAATTGATTAAAATTAATTTACTAGAGACGTTTTCGTTGTGTTATTGAATCATACCAACTAGAAGCTTCAATTGCTATTCAATTATTGGTAGGATACCTTTCTTTAGATCTTGTTGCACAAAATAAAGCTAATAAATTTAAATTATTGAAGCTAAAAGGGAATATTAAAAATGATGGAAGTGAAATAAGAACAAATGAAGTAAATAATTTTGTTTATATCGACCCCCCCTATCCCTTAAAGAAATATCAAGTTAGAGAGGAAGTTTAAAGATAATATAGAAGCAGATAATACGTTTTCTAACAACTTCAAGTGGCATGGGAATTGGATGCGAGTTGCTATTATATCGAGTGAAGGTAGTTCAAAAAGAAATTTTTGGAGGTTAAGTGCTGGAACCTTGCTCTAATTAGTGCGAAAGCACTAAGCCATGAAGAATACTTTACTGGAAAGGTCTGACCTAAATGAAAACATTTGCGTGGGCCCAAGGCCTGTCTTACGGGCATTAAAATCCCCAGGGTTCGAAATTAAATTACCCTGGAGAATGTATTAATAATTAATCGAATTATAACTTATATTGGATTAGAGCTCATATGGGGTTGGATGCAATGGAAGGTCATATTTGCTTTTAAATAAGCAGCTACAAAGCACTCAATTGAATTCAATGAAGAATGCGTAAAATTTGGCTAAAGTTGTGACTTAAAAAGCTTGCTTTAATTACATGTCAAGAAAGATAAGAATACGTATTGGAGATAAGATTTAATTTCGAACTTTTACCCAGGACATATTTAAAGAAATGCAAGGAATTTTTTTTGAGTCAATTGTCAACTGATGATGGAAAACTTCATAAATACTAGAACAGGTTTTTAGACAAAAATTGATTGCCGTTATGGAATGGATAAAAATGCGCAGTTAGTCATTGTTAGGGATATGGTTTACTTAAAGACATTAGAATTAAATGTTTCCCAATTACTTTTGGAACCCTCAGTATTTTAGATTTAATTGGACATAATTTGGTAAAGATTAATTATCATTGTCAAGAGCTTACTGGAGTTTTTTCTTCAAGAATAACTGTGTTTTTATTGATAAATAGTAACTTGATGCATTGTAAATTGTACTGAAAATTTTAATTATTGTATATTATAATATAATTATTCATCGTCATTTTGTATATTGTATGCCATTATATATTAGAATGATATCCTTACTCTTTGTTTTGGACGCCATCTTTACGGGAAGTAGTTTTCCAAAGTGCTCAGATTTTTTTAAGAAAAAGAGATTATGAAGGTGGATATGAAAATTTTGGCGATTGTCTATTCTAATATTTGAGGTGTTTTAGCTTAATTATGAGATGGGTTTCTTGCTTCAAGTATATCCATTGTCACATACTGGTGGGGTCTACTTAATGGGATCAGTATCAATTAGTGTGCTTTGTTGTACGGAATCTCTGTTCAGAATTAGTTACGGATGTGAAGCTTCTTTTCCAAATCTGGAAGATATTTTCAATCCAGAAATCTTAATCTAATGAACCCCTCTCACTTTTTATCTAATGAACCCCTCTCACTTAACACAAACGAGTTTAAAAATTCGTATGTTCCTTCACAATTCTTTTCACTGCTTGTGTAAGAGAAGGAATTAGTTTCTTTTCCAGCTCTAATTTTTCTTTCGATGATCCATTATAACTCATATTTGCTTTAATCAGTTCTGATAAGTGGTTTCTTTATTGTTATAGACTTTATTAATAAAATCTTTGGAATCCTCTGTTTCAAAATTATCTTGTTGTGGCCTGAAAATTTTCTTTGATTTTAAATCTGTTTCTTGAGTTTTTTGCATTTCTTTGCTTGCTAGAAATCTAAGTTTTTCTTCAGTTAAATAATATTCTCAATAAAAAAGTCCTAAATGCAGCATAGTAGTATGTATTCCCCTGCATCATTGACTAAACATTAAAATTAAAATGATATTCTAGGCTCTTGATGCCATTGTATACCATGAAAAGGTTTCATGATGGATAAATAATTTTTTAATAACATTTTTCATCAAATCACGAAAAAGCATAAACTTTCTTGACAAACTCGGGTAATTTTTTAGCTACGATTTTTTTATCAAGGTAAAAAAAATTGTAATGTAAATTAGAGTTTGTCATTGTCATTTCTCTTTTGGATTTAGAGATATTTTCTAGGGGTTTTTTTGCTGAATGTATTCACCTTTAAATACAACTTAATATACATTCAGAAAATATGTATTGTTTGTGCTCAACTCATTGAAATCCTCCTTTAAAAATAACTATTATTATTCTCAATTGTTATTCTCAACCATTGGTAAATTTTGACAAATTTTTAAATGGTTTTCCATTTGATGTAGGTTCAGAGGTTAGGCCATCCATTGTGCAACCATAACTTTTCGAAGAAGCAACTCGATTAAATGAAGCAATCAAACAATCTCTTGTTCAAAGTAATTTAAAGATTTTTAAGCAATAATCTTGAAGCATTAGAGGTACCAGAATTTGTTGTGGAACCATCAAAACGAAGAGATTTTATACTTTTTCATTAATGCAATTCGATTCATAAATTTTAAATATTACTGATTTTAAATCGTTACCAGAACCCTTTTCGGGAGTTTATATGTTTAAAATTTGTTTTTTAATTCTAATATAGGAATTCTTCTTGTGGAGTTAGTCTAACAGGCTTACCATTTATAATTTATTAACTTTCATTCATTTTTTTTCATTTTTCTTCATAAAATGAAATTTTATTTGTTCTTCATAAAAATGAAGCATGATTGCTTCTGAGAGGCTGTTTGAATTAAAATCTTGACAGTTATTCACCCTTCACGAAAAACCTTTGATTTATCTATTTCCTCAAACTGATTTCCTGGCTTTATAAATTTAAATTCCTGAATAAGACTACTTACTAGTTGAGCTCCAGCTCTACTAGAATTAGCTCTATGGCCAGGTGCTTGAGAAAAATCATGTCCCCGCCATAAGTCAATCCTTTCAAAATATTGGGATAAAGCCGAGTTTGATGCCAGGTGCTTGGTTCCCATTGGAAGCGTAAAAGATTACGACAAATTTTATAAATATACGTATTTCTTAATGCAATATTAATTAACCATACGAAAAGAAAATGAGTTGCACTAAGAGATATTCCTTAAATGTATTTGTTTAAATATATTTAAAGATGATTATTCGAATAATATAGGTGCCGGCATTCTATATTGCGAATGGTTAACATTTCAAAAAGTCTATGGCTTATGTGAAATATTTCATTGTTTGTTTCTTCTAACTTTGGCATTCTTTGTATAAGGTGACAAAACCAATGGGAAATAAGCTGCCACCACAGGAGCAAAAGTATTCAACAATGTTTTGTCTTGAAAGAACTTAAAATATCCTTCGAAATGAGAAGTTCAGAAATTGTTAGAAAAACAGCTTAGAAATTTGTTGATCATGCGCAGGTAATAACAAATATCTAAAATATGACATAAAACGAAAACAGTAAAATAGTACTACTTAATCCTAAGCACGGAAAAAGAGGGGTCAAGATTTTTCGATTCTAAATTATATACATTTTTCCCATGATCTATAGAAGGCATAAAACTGAAATTGGAACTTTTCCATTTAACTGCTATTCGGTCTCCCTAGAGCAAATAAGTATTACACATCATCGCATGACATTAATTGATGCCATTTAATACTGTGGAATATTGTTTAATGTTGTATAATATCGCTCAATATTGTGTAACAGGCTGTTCTACCTGTATCAATCGCAGAAAATGGATATTGCTTTGAATTCCATCAGTTGTCGAATATTTACATTGGCAGACTAGTTGAATCTACTATTTTTGGAATTGTAGAAGAGTGTCTTGATTTGAATCGAATGAAATTTTATGTCAAAACAGATGATTTTCTCTAATTAAGTTCCCCAGCTCCAGATACAAAAGTCTTTGTGAACTTTTTAAAATGGCAAGCCTTAGTATGCTTTTAAAAAAAGGATCGCTTACAGGCGTCTGATCCTAGATTTCCCATTTACTGGTTTTTTCTCCTAACCAGATGTCAGGCTACGATACAATTAGAGCTAGAGTCTGCTGTCATTGGAAGATTCATGATTGACTGCATAGGCATGATTTTTCAAATAGAGATTCACGTATTTTTTTAAACAGTCGTTATTATTTAGATTTAAAGAGTAAAAGTTAATTAATAAAATTATAATTAATAAGGAAATGATAATTAATAAAAAAAGGAATGCATAGAATCCAATGCATGAAATATAAATCTTGTTTTATACATATGTACTTCTTAACTTATGAAGTTTTAAAATGACATTTTTATAACATTTGTAAGAGATTAATTTACGCTATGAAGATTACGATGTTACGAAATTATACTTCCGCGAAAGACTGAGTAGTCAAAAAGCAATGCTTAAAACTGTTATCCAAAGTGCAACTACTTATTAGTTACAACTAGTTACAAGTGCCAATAATTATTAATCGAGGTTAACATATTTAACTTTTTCATACTGACTTTATAATAGCCTGCCAAAAAAATTGATATTCTATTGGAAACTTCAGCATACTAAAAGAAAATAATAGAATTGTGCTTGATACGTAGTTCAACTGTATAGCTATCAATTACAAACAAGCCAAATACTTGATTTAAAGTACTTCGGAATTATGTTAAAATCTGGAAAATATTTCTAAGATTCCCTGTATTGTCATTGTCATCAAAATCCAAAATTATGCTGCATATTTATAGGAACTCATTGTATGTACAACTTTAGAAAACCGGTAATTTATACAATACAACCATAATAAAATTCAAAAGAAACTATTTTCTGTTCATTTAAGATTTTTCCTTGCTTTTATCAACACAAATAAGAGGATAAACTTAGAACCAAATTGATAATATTGTACATACTGAGGTTAAAATATTTTTAATATGAACTTCTTAAAAAAATTCTAAATACATCAATAAATTCATACATACTTTCATACGAATAAATGTTCCAACGCTTTTAATTAGTTGATTCTAGAACTTGAAATCTAAGATTGATGGTACATAATTACACCATGAAGGAACATTCCCATCTCATAACTTTTTCTTAAAACACTTCAAATCATTTAAAGAAGAAACTACTATTATTATAAGAAAGAGAGAGAAAGCAGTTGTGAAATATATAATTATACTTTTTTCCCAGAATAAATGAAAGAAAAATAAAAAAAATTGAAAAAAAAAACTCTCCTTAACAGTTTTTTCGATGTTTATAATCTGTTAATTGCCTTTAATTTTTCTTCGTAAAATTAAAGAAGATAAAAGCGTTGAAGTGCAGTTACATTTGTTCTGAAAGCTTTTAATTAAAACTGTTGAAGGAATGCTTAAATAGTTGCAATAATTACCTAAGATAAGATTATCAAAAAAAAATCTATAGCTCAAAAACGAAGAAATTCTATATTTACTCTAAGAAAGAAAAATTATGGTTTTAAAATGTTTTAAGAAAGATTTTTTTTTAATTTTTAATAATACAAGACGAATGTTTCCTTATTTTACTGTAAAAAATTGAAAATAACTTTTAAACTCTTGAAAGTCATTGAGAAAAAGAAATTTTCCTTTATACTTTAAGTCATTTGATCACGCTACCCTTCTCAGTTATTTAACCACGGAATATTGCTTATGGCGTATAGAAAAAACTTGTTCGTGGATTCTTGCACTGAATACGAAACGAAATCTGTGCAACCTCGTAAAAGAAACTAAAAGTCTCTAGAGTTCATAATTTCCCTAAGGAAACAGGGTATTGAATATTTTCTTTTATTCTATTGTTAGAGAAAAACCGATTTTAATTTTTTTGTAATTTAGGTTTTTTATACATTTGGTTGCTTCAGTAGTAAAATGTTAATATTATTTGAGTCAAAGTTATATTTAAAAAATGTTTTCTTCCTGTTTTAAAATTGTTTATAGTTTAGTTAAGATTATGAATAAAAGTTAAAAAATATCTGTGGAACTAAAAGAAGAAACTAAGCAGCATTACAGGTTTTGGCAGTAAAGTTTTCATGATCAATATTAACAGAAAAAAGGCTGAAAATTACTAATTCATCTGTCATATGTTTCAGTGCTGTGTGCTCATTGGCCCTTTATATCTATTTTAAGTACGAAAATTAAATATATTTCACGTCTTTTATTTTCATTAAAAAGTGAGCTTTACAAATTGTTTTAAAAAAATCAGATTATTTATACCGTTTAAACCAAAATTATTTTTCAGGATTTTATTGCTTAAAAACTGTAGAAGTGAAGTGATTAAGAATACAGTTATATTTCTCAAGATTGAAAAAAATCTCTTTTTTTGTGATAATTAGTCCCATGATAATTTTTTTATATTAGACTTTCGATAGCGATTGATACAGTTCTAATAGTTTCGTACTACAAGACTTTTTAACAAAGATCATGTAAATAAATAAATAAAAAGCAGAAGTAAATGAAAAAATGACCAATTCTTAATCAATCAGTCGCAAACTTTAGAAGATAAGTTAAAAAAAAACTAAAGATATTCAGTGGAACAAAAAAGGGGGAATCGAAGCAATAGTATTATTGAACGGAACCATTCAAGGCAAAATTAAATACCGAAATTATTAATTGTAGGTGATTGTTTTAAACATGTTAGATTGAATTTCAATATGAAAATAAGAAAAGATGTCAAGTTATTGCAACGAATAAAAACTGGTCTGCATTTGCCAACTTTCTCAAATTCTTTAAAAACATTTTTTTAAATCACCGTCAGGCTACCAGTGCCCGCCCCACATACGATTTCGCTTTCATCAATTTCATATTCGCCAGAAAATATGGATTCGCTTTCAATATCACATTTCGCCCCTAAGCTTGATCTCTTTCGGCATATTTATTTTTTGCCATCCACACATTCCATACATCGGGAACAAAAACTCCTTATTATTTCTTTTTTATATTCATAAGCATTATATGTAAAGAGTTATTTAAAGTAAGTTAGCACTTTTTGGAACCTTTATATTTTTCTCCCAATGAATTATTTGTCAATCTTTTGGCATGATATCTGTTCATTGCATATAAATAAATACCAATAGGGAAAGATATATTTGCGAGAATAAATGTGGTAAATTAGAAGTAATATCTGAACAAAAAGTAACATGAACAATCCGTCTTTATTACATCTAAACTACAATCATAAGTTTGTAAATATGATAAAAATAATTACAGTAAAATGATTAAGAATAACTTAATCACAAACTCGATATCCATTAAAATATAATTTCTTCATTAATAAATTTCAAGTGGAAAAAATATGTTTAACAAATTATTTTAGGAATTATAAGGTATTAAAAATTATTTTTTAAAAAGAGTAATTTACCAAACTTTGTAGGGTTCATAGATATACTTTAAATTACGTAACCTAGCTCTGTATTCAGTTGAAATACACAGCAGCTGCTTTGGGAAAAACGCAAACCCTATGCATGATCGTTTTCTAAATTTATAAAAAGAAAAATAGCAACAATTGCAGAGATTTTTTTTTGAACTCCATAGCCATTACATGAGATAATTCTGTCTAGAGTATTCTATTTATTATCTCTAGGGTTTCAAAAATGTCCGGAATTTAACGTTCATAACTCTGAAAGTGTTCCATTATATGTCAATATTAAATGGGTGTTCGATCGACTGTCATTATGTTCTTTCTTTTGCAGCTGACTGCAGTTTTTTACTGGCCAACGCCCAGATCGTTGACTTTCCCATCGTCTACTGTTCCGAGTCATTTTGCAAAATCTCAGGTTACAATCGAGCCGAGGTGATGCAAAAGTCTTGCCGCTGCACTTTTATGTATGGAGAACTTACAGATCGATCCAGTATCGTGAAAGTGGAACATAGTCTGGAAAATCACGATCAGATGCAAGTGGAAATCCTATTGTATAAAAAGAACAGTAAGTATGCACACTCCGATGCATTATTTAAAACATTTTGGGGGATGGAATTTTTTTAAAGCTTTTGTCACCAGATAAAAAAACAATAAAGGGCAATGAGAAAAGACAAATCCATTAAAAAAACTTTTAGGCATAGTCTTTCTTTTACTGATGACTAAATGATAAGTTTCATTTTAATTTAGGCAGATTACAGTCGCATTTGGAAAATCACATTAGAGCGCAGAATGAGCGCAGTTTTGAATCCAATATCGATGAAAATTCTCTAAAATTTTAACCCATATCAACGTTAAGCTCGTGAATATCAAGTGTAATAGGCATTCAAGGTAGTTATAATCCATGTGACTCTTTTTGAACTGTATAGATCTCGTTCTGGTTGACGTACTGTATTGAAATTTGGTTTAGGTGTTTTGCAGGGAAAGAAAAAAGAAAATTGCCAAAAAAGTGTTTAAATTTTAACCACTAGATGGCGCTTTCCATGCGATGTAAATAGATCGTTTTGTTAAAAACTTGCTTAAAGTTTGTACCATAATATAATTCTCCATCATGAAGGATTTTTCAAGATACTGAACAAGACTTTGATTTTGCTGACCAGCTTCTGGATAGAATAGTTGTTGACAATGAAAGGCCTTTGTAACATCTTCTGATAAGATAGTCTTTTTACGCTAGATGTAGCCATGAATACTAAAAACTGTCGCATATGCGTTAGAGCAGGTCCAGTTGAAGCATGGATAGCCTCAACATTACGATTACATTGCTGTATGGCTTGCTGTTTTACTGTTGATCGTTGTTCTTCGTCCCCTTTTCTTTGAGAAGAAAACTTCACAAGGGCTTAAATGGGTTTGCATTATATGCGTCCATTATTGCTCGAGATGTATGTAGCTAGTTATTCCTGCCTTGAAAGAACGTGAATGTTAAGACTGATGATGCAAGAGGGCGCAACACCCTATACTGTCACACGAGTGAAGGCACTGCCATGTGCCTACTTTAGAAAGGATCGGAAAATTTCGAGACATTATCTAATTGCATGGGCACTTCTTTCTCAGATTTGAATACTTGTGATTTCTGGTGTAACGTTTCCCCTTTTTCTCATATGACAAATGGCATTCCAGCCAGATGAATCGTCATCAGTTTTCTCACACCTACTGAAGTGTCTACCTATTACCAGATGTGGATCCTATATACTAGTAGAGTCATCTGTTCCAAATGAAAGACCATACAGGTTGTAGAAATGATCAGTCGCCAGCAACCGTTGTCATTATGCGCTGAAGTCAGGTGGACTTTAGCCGATGTTAGTAGTGAATTGGTTATAATTTATATGTTTTCGAGAAAGGCCAGTTGCAAAGATGTATCCTGAACAGACATTCCCATGATATACTGGAGACTATTTAGTAAGCATTGCTGAACACCTATTGGGTAACAGAGACAGAGAAATCAAGTTCATCAATGCGTAAATTAAAGGCGGAGATATGACGGAAATAAAAGGCGTTTCTTTTTCTTTTGTTGGAACAGGAGAAGGAGAGCAGAGAGAGGAGCCGTATAGACGCCGGTGTTTAGAGAAATTGTTCCTGATTTTGTTAAAAGCTCCGTTTGTTTCGAGTTTCTGCTTTAGGATTCCCAGAAAAAGATCGGTGGATTTCTCGAGCGACCCCTGGAGTAGCCATTTTGAGTTAACAGCTTGTTAGCTTTTTTCGCTTCTATTCTACGATTTGAGTGACGAAATATTTCACGATTAAACTTTCAACTGTTGTGTAGATTTTGTAAATAATATTAAACTAGATAAGAATAAGTTTTTTTACATATATAAGACTGTAAATAAAAGAATTGTTTGATTACGCTACTCTCTTGATTTTTCTGGATTAAAACATTATACTTGGTTAGGAAAATTCCTGAAATATCTTGTCTTTGGAGAAAGAATATGGACTTTTCCTAATAGAAAGCACGAGTAATAGACAATGTTTCTGAAATTCTTCCAGAAATGTTTCACGCTACTGTTAAATAAGCTATAAAAAGCCTTGAATAAGCGATTAACGCAAATCTTCTGTACATTGAACAAATAATGTGATTTAAAAAAATGTGTTTTTTGCTCTTTATACTTCCTCTTACCATCTGGTGGTCGAAATTTCAACTATTAATTTCTATTAGAAATTTGATTAGTTGGTAGAGTGAATTCCTCCAGAAGTATCAAAATTGCCCTATTGTCGAAGTTAGTATAACTAAAGTTGAAGAATCATGGATTCAAGACTCGTTTTCGTATAAAATCTGTCATTGTGCGAAGGTGATACGTATTCTGTCATGCCATGAACCAGAGGTGATTGTTTTGATATAGAATATCAGCTCATCATCTGAATAAAATTTCTCCCTTATATGAACTTATAAAACTTCAAAATAGGATATTTTAAAAGAAACATGTACAAACTGACAACTCTTCAATTATTGGTTACAAATTATTTAAAATTTTCTGATACTTTATTTCCTAGCGAGAGTTTAGTTTGCAAAGATTCCATAACACGATACATCTATTTTCTCCTTTAAGGACAAATAATATTCTATTAAGCACCCAGATATTATAAATCTCATTTCTGATTTGAATTTTTCAACTTTTTGCAATAATACTTTACTTAAATGCCAGATGATGTAAGGTCTGACTTAAAATCCAGTGCTCATTTGATAAATTAATGGCGGACCAATGTTGTCTTTTTCTAATTTTTTTATTAGTACCACACAAGACAACACAAAACATTATGCCAAACCAGCTGACAAGAATGGTAGTTATTTTGAGTTTCGAATTATAATTTGTAGAGTAATTATCCCCTTCAGTAACTGCTTAAATCCTCATGGAATCTCCCGAGGTATCTTTGCTTTACAATCAAATTCGCATAAAGTTTGAAATCTTGCCTGCACCATTAACAGATTTAATTCGAAATAATATTATATTTAAAATTCTTTATTGTTAGAAAATGTCAAACGATGCTGTCGTTTTTTGACGAAAAGTCTTTGAGAAGAATTTACATAAGTGCATGTACAAGAACTAAGAGAGATAATATGTCGTTCCAAACACTAATTTAAAATTCTTCATATTAACTACCATTTGCTTTTCATAGCAACTTTTCATTTTGTTTCCTACTGACATCAACACACCTGAAATCCTCTGAATAGAATGGATACCTTGGATATAAATGAGTTCGTCCATGGAACCTTCTACTTTGAATATTTATCCATGCTCTAGAAAATTGAATCTGTTTCATATAAAAATGTATTTTCAAAGGGTTGCAAAGATTTCATTTCAATTAATAATACCGTGAGTATGGTTATTCGTCAACGACTGGTGGGTTTATTTTAAAATGAAGATTGTGCAGAGGAAATTTAGAATGGCAAAAGAAGGATCAGTATCAAGAAGGCATTTATTCTTTGAAAATTATTTATAGGAAGAATTTTTTCTTGCAATGAAATTTTCATTCGACAGATTTTTTTAAAACATGGCTGTAAATTCCAGATTTTGAAACTGATTGTCACTGAGAAACAAAGTCATACGTACTTGTTCAGAACAGTGAAACATACTCTATTATTCCGGAAAATAAACAAAAATATTTTGAATTCTTTTTTCTTTCCTTTTTTGAAATTGGGATATAACAAAATTAATCCAAATTTGAAACCAAATTATTTATATGCAAGAAAATCTTATAAATATGAAATAATTCTTACTAATTTAATTCATAAAATAGCTAAATTTAATATTTAAAACTAAATTTACAGTCATTGGATTGGTCTAATCTGGATCTAAGTAAAAAGAAATTTGAATTCCTTTTGAAAGTTAATAATTAGATAGGGCACATATGAGGAGAAAAACTGAAAGGAAATCAAAGGAATTGTAAATAATTTTGCATCATTTACAATGAATTCTCAAAAAATAAGTTAAAATTAATTTAAGATGTGATCATTCTTTTAAAATGATAAATGTTACAATATATAAAAATTCAAATATTAGACAGTTTCGTGATTTTTCCATTGCTCTATTACATATAAAACAATTGGAAAATCTCGGGATGGGAAGGGTCAGACGCGTCTGTAAGTAGAAATAATGTAATTTATAATTATATGATATTGCAAAATTGTTAGTACTAAAAACACAAACCGGCATAAAAAAAGAAACATTTTGAATTACAATATTTGTGTATCAAGTTTTGAATTTGATAGCGAAAGAAATGAAGTTGTCTTTAATTTTTGTTTCAGAAACTGTATCAGAGCAATTAAATCTGAGAATAACTAAATTTAGTGACAGATTATGAAGATTATTCCAAGCAATACCTTGCGCTAGTTTTTCGAAGTAGCGAAAATCTTTTTCGAAGAGTAAATGTAAGTCCTTGAAAAGATCAGACGCACAAAACAACTGCTCTAGCACTAGGATATGAGGCACCAAAGAACTAATTTCAATGATTCATTTCAAATAATTTAATAGTATTTTAACTTATACAGCATTGAAAAATTACCATTATAAATTTGAATTGTAGCATACTTGCTTGATTTTTTTATACGAAGTGTCTCAAACTCTTTGAATTATAATTTAAAATGGAGTTAAGTAATTAAATCTAAAATCTTAACCCTAATGTGTTATCTACTATGTTACATCTTGATACGTCTTTTCCTTGCTAAATTTCACATCGTAAAAGTATTCTGTACAACGTAAAAATGTGAATTTTAATCCTAAATTCAATTGAATTCTCTTTCAAACAATTGAAATGATTTTCAAGCGCATGACACCTAGCAACAAATCCTTAGGAGTTACAGAATATTTCAAAAGTTGAAAGCTGCATACAGTAGTGTTGTGCTCTAGTTCTGCAAGAATTAAGTCTACGTGGCCTATCAAAAACAGAATTTTAATTAATCAAAAAATTTCTAATAATTTAGTTTAAAATTTCAGTTTTAAAACGGTTTGAATTTGAAGTTTTTTATAAACTGATGCTCTAAAAAAGAAAAGTTCGTTTTGGAAATTAAAAATTAAAAGAGGAAAAATAAAAAAAGCAAAATGTAAAGAAATGATTTTTTTCACGATACAAGAGAAATTTATGCTTATAAATCGGACAAGAAAGAAAATTAAGGACCTTCTACACATTTATCATGCTTTTCGCAACAGCAAATGAACTCATTTTAGAAGTTCTCAGTTTGCTTTAAGATTCAAGCATCATTACTAGCTTTTCAAATATCCGTTTTCCAGATTTTGTCTTTTCAATTGTTGAGATAAAAAGACATATTTTATCTGTTTATGATGTAACTACTGGTTGAGAAATTTGAAGTTCAAAAGCTCAAAAACCCAATTATGATTTACATCTCATTATATATTGATGTCAATAAATAGAATGTTTTAAAAAACAGAATTAAGATGTTTTTAGATTTAAAAAATATTCACAGTATTATGCTAATTCAGATCATTGTTCCAAAAATTAGGAGACTATTATTGTTTCTATATTGGTAACATTTTTCAAAGGAAAATAGCGAGTTAGTACACTTGCTAATTGGTATAAATCATTTCTAGTTTAGAAAAGTTTGAGTTTGTATTTGCGTTGGTCATTATAATGCTGTTGTTAAGTTTCATTGAGAAACTGTTCCTTCCTTGTTTCTTTTCTCGGCTGCAAATAAAATCTTTTAACAGAGTTTTGATCACCACATATTTTTAAAACTCTTTCATTAATTCAATCATTAAATCTCCCTTTTTTTAAAAAAATATTGACTACGTAACTATATTTACATGAAAGATAAAGTTCTGTTTTTCAAAAACCTATCTCTTACAAAAATTGGCCATATGGTTTAGGATTCTTCTGCCGGTTTGTGAAGAGCCAAGCAGTATTTATTCTAAAAAGTCGAAGTATTTCCTTCAGGGTCAAAGATAGCATTCCTTTTCAAAATTGCGTGCTGTTATGATTGAGAGAAGGCTTAAAAAATACGTTTCGATCGTTTTTCAGAACCTTGGTAGAACCAAGCAAGTATGACACGCAAATAGCCGTTCGATATGTAAAACCAATTATTTCCACAACAATAAAATTGATTCTATGTAAATCACAAACCAAATAGATCCCATGATTATGATGAAAAATCAAGTTTCCTTCTTGGAGACAGAAGCGGAGATGTTACACGGTCTGTAATGTTTTCTGCTGCATGAATATGCATTTTATCACCAGATTTTCTAAAAAATCATAATATTTTAAAATAATTTCGATAAAAATTGAAAAATTTAAGTATGCAAATGATTGAAATGAAAAAACAAATGTAAAGGCGGTACATTAGATGATAAGTTATGCAATCATTTATTGTTTTTTTATTAGTTGAAGTACAAGATGCCCGTGAAAAAACTTCCATGATATAAGCTCCATCCACTCAACCAATTGAAACGAAATTTCAGATATTGTTATTTGAAATATGTTTTCTAAGTGATAATTTAAAGCAATAAAGCTCTGACGATGACAATTATAATAGAAATATTTCGAAATTACCAAAAGCTAACACCCATTCATTTTTTGCTCAAATTCATCAGATCATTAAAATATTAATTGTGTTGTGATGATGCATCAATGACGGCTCAAAATATTTGCAGACAAGAGCATTGTAAAGGGCACAAAGGAAGAAAGGGGAAAAAATTAATCCCCAAAAAAGTTTTCAACATGCCCACTTTCGCAGATAATAACGGTTTGCATTCCGGAAATTGCTGAAAACAATGACGAATATAATAATGCAGGAGGAATATGTATATGCATATTTGATGTTTATATGATATTTTTCAATTGTGAGCAAATCTCGTAGATTTGATATGTAGGTCTTAGATTTTAGGTAACTACATAACCGGAAATCCATCGGAGTAAAGTCGAGGGATCGCAGTGACCAAGAAGCCGAAAATTTACGAAGTTGCCTCTAAAAACAAGGTGCTGTTGCAGCACATCAAACATCTTTAACTAGTGTGGGAGACCCCTATTTTCAATCCGTACATTGTCATTAAGGACATTTCTTTGCTGCCATTCTGGAATTACATGATTTTACCACATTATTAAATACCAAGCACTTGTAATGGAGAATATTTTCATACCTGCGGAAACGACTTTCTCGAAGAAGTGCGGATTGAAAAGGAATATGAATGCGATGCCTCATTTCCAAGTCACTTAAGCTTTGTGTAAGAAATATTGTATAAGAATATTTGCAGTTAATACATTTCTCGGAGTTTACGTTCCCACTTAAGAAGAAATATATTCCATCCGTTTCTTTTATCCTTAAGGCCCATTTACTATCTTATATCTGATGAAGTAAAATATTCATAAAGACGACACCCTTCAGCTTGTCTCTGTTCCTGAAGCATTTGGATGCAGTGAAATCATCAAGGAAGTATCCGCAGAACAGGGTGCAGAAGCTTGAAGACTATGATTGTTGGTACATCCAAACTGCAGCATTATGCGCATAATGCGTTTATTGCATTATGCGGTGGACCTGCATTCCACTCTTCCGCAACAATTTCAGTCGTCTGAATGGCAGTCTATCACATATCCATTATTTCTTCGAATTCTTCACCAAATAACATATAGTTTTTACAGAAAATGATCTTCGTCTTAGTTTTAGATTTTTCCAATAAATTCTTTGCCGAGATTTTGTCGATAAAATAACAGCATTAGCACCTTGTTTCATTCTAGTAAGTGTTATCTCGTTAGCGCGTTTGAACATCTGATTGAGGAAACAGTCTTTCTACCTTGCTCCTTCGAGTTTTTATACAAGCTATATTTTGCGTATTCTGCTCTGTAATTGGTTTTACTACTTTCTCTCCCTGTGAATAATGCGAAGTATCTTAATGCCATTTCTCGCTGTTTGGCAGTGGTCCTTTAATATGCCTTTCAAAATTGTTTTACGAGGCCTATTTTTATCCTTTGTGTATCGTTACAACATATTTATAATTTTTCAGAGCTCTAATCAATTCACGCAAGGAACAAATATTGGGTACTGCCATTCAAAATCTCGAAATTTTTCATTGTAACCGAAAATGTGAAGGTTCTGTTGTTTAAAATGATTGTAATCTCGAATGCATACCTTCAAATAACAGTATTTGAAATTTCCTTTTGTTTGGTTGAGTTAATGGGCAGCTTGAAGCTCATATATCGAGAAAGTCCTTTTTTTATGACCGCCCTGTTGTTTTGGAATATTATGAATTGCCCTTTCTCAAAAGTATACTCTTTCAATGGGAGTAGGTCAACGTTACAGTTTTCGTCAATAAAAGCTTAGTTATAAAATGAAACTAAGTGTGATAATATTTTCTATTTATTAAATTAAATCGGCTAGAAATAAGATTACTGAAATTAAATTTGACTAATAAAATTTTGCATCATATTGTGCATTTACTTAAAATATTTTACATAAGATACTGTCAGAATGTTTAACAACTTAATAGCATCATTATAAAGTATTTTAAAAAATTCATGGAATAACCTGATTACCATAAATGAAAATCCTATCTGAATAAAATAATTCAGTTTCATAGATTAAAACCCTATTTCGCAAATTATCTGCTTCGTCAAAATTCATTAATTTCTTGAGATAAAAGCATAATGCTTAAAGTTCATTATAATATACAGATAATAAATTTATAGGCACCAAGTAAATATGTAATAAAATAATGATGGCTTTCTTTTTCATTTTATCAAATACATAAGCTTATGGGAAAGAAGCTTTATGCATCAAGTTAAGCAATTCCAAATTTCGAAATTTTGTGGGAGATGTTTCCGTTTCATATTTTGGAGTAATTTTGCTGGAATTAAGAATGAATTATCCTTCCTGTGATAAGAGACTTTTTTATAGTTCGTTTGTAAGAGTTCAGTCAGATGGTTTACTTATCTTCAAAATTGAGTCTAAAAATATATGTCCTGTTATTAATTATTTATTTTTAACAATTATTTTATTTCTGAAATATATTAATTTCTTACGAAGCTACAATATTTGTTTTTCAATTTTCATTTAGAACTAAGAACAAACTTAAAATCTAGCATTAAGCGAACAGTTTAAAATTTTTCAAGTAATATTTCTCCAATTTATTGTAAATTGTTAATATAATTTAAGTGTTTAAAAATCCTGGGTTCAGTTGCCCTTTTTCATTTTTTAAATTAAGTCTCGTCTGCAAAATTGTGTTGCACAGTTTAAAATTACTCGTTTTTAAAAAATTTTAATGCAAATTTAATAAATTTAGCGCGCATTCATTGTTATTAATTTGCTTTGCTGAATTTTTTTTTATTTGTTTCAGTGCCCTTAGGAATTTAAAACACAATCGATAACTATAAACATTTTCTTGTCAATTTATCTAATTTTTGTAAGTATTCCAAAATCACTTTTATTTTCCTTTTTTTTTTCACATAAGCTGGAGTTGAAAAAATCAATTCTGTAAGGCATTCATTTCACTTTAAGGCCTCCATTTCCTTTCTGGCAAAGAAGCTAAATACATATTTCTAAACCGAATAAAAAACGCATTTTTCAAGCTCTGTCTGGAGTTGGAACGAAAATATATTCTCGACTGCCCTCCGATCAGATGAGCATTTTGCCATCTTTTCTTGCAGCGACCATTATTTCGGTCAAGATGGAGCAATTTCATGACATCATCCAAACAGTTCACTCCTTAACTCTTCAAATAGGGCGCTGCATGAAATATGGTTACCTTGGCAACCTACCTTCATTACGATTTCAGGATCGTCGCTCTAGATGCATCCTTGTTTCATGCTATGATCTCCAGCTCGATTCGAGCGTCTCTGGCTGATATTCGCTGAGCATTGCAATGCTGCGAGCAATAATTATGCTTTAAGTAATGTTTTATTTCCTTTTTTTAAACAAAATCGCATACAAACTTTTTTACTTATGTTTATAATTTCTAACTTATATTGATTTTAGCAAACCTATTTCTTTTTGTTTTAATTTGCAGCAATTGTCATGTTAATTCACTTAAAATATTTAAAATTTTATCTTACTGTAAATTACCCAACGTCTTTATTCAAAACAAGATACGTCAGAATTAGGTTATTTTTTATCTTATGGGGCTTGCTTATTAGCTAATGTCAAAAATAAGCTTAACAAAGCAGTTAAAGCATTTTTAGTTCTAAGTTAATTTCCTTATTAGAAGGCTGAATAATATTTCAGTAATTTTGCTCATGTTTTAGAAATCAATTTTTTAAAGACTTAATTTTTTCTAATGCATAACATATGAAAGCAGTGTTTTAATTGTAAATAAAATAAATATTGTCAAACAAAATGATGGTATTATGTTAAATATTTTATATAATCATGCACAAACTATTAGTGTATTAATCGCATCAAATTTTATTACACAAAAAGCTTTATGGATAAATCTTGAATATTTATTTAAATCTCAAGCTTCATCTCATCATGCATCATTATAAACCATAAAACGGTAATAGAATGTTTTAAAACAAAAAATTTCGAAACAAATATTTTATGTCATTTGATACGAATTTTTATTCGTAAAAAGTTTTATATTATAAAAATTATTTGCCTTTCATTCGTTCGCCCAAAGATTGAAAATAAGAGTTTGAAGCAAGTATATTTTTAAAGCCTGAAGATTACCATGGTTCTCATAATAATCAGTTCACGTATTACAGCTGCAGAGTGATAATTATTACCATTAATGCAAACGAAAAGGGCAGAGCCAAATTCCCTTGTTAAGATCGACCTCAATCGATGGGAGCTGTTGCTTCCGATCGGATTCCACTCTTCAGGTCTCAGAGGGCTGTTGGCTCTCGGCTCATTATAGTTGAATTACTCAAGTTCTGTAAAGCAGTGCAAATGCTTTAAACGCATTTTTAATTGCAAAATCGAATTTTAAAAAAATCTAAAAGCTACTTTTTTATGACCTTGCCACAGATAAAATAGACATAAGAAAAATACTACAATCCTTCTTTAAATTCATTCAAGAGAGTTTGGCAAATTTCCACTTATATATCTTTTTCTATCCAAGTAAAACTATCTCTTTGGAATAATTAAGTCCGTGTAGTACGAATAAATCAAATGCAACCGAAGGAATTTGTTTTTTAAAGCTCTATAACTGTAGATATCGATCACATTTTACATGCCTTTACAGATGACTTGTCTGTACGTCTGTTTGCGTGCGAGTTTGTTAACCCCAAAACTAAAAGGGCTAGTAAGATTAAATATACCATTAATATCATCCTAATTCATTCATCGTACTTTGAGCCAAATCTATGAAAGATTTTACTGTCTGTCTATTTGTTTGTTCTTAAATATACGAAAACTATAATCGAAAAATATGATATCTTATTTAATAGAAAATTCTTATGTGTTATCCACAAAATTATAATTCTGAATAAAATATTGTTTCCTGATGAGAGAAAAGAACTGCTCAGTTTATTTTCTTTTTACAACGAAGCTTATAACACGTCAAATTGTGCAAATATCTAGAAAATCGGAAGAATGAAATGCTCATTATTTTTTTTGCTTCCAGGTCTAGATTTTTAAAACATAAAAGTTTGCGGATTAATTTTTTATAAGGATCCGATTCTCCTATGGCAAATTCTGTTATTTACGACTATACTTGTTTTGCGTGATTATAATTAATATGAAGATTATATGTTCACTGACATATATAATGTATCATATATAATATACGCCCTAGATCTATTGAGATTATTTTTCTTCATTGTGGCATATATTCATGGCAGCATTATTAGATCTTGGAGATCCCCAAATCTTTATTAAACTTTAATTCAGATCTATTTCTTTCGTATAGCGAACATTATTTTATTTGATGATAGTGAAAATAAAGTGATCTTGAGTGATATTTTTCAAATAAAATAAATGAGTTAGTAATAAAATCTTATAATAGACCCTTCTAATGGTGATGGGCAAAGTTAGAGTCAAATAAATTAAATTGTATTCAACTTTTTTAATTAACTTTATAGAAAAGGGAAGTTTCAGTATAAAGGTAATTCATAATCTGTGTAGAACAGCCTTCGGAGATTTATTTTTTGCAAAAATTTTAAAAGCCTTTCTGTGGTCCAAAGAAACGATTTCTTTCTTCCTTTAATGAATTATTAACGTACATTTTAAATTAAAAAATAAATTTGACCCTAAAATGACTCAACATTTTCTAAGTAACCTAAAAACTTACATCTCATGAAATACTAATAAAAATACTAATAACTGCTAAAACTCTATTTAAAAGTATTCAAAATTAATTAAATTAAATAAATGAATATTTAAAAAAAAGTATTAATGTCAAGTGTCATCCACTACAAGTTTAAAAAAATGGATTTGAACTTGAATGGATGAATAAAAAGTATTTTATTAACGATTGAATATTTGAACAAGATGTATAAAGTGAGAGTGTGAACTAATAGGAATTAGAAAAATAATAGATATGCTTCTAAAACGGTCTTCGTTATTTAGATGAAATTTTTTAAAAAGATTAAGTTTCTGGATTATCTCTTCCTTAGAGGATTGCAGGGGCGTGAGAAAGGAAAAGATTAAAGCCCCTTCCACATATCAGCATCCTCTACCCATTATTTTCATCTCACTAAGGTACTGGCTCACAGTTGCACTACAAAGTAAAGGGGATGCAATATTTGTTTGAAAACAAGCGAAGCCATTGCATATTAGCTCTTATTTTTACCTTCCGCTGCAGAATAAGATATGATTTCCTATTCCTTAATAGAAAAGCTAGCAAAGATAGGAGAAAAACATCAAAATTTTCAAATAGCCAGAAAGAGACAAACCTTCAGCCTCTCCATTTTCAGGGAGTTTTTGTATTCGATATCTCATGTTGCCAAGCATATTGGCAGCGAAGCCGTTGTTATGAAGCAAGAAATTGTAACAACAACGTAAAGAAATACATTTCAAATAAGAATAAGCATATATTGGAGCATATATTAACTCGGACATATCATTATGTAACAGATAATACGAAATACTTTAAAATTCTTAGTTGATTTTCTCTAATATTTCTCTTGAAAACATTGTATTTCAATGTAAAATTTGAAATATTTCTAACTACTAACATTTTAATTTCTAAAATTATAGGAATTCCATAATCTTTACAAAGATTAATTTTTAAGTTGAAAATAACTACCCTAAATGTTCTTAAAATGTTTTAAATGTATTATATTTTTGCATATAATAATTTTTACATTTCCATATTGGCAACTAAATAAGTGTCGAGGCAAATGTCAAGTAGCGTCATGCAGGATTTTTTTTTCGAAATGATGTCAATGAATTTTCAAATATTTCCCTCATTATTATCTATGTCTTTGTTTGTCACTTAGAAGCACATAAATTATTATTAAAGAACAATTTTAGAAATTTTTATGTTAGTAAAATACTTTTAACAGCAATAAAGCTCGAAAAAAAATCAAAGTTTTATTTCCCTCTTTCATTTTGCAAAGTTAAAATATGCCCGCATTTGAAGTTCACTATCCCTATACTTTGTGAAATAATCTTCTAAGGAAGAATAAAATGCTTTGGTGCTATTAAGATATTACAAAACAATATAATTAGGAGAAAAACATATAAAAATAATAAGAAATTAATTGAGATATTTTCTATGGGAAATAAATCTAATAATTAAATATTTTAAACTACATCCCAAGATTCAAAATGATTTGTCTTACCAAGTTTATGAACAATGAAGAAAAGGCAAAGAAAAATGAAAATAATTTATTAAATAATTAGCCAGCAATTTTTTTAATTCCTACTATTAGTTTACACTCACCCTTTATATATAATATATATAAAATCTTTTCCAAATTTTCAATCATTAATAAAATACTTTTTATTCATCCACTCAAGTTTTTTTTAAATTGTAGTGGATGAAACGATTATAATACATTTTTTCAATCGTTAATTCATTTATTGAATTTTATTAATTTTTAATACTTTAAATTGAGTTTTTGCAGTTTGTGATGAAAATTGAAATCCTCAGGCAGTAGCTCAATCGACAAAATGCGAGGATTTCAGTATTTTCACGTGAAGGCGAATAATGCGAATTCAATTCTTGCAAAAATCCATATTTTTTGTAATAAATTATTTATATTAATTATAATTATTTAATAAAAAGTAAAGAAAATAAAAAAATTCTTTGTTGATCTACCTTACTTAACGACTTAAGTTTTTGACTTAAAGTTTTTTTTTTATATATAACTTGTTTAGTGTATAGTAGTGTTAAAAAAAGAAGTTCAGGTTGAATTCAAACCAGAATAATGTAGTTAATAATCTGAATAATTTAGCCATCATATCATTTTTGAACAACAATTAAATTGAGTGTTTTAGTATTGACGCCCATAAATGTACCAAAATTAGAAATTAAATATTATTCTACGATTCTTACTTTTAGCAGAAGCATTTGCAGTTCCTATTACAATTTTCAAAATTTCATAATTTCGTGCATCAACTTTCCTTCCTGGATTCAAGTTACTATCGATCACGATAAGCATAGCTAATGTGCATATCTTTATTCTTAGAAATATAAATATTTTCGGAATTCTCCTTGAAAAGACACTTTTTTATACATTAAATTTACCTGTGGAATGTTTTTACCTGTGGCTCAAAATGATGATCAATGACCATTTCTGTTTTCCCGACAAAACTTTGTGAACCTTCAAGTCTCAAAAATTTTATACAGCATTAAATGATCGAAAATTTTAATTGTTGGATAAATGGAAAATCTTTTTCAAACTTTTTTCAGCTTTTCAACTTTTCCGCTTTTTTCTTAGTTTACATTTTAGGTATAGACCAAAAAGGCAACCTCCTTTAAATAAAACAGTTTAATCGATTTGATGTAAATATTGAAACTTGAATTAATGTTATAAGAGTCTGAAAACTTTAAATGAAATTAAGATTTGTTGACAAAAGCTTAAAAAAACAAGAAAACGTAATTATGAAATGCATAAATAAGTGTGTTTCATAGATTTAAACGTACGCTTAGTTTTCTGTGCTCGTTTCCTTATTCTTTCCTTCATTTATTATATTGTAATTATTCGATTAATTTTCAACAATAGTATCCATGAGGCATTTTTAATATTCTTTTGAGGAAACTCATGTCAGTTCAGAATATCGAATTTTCAGGACTACAAAAGAATTTTTTTAAAAATGATCCAAGTCTGATAGTCGTTAATGCGAACTTCTTTTATTCAATCAATATTAAAGTGCTTTAAATATATTTCTCAAAACATTTATAGGATATTATGATTTCAAATATCAACTACGGAGGTGGAAATGTTTAGATAATTGGTGCATGATGTACAGGCATTGTAAGATAAAATAAAACGATGCAACGAATAAGAAATAATTAAATTTTATTGACGATATTTGTCGGTAAAAAGAAATGCACAGTTTGTTCACTTTTTTTATTTTATAAAGTATGACTTTTCGGCTAAAATTGAGTATCAGTAAGGAGTATGGTTTTTCTTAACCGAAAGCAATGCCATCCTCCTACATTGGAGACATGGTGTAAATAAGAGATTCTGGTATTCCCTCTCACTCCTGTAGAAAAGAGCTTTCCAACTGCTGAATTGTTTCTGGGGGTGATTCCTTCACCCTACAATGTCCCAAACATATTCTATTGGGTGGATATCCGGGGAATATCTTGTATAATTTATTTGAATCTTTCGTTCAAAAGGAAATTGTTCACTAGTTGTGCACGATGGGACCTGGGGCTATTATCTTTATCCAGGAGTATCCTTTATCCTTTCATACAATTTAACTCGTGTTTGCATAATTTCTTTTCGAAAAAGCTCATTATTCATGGATATTTCTTGTTTTACTGCATTTTGAAATAAAAACGAGTTTAATTAGATGAAAGTTTAAAAACTCAAAACTGAACTGAACTTTGAGCATTTATCGTTACGATTCCTGTTTAGACTTTATTAGAGTATTAGAAATATATAGTTGAATCTTTCATAAATTTGATTTTTCTGGGACAAAATGTATAAAAGACTAATGTTATAAGTTTTAGATACTGAATAATTAAAATAATGGTGTCCATTTTAGGTAGTGGATATTTGAAATAGTTAACAAAGGTTTTATGAATCTTCTCTATTTCAGCTGCTATAAATATGATTAAACAGCCTTATCTTAAACTCACTTACATAATACTTTAAACTGCACTTGATTTATCTTTGATATTTTTATGTCATTTTTACTTTTCTGTTTTACATACTCATATATTTAAAAGAAAAAAAAATAGCAAAAATTTGAATTTGAAGGCTGTTAAAACATTTTTTTAATTAAGTTTGAAAAAATATTGGTAATAACTTTTATTACCTCATTGCACAGTATGATGAAAGATTCTATTTGAATGAAAGCTCATATATATCGGATTAAATCGTAGTTTTCTGAATTTTTTCTAGCTACGAGGAATTTTACTGGTTTTATTAGAGGCGTAGTAGAAATACAACAGCCCTCGTTCTCAGTTACTCATTCTAAAGAATAGTTCATTAATTCCGGTTTTTGCCATCAAAAATTAAAACAATAAAAATTATTTTACATTTAACATTAATCACTGGAAGATGATTTTATTATTTAACTGCACATCATTCATCATGAGCATTCCCAATATGAATGGCAATGAATATGCCGTCTAATTAGTGTTTTTTTCCTGAGAGACACAGAAATTTAACTATACCATACATTATTTTTATATGCCCTGCATATAACGAAAATAGTTTGCTTTGGTTTGTTGATATGTTTTAAACATACTTGATTTGATATGATTAGCTTGGACTCCCTAGTCAGGGTACATGTCAAATGATTAATTTCCTTTTCCCACAGGATCTCCACTATGGTTGCTCTTGCATATCGCACCCATCAAGAACGAGAAAGACATGGTTGTACTCTTCCTTCTCACCTTCAGAGATATAACAGCCTTGAAACAGCCCTTGGAAGACGATGCATCCAAAGGTAAATTCCCTTCAATTCCTTTGGCGGAAGCTTTCATCTTTGGAATTTTCATCTCTCTCTTATGGGATAGAGTTACGATTTTAGTGTTCTCTTCGGCATTATAATATTTTTGGAATTTAATAATAACTAGGAACTTAATAACTCTCGTTTGGAATCAATTAATTTTGATCCCAGACGAGATCTAACAGAGAATATGAAAAAAAGGGCGATTATAAAATTCTCCATTAATTTTAATGATAGCTCATAAAATTACAAAATCGTAAGGTACTGATAAGAAATGAGATGAAAAATGGGTTATAAGAAAGAAAAATCAGAAACCTTTATTAATACTTAAAATTTGCGTTCACTAACATTTTTAAGAGCATCATGTGTTTTGCGATTTTTTTCCATTTATATTATTATATGAATATTTTATGCTTTTTAATAAATTATTGATAGTCTATTTTTCAAATAATTCACGATAATTTACTAATAATTTATAAGCACCACTAGAGACATTAATTTATCGAAAAGTACGCGAAAAGAGAGACGGCATATTTTCTGTGATTTGTCAAGGTTTTGAAATAGTACCTTGTTCTGTGCACCGCATGAGACGATACAAAACGCTCAATTATCTAAAAATGGACTTCATGACAAAAGCTTGCTACATACAATTGTATACAATTACGTTAGACATTTTTTCCGTTTCCTTATCTCTTCCTAACAGGTTTGTCAGTTTTCATTACATTTGCATGAGCATGTGGTTGGAGCAATTGGGTTCTAACATGAGTTCGAAATGTACACATTTCTCAAAGCTTTATCAATGATTTCAATTTTATTTATCGTGACTGCGCAAAGTCAATTAAATGATAAACTTTTAGGATTTACTTTTGTGTAATATAAGTTGCGTTTTACTGTTGTGTGATATAAATTGCAAAAATGATCAGAGGTACTATTTTTCGTTTCAGGGTTGAGCAAGTTCGCACGACTAGCGCGGTCTGTTACGAGAAGTCGATCCGTTCTTGTTCAGCAATTTTCGATGCATCTGCCTATCAAAACAGAAAACACAAAACAATCGCAGATCGCTCATGTAAGTACATACTTTTAAATAATTCATAATATTTACTATACATATTATATTCAGAATATAAAAATATTCTGAAATAAAATTTAAATAAAATCTAATTACTAAGACAAAGCAAAAATGACCTTAAATTTTTTTAAATTTTTATTTCGGTAATAGTGAGGAAAATCTGCCTTTTAGGTTAGAAAAAAATTCAATCAATTTGATTGCAATACAACAACATCATAAAGTACCGCAAAAAGCTTAACATTTGTAATAAAGAAATTGAAAAAAATGAAATATTTTTATAGCTAGATAGAACTTTAAAAAATTTGTTTATATTTTAGTTTCGCGAATGTGAGGAAAATTGCCATTTAAAGTAAAAAAAATTAAAAAATTGATTGGAATGCTTTAAAGACTTGAAGTGCCCCAGAGAGCTTAAAGTTTGTTTTAAAAAATGGAAAATTATAAACTTTGATAAAATATTTTTTATGAAATTTTCCCATGTGTAATATTATAAAAGACGGTTTTACATACATATATAAACCTTACTTAAAAATTATTAATTACAACATACAATAAAAAATATTTTTATGCCAAATTTTGTGTTTTTTACTTCTTTTATAATTACAAATGTTTCCACTTCATCGCCTCATTAAAATGTCTTTTTTTAATTACCAATTGGCATACTCAAATTTTTGCTCTTAATGAATATTCTCTTTCGATTAAACCATAAACAATTTAAGACGATTTGGTCTCCAGTTTCAAAGCTCTTTCCAATGCTTACGCGGGACAAGGAGGTCGGGGAAAGTCGTTAACCGGGTCCACTAATTCCGGATGCCTTGTATTTAAATATATTATGTTAAATATAATATTAATATTACCTAAACAGTTATAGGTAATAATGATATCTATTTAGCAACCCCAAGCGCTTTGAGAAAAAAAAAGAATCAATAAAAAAGTAAAGAGCTGCATATAATAGGTAGGTTTAATCTAGAACGGACAAAAAATACTTCTTATGATGTCTTAGAGGTGATTACTGGTGACACGACAACTCTGAAGAAAAACAGCATTCTTTACAAAAAGAGACAAACCAGCCAGATTCTTTAAATATATCTTAAGACTTTGGCTGAGTACATTGCGAAAGTGGATCTGCTTATGTGGTTTAATATTAAGTTAAAACCTTCATTTACAGAACATATCAGACGAGATGCTCTTCTGATGGTCCGAAACATCTGCTTAATCTTACCTCATATTCAAGACATCTCTACAACGATCTCAAAACCGCTATAAGCCGACTATTCAAAGAAATGGGTGGCTCCGAAAAATATCCTTTTGTTCATGCTGTGATGAATGTAAAATTCATCGAGAATTTCGTTTACTGTTGGTTTTAAAAGCTAGAACAGAATATTTTCTGTTCCGAAAATTTCGGAATCTGGAAATTAAAAGTTTCAAAGAAAAAACTTTAAAAGTTGAAAAATATTACATTGACATGTTGTCATGGCTTGCGAATAAGGAAAATAAAATGAACTTCCCACCCCTTGTTAAAACAAGTTTCCAGAGACTCTCTCAAAGTGTTACGTGTGTCTAATATAACAGTAGTGCATTATAACAGATTCGTAAGCAGGGAGTTCAACTTCAAGCATATGACTTAATTTCCCCCAAAAGGATACTCCGACATTGGCTTTCCTTCACTAATTTAGTCTGAGTCCTTTTTACTCTGAACGAAACACACAAACTAACAAATCATTCAATTAGTTGCACAAAAAAAAAAAACGGGTTGGAGGCGCCAACTCACCAGTTCCGAGCTTTACACCGCACGCAATGTCCGCCTCTTCTCAATAACATCCGCCTCACCGATAACTCAGTGTCCTAGATGTCGTACCAACGTAATAGTAAAGCTATTTTTATATTTCTATTCATATCTTAACACCTATTTAAAACTTTTTTTTTCATAATCGAGGTATGCAATTTTTAAAAAAAAGTTCCCAAAAGTGTGTTTTTAGGAAACTTTAATGTGCTTCGGCATCTCAAGATGTACTCCAAAATTTTTCATATTTTTAATTTTTCTTATCTATACCGAAAGGCAACCTTCCCGAGCTATTACAAATTAAAAATCAAAAATTGATTTTTTCACTCAACGTTACTGATTACTTGTTTATTAAAGATTAGTAAAAAATGATTGCTTTTCTATGATTGTTAAAGCGGCAAATTTTTCTAAAGCGGGGTTTTTGAATTAACGATTTTATGTTAAAATCCAGTGTATACATATTATTTTTGATAATTTTTGCAGGTATAAACTGGAATAGGTTTTACATGTTTTCAGCATGAGTAATTCCACCTTAATAATAAAGGCGGAATACGATAATTAGCTACTAATAAATATGTTAAGACGCTGCTTAAGACAATCGTCTAAAGACTAAAAGAACGATTTTTTTCTATCACATTAACACCTTTGAAAACTACAAGGCACTAGGAAAGCTCTAATGGAGTATCAAAACGCGGTGTTAATGGACTTAATAAATAAACTGTGATGTGAAATCGAAAATGAAATTGCATTTCTTGCGCTTGTTTTACTTTTGGTGACGTCGCATCATTTTTTCAAAAATATCATTTATGTACTTACATTTCGACTAGTAGCTTCTGTTATTTGTGATATTTTGGGAGAGACTTTTTAAATCCCTTTATTGCTTTACCCTCATTCGCATTTGCGTTCACTGATTAACTAAAGCTAAAAATGTTGCTATATAGACTTTATTTTAGTTAATAAGGTTTGGTGCATTGATAATGAGCGACATTTGGCAATTAATCAAAATCAGTGTGAGAATTACAGCTCATGTTCTAGTTAACGGAAATATTAATGACCCTAATTTTTTTAATGAGCGACTAATATCGCATTTAAAAGAGCGTTGAAAACAATAAATAAAATAGGATGAATTTGTTTCTACAAATTTATTAAGGAGCGTGTCAATAACTTTTATAAAAAATTAAAATTTTGATGTGAATAATACTAATTTAATCTAATGAATTTACAGTTTAATTTCAAATTTACTCTTTATATCTTGTTTCATTTATTTAATAGAACGAAATAAAATAGACAGGAAGTATTTTGAACTGAATAATATTTATTTCTTCCATTTGTTCTCAAAACTCTTAAACAGCAAGCAGTATTGTCTTCCAGTTTTCTCTTTTAACTTACTAAGTGATACGCCATGAAGAAAGTTACGCCAGTTAAATGTAAGAAAGACTGTTCCATTTCGTCATCGTAAAGAATATTATATCAATGGATAAATGAAAGAACATGGATGATTATTGCATTCTTAAAATAATTTGTGCTCAACATGATTCTAAAGATTTACATTTGAATACCAATTATATACCAATTTTTTTTCCCATTTCGATTACTTTAACAAATCGCATGATTGAAAGAATTCACTTTTCATCTATCACAACTTAAACTGTGTTAAAAACCTCTACAAGACCATAAATCTCGCAAAAAATTTGGAATTAAAAGATTATTAGAAGATCATGATGATATATATTTTTTATCATGCCAGAACAGGATGTTGTTTTTGGAATGAGGTTTTTGGCGTCAACAAAAATCCGTAGATGAAAAATAAAAATTTTATTATCTACAAGAGCATCTCAAAAAATTAACTTTTATTAACGTGTTGCCATTACATTTACAAAAGTTCTAATTAAAAATAAATAAGTTAAGGACTACAGAAAATAAAACCTTGAAAAATGTAATTTTGAGAGCGTGATTATATGAAATGAAATAAATTCGAAATGTGATGTTTTTTTAAACAATAAATGCGAGACAAAGCTTTTTTGATCGTTTGCAATACTAAAGTGGCTCATTCAACGAAACAATTTAAATGAATGAAAATATACTCTTTAAAAAAATCGACGCACCAAGAAGCAATCATGAGATTGATTTGAAATTTCGTATGCATGAGTGTTTTGAGCAGATATACAAATGATTAAATTTTGGTGTACAATGAATGAATAGTTTTGATCTCCAGGGCATCGTAAATGTGCATTTAGCAGATGTATATAAGGAGCAGTTCTTCAGCGGTTGTTAAAACTTTCGGTTTGATTGCGATTCAGATTACCTTTCAACAACTTAAAAAAATGCCTCGCCGCAAGGTTCGTGTTCATTACGAGCAACTGTCAGAGTTTGATGGAGGTCATATCGTTGGATTGAAAGAGGCCGGTTGGACAAATCGGAGAATCGCTCGTCATTTGAGTCGAAGCGATGTGGCGATTCAAAGATGCTGGCAAGGATGGGTGTAAAAAGGCAGAGTTCAGCGTCAGGATGATAGCGGTAGACAGGTCCACAACAGATCGTGAGCACAAAGTGACTGTCCGATCAGCTGTCACAGCGCCTTCTTCATCTCTAAGAACCATCAGCCCAAACACCAGTGTCCACCATGACCATTCACAGACGGTTGAGACAACGAAATTTATGCTTGCGTCGACCGTTACGCCACCTGTTGCTCACGCCTCCACACTGCCGAGCCAGATTACAGTGGTTCATGGCTCGATCAGGTTAGAATGATACCGACGGCGGACGTATAGTCTTGCATTTGCGATTGCATCTGCCACGGTATGTTGATGACCTCGTTCGACAATTGAAGTGAATTTGACAGTAAATACCACAGGAGACCATCCGGAAGCTTTATCGATCTATCCCAAGTCGTGTGGAAGCTTGAATCCAGGCCAGAGGTGGGTCAACACCTTATTGAACTTGTTACTGTAACTCTGAAATAATTATTCAATTGTTCTAAGATTTTAATCATTTACTATTCTGTACATTGTCTTCCTATCCCACCAATTTCCGTCTCCATCGGACAACTTCTTCTTGGTGCATCGATTTTTTTTGTTATAGACTAATTTAACTTGCACGAGCGCGTGGTGCTTGGCCATTCAAGAAATTATGTTCTGACATGGTACATTGAAATATGCATAGAAGATTTCATTTTAATTTTTTTTTAAATTTTAATTTATTATGTTTTTGAGCTTTCTTTTGTGGAAAGCTTGAGCTAGGGAAAAAATTGTGTCGGTCCCAAACATCAGCCTTTGCTGCAAATAATAAAAATAATAAGAAAATACAGTTTTATTCTTGGATATACGAATCTTAAACATCCGTTTCTGACTTAATCCTTTTACTTTACACCTACATCCCCTCAAAGAAACTCTAATCTAGCGGATCTTTGGTCGTTTCAGCTCCAAGTCAAAGGATGCGGTCAACTTGTTGTCCTACTTGAATCTTTTCCAATTCCTAGATCCCGTTGAATAATTGATATGGATGAGTCGAACTGTCGCTTTTTAATCGGAAAGTCGTTCTTCCGAGAACTCTTTATCCAATGGGTAATGGGATTTCAACTGAATTCAAGGAAGGAAGGAAAGGGCCGAAGAAAGATGATCCTGTAGTACATTTGTATTCAATATTCTGGTTTATTTGAAACTATAGTTCCAGAGGGAAAGTTTTCCAAACTTTCGATTTTTATGTGAGAATAAAGAACAGTGGAATTTCTGCATGAAAAAGTGATAAAAATCTATTTCGGCTTAATTTCTAAAAATATAATAGCAATAAATTTTCATCATTTTTCTGTTCCTTCCCAAAATGTTTAAACGATTTCGGGTTGTAAGCAATAAATTTTCATCATTTTTCTGTTCATTCCCAAAATGTTTAAACGATTTCGGGTTAACTTGTAAGACAAGAATCATAAGATGTCTTTAAAAAAATCTGACGTTCGTTTATCATATTGCTTCTATTCATTTTCATTAAAATTATTCTAAAATCAAATTTATTTAAAGAAATAGGAAAATAACGTATTTAATATTTCATTCTGAACCAATTCAGACAAATTGTTATCAAAATAATATTTTTTCCCACCGAAAACTAATTTTTCGCTCTATATAAATTGATTAATGATGCAAAGCGAAGCTGTATCAAGCTTATGAAAAGACTTAGAGTTTAACGCAGCAACTTCCATTTGTTGGTTTAAGGATTATTTCTGTATTTTTCAAAAATGGTTACTTCAAAATCTTTACTCTTTCTTCGCTCTATTTGTGTTTGGAAATAAATTCTTTAAAGAATTTTTTAATTGAATCTCTTTTTTTATTTGTCATTTCTATTTATTCATATGTCTATTTGATGTTATTTTGAAAACAAACTCATAATGATGTTTTGATTTCAAACTTATTATGAACAATATAGACGGATTAAATTTATTAAAAGAAGTTGTGCACTCTCAAAAGTGAAAGCAAATTTGATTTTTATTTTAACTGTTTTGTAATCGTTAACTTATATCTTGGACAATGACGCAGTAAGATTCTACGCATGGAAATATATAGAATTGGACTTTCTTAAATTGATAAGCTTTAGTTCGCTGAATAATTTCCCCAAATAATAAAGTTTAAACATATTTTAGTATATTAAAATCTTGTTAAAAATATTTGTAACGCAAGCCCATTCTGTTAATGATTATTTAATTCTGCTAATGCCCTCTTTTATTAAAGGGGGCAACTGGTTTGTTCCTAAGTGGATTCTCAGCTTTGACATTTTCTTCCTTGAATGCCTTGAAATTTCTTTTTTGTACCGTGCTCCCATTCCTTAATTAATACCACGGTGAGGCTGATCGCTTCCTTGAATAGCTACCTTCCCGTAAAACTAGAAAGTAGGTCCCAAAAAGACCTTTTGAATCAGGGTAAATTACTAGCTCAGCGTTTAAAAATGTGATAAAAGATACTTGAAAATATTTTTGCTTCTATTTGTTGGGTTGGCCATCCAAATTATGCCTTTATATTACATGTAGATCCGGCTATTAGGGGCAGGATGGGGGTTTGAAACATTCGTTTTGAGTGTTTGAATAAAAATTCTATCTCATTTGTAATATCCACTCGTAAAAGAATTTAAGCAGAATATTGATTTCGAATTTAATTCTCAATATATTTTCCTGATTAAAAATCAAATAGAAATCCTGGAATTGTGGAACAGTAGAATAGATTTTTTTTCTTCTATTCTCGGTGTTTTCAAACTGGTAGAAGAGTACATTAATGAAGTTTCGACGGCCGACAATTTTTTTTCTTTTGTTTTTCCAACTGCAATGAATTTTTTAAAAGATAAAGCATTTAATGGGCCTGAAAACTTTTTATCTGCTATTTCCTACTGCATAAATGCGACGTAGTGAAATTCGTAACGTAATTCAAATTTTTTAAAATATAAATATTTTTTAAATTTGACGCTTTGTAAAAATTTACTCTTGGCTAAACTATGTTGATATCCGACGCCTCATTTTATTTTGTTAATATCTGACTTGTTATGTTAAATATTTCCTCTCAGATTTATAGGTTTTTTTTTCATTCAAGAGTGGTAAACTAATATTTAAGCTTCACCTCTAATGTCCCTTATTCGCACAGATATCTATAAGTCGCCTATTACCAACCTCCATATATAATTTAAAGCAAAAAAAAGTTATATCGTTTTTTTTGTCAGATTACTTTACCTACTTATTAAGTTTAATCAGAACAAATGTCTCTCAGTTTGAAAGCTACCAGATAAATTGCTGGGCAAAAAAAAAAAAAAAAAAAAAAAAAAGAAAAAAAATTAACATTTATACTAATTAACATTGTTGAGAGACATTTATTAAAAAATATTGGTTATTTGATTGCGTGCCTAGAATAATAAGTGAAATAATTCGATATAAATTGAAAATTTATTTAATTTCAGTTGTATTGTTAGTCAAAATGTATTTTAATGCAAGATCTGACTACATTTAGAAGTTGCGTAATCTTGCTCAATGATCTACATTCTCTTCATGCTTGGCGGTAAGGTCTAGACTCGTGAGCCGCAGGGTCTCAGGTTCGACACCCGAATCCGCTGAAGAGTCGTCGTGTAAGGGGGTCTGCTGCACGTTAAAACCCTCAGCGCGTCAAACGTCCTCCCTCTGGTGTGGTGTGGGGCGGGGGATATTAGCTCAGGCGTCATTCTCGTTATCTGACCGTGGTTCAAAATTGCGATGCCCGTCCCAAAATATCCCTAGTATTTCTGTACAAAGGAACGTTAATATAACGAAACTAAAATTATGATAATGCTTAATCAGTTTGTTCGGATATTAGGTTAACAAAAACCCTGCCCTGAATACGTATTGATCGGTCTGATTTTGCTTACTACATAACAGAATATATTTTTAAATTCTGGATATGATGATGAAAGAAATCTTGGATTTAAGCTAGTAAAAATACTGTAGTACTAAAAAGCAATAAGGTGAATTAAGAAATTCTAACTGTAAACATTGTTAGTATTGTTCAGATTTCAATTCTCGGATGAAATCCTTGACAAGACAGCATAATTAAACGTGACATTTTTAAGTTAGTACCGTAAGTTTAGAAAATACAATTTTTCGGACTAAGTCTTTTGTGCATAAAATGAGAACTCATTGATGTATGCGAATATGCGTACTGCTTCAAATATATGTTACCTTATTGTTGTAATTCCCGTTTGATTAATTCACTGGTTTTGACCTCAACAATTGTTTCATATTATGAATAATTGACGAAAATATATCACCTCTGATATGGTTAATAGATGGCCAAATCATTTTTACAAATGGCAGAAGAATTTTGTATCACTTTGAAAATTCCTTCCCTCCATTTTAAGTGATCTGTGCCTTTTCATGCTCCAGTGCATTTTGGGAGATGATTCTATTTCAGAATCCATTATCAGTGTGAATCGAAATCAAATAAACCAAAAGTCGGTTCTGAAACTCTAACTCCTGCACTGTATTTCTGTGTTTTGTATCATGTTTTTATCACAAAAGGGTTGCTCTGCTTAACGTATTCTGAATTGTATTTTGCTCAAGTTATTCAAATTTAGGGAACAAAAGTCTGTACTTCTGACTAGAAATAAATGAAAATAGATTAAAAATGATGATAAATCTGCAAAAAGATTAATTCTCATTTTTTTCTCATATTAGGAATTTTGTATTTCAAAATTATCATCTAATTCCAGTTTTAAAATGCATCATAAATAAAAGTCTTTTAAAAATAAGAATATATAGAGCTACAAATACATGGTGCTCAAATATTTAACGAAATTAATTAAAAAAGCAGCATTTCAAAAATTAAACTGCGTGACAAAACTTTCTTATCCGTTATTATCTCTTCAAACCAAATTAATGTTAACATAAATAAAAATAAAATAGTAAGTTCTTACTTACAAAATATTTAGAAACTGCTGAAGGCACTTCTAAATATTAACCTGGATTTAATAGCTCAATGTAATTCTATGATAGATAAAATTATCGATAATTTTTTAATCTAACGATTTTCTCCTTTTTAGTCTTCATTTTATAGTTAATTATAATAAATAGTATAAATTTTTAAAATGAACTTTTCTGAACTAAAGAGAATTTCTCATACGAGTCAACATTTTATTAAATTAATCGATAAACTGATAACTTAGTTCTTAAAGTATTGAAACGAGGCATTGCCTTAAAAAATACACAAAGTTTCAAAGTTTCAGCATATCGGAAAGTGAAGGAATTACTTCGAATTTTACCGTTATGGAGCAAGTCAAATTACATACAAGTATTTTAAACAACAGAATATATTCGCTAATTTTTCTCTGGCTTTGCAAATATTTTTAATAATAAAATTTATCAACACTTTTCAGTTGCTTACTTATTGAATCCTGTTCACAAATGTAAGTAACAGCTTATTATCACTACTTAAAAATTTTGGCATCATCATTTTTCACGACAACGAAACTATTTTTTGAATTATTAGTTTTTTCTGTTTTTATGGTTATGCATGAATAGAAATAAGCATTTCAACTTATATGAATCAATATTTGGATTTAAAAAATGGAGTCTGTAAGGAGTAACTGCGTAACTAAAAGATAAATAAAATATATGTGCTTTCAGAATGGGGAAATATTTATGATTAATCATAGAAATTTTAGGGATACGCTTTATATATTAAAAATTAAATTAAAATTATTGGCTTTCCCAAAGTAAATTGCTAGTGTAATTTTCTTCCCTGTATTTTTTAGTGTTTATTTGTGTATTTTGCTTGAAAATATAATCCGCATTTATTTTTACATTATTTTTTTCTCTGTCTTATTATATTTTTCCTTCGTACTTCTGAATTTATTACTTTTACAAATACGCTAGTTTGTAAAGATAGAGAAAGAGAGAATAATAATAGAGAAACAACGCTGACTTAATTTTGCCAACATCGATTCATTTTCACTGCTTGGAAAAGTAAGATTTGTTAGAAATAATTCACTTTGCACTTTGCTTTAACGTTTATGTATAAGCATTACTTATACTTTCATCTTTATATAATAGGTAATATGCTGTGACAAAATAATCTTTGATACCTGATGTTAGCTCATCTTAGGAACGTCTTAAGGTTCATAAAACTCTCTTTCACTGAATGACATTGATTAGATAATTTAAATCCCTTGAAGTTCGCAACATTTCTTAAAACGACATGGTATCTCATTTTTTTTTTAAATTTTGATTTTTAAAATGATTTTTTTATTTTATATAAAACGTTATTCCATAACTCTCCCCTGAATTTTTTTGAAGTAATTTATAATTATCTTTAAAATTTAATTTTTTAAATAAAATTTTGAGCTTTTTAAAAATTAAATGCGTTTTTAAATATAAAGATTTTTCTCCGCTTTTTTAAACTATCTATTAATATACTACATAAAAATTACTATGGATCTCCTCTTAACAATAGTATTTAATTTTTTAATGGTTTCTTTATTAACAAAAAAAAAAAACACTTAAAATTCTGAAAAACACTGAAATTCTGACTGTGGACCTTTTTTAAAAATTAACCTTAAAGCTAGTTCCATGCTAAATTTTATAAAACCTTTATCTGAATATTCACAAAAAATTTCACGCCACTACATCCCTTTTTAAGAAAGCCTTAGGCTTTCGAAATGTTGTATATAAGTAAAAACACAACAAGGAGAAAAATGCATTTTAAGTTTTGATTCATTTAAATCATAATATAAAATATATTTAATTTGCCTGTAACTACCGCAAAATATAACTGAAGCTATTTTAAATTATTTAAAGTTAAAAAAATTCATACATTTATTGCAACAAAATATTATATTTGTATATTGAAGATATAAAGAAAAACTAACTAAGGTCAAAACTTCACAAATATCTTAATCACAAAATTAATACGCGTATCAAACGTGATCAAATGTATATTTTGCTCTTTGGACTTTTGTGTCACGCACCGAATGCATCGCTCTAATAGTTCATTTGATGCAAGGCTTTGGTAAATTGGTAATATTTTTGCCCAAATAAGCTTTTCTTTACAGGTGTTTGAATCTAAAAAGTGGGCCTGGAAACATTGTTTACTCTCCTGTAGTGCAACAAAAATTCTAGAATAACTTAATAAAAAATAGAGCTACAGCTCTAAATGTTTGCAAGTACATTTAGAAAGACTCAATTTATCACATGAGCTAATAATTTTTTTCCGCTTTGACATTCATCCGCTTATTCTTTACGTGGCCCTAGATCTTCAGGATAAGCTAGGTCAGATTTTCTTCATTAAAAGCCTCCAAATCACAGTTTCTTTGTAATACCGTAATGGAATTATTGTGATTTTTTTTTTTACATGTAAGCACGTATCAAAAATGCTTTACTTTCCAGATGATCAGTTTGAACTCCGAAGTCCTCCCCCAGTACCGACAAGAAGCTCCCAAAACGCCACCTCATATTTTGCTTCATTATTGCGCATTCAAAGCCATCTGGGATTGGGTGATACTGTGTTTGACATTCTACACCGCCATCATGGTACCGTACAATGTGGCCTTCAAGAACAAGACGTCCGAAGATGTGTCACTTCTTGTCTTAGATAGCATAGTCGATGTCATCTTTTTCATCGACATTGTACTCAACTTTCACACAACGTTCGTTGGACCAGGGGGCGAGGTCGTCTCGGATCCAAAAATCATTCGCATGAATTATCTCAAGAGCTGGTTCATCATCGATTTACTCTCTTGTTTACCATACGATGTTTTCAACGCATTTGATCACGAAGAAGATGTAAGTTTTAAAGAGAATAATCTATTTAACTTTCAATAGAATGTACACATGATATACTTTTTTGGGGCTTTTAACCTTGTGGGCAACCAATGTTTAAAATCATTATCTAGAGGCCTTAATTTCATGCATTCTCTAAAAGAATTAAAAATGTATAAATTATTTGCTTAATCTACTTTTAAAAAAAAATTTAGGTTTTTTTTAAAGTATGGAAAATTTTGAAAACAAGTTTCAGAGTAATAAAATTTAAAATGAATGTCGAATAAATATAACTATTTGAAATCTGTAACTTTAATTTTATTTCTTATTGGTTGATACATAATTATTTTCTGATTAATATTCTGAAAAGAAGAAATGGTCTTTCATTTGAGTTCAACAATAGTATAAGTTTACGAAGTAAGCAAATTTTTTGAAAATATGATCCAACACTAAAAGAAAACATAGTTAATTTAAATTATTATATTTTATATCAATTTAAACTTTTTTAATCTTATAAAATTGGATTCTTCAACCCCCCCCCCCCAATTCCTCGTTTTAGTGTCGATGAATATTATACGGCAGCAAATCAATAGCTGCTTTTTCGTAAGATTTAAATTGTTTATTTTGAAAACACCACTGATCTTTTTTTATTCTGTTATTTAATGTTTGATAAACTAGAAGAATTTTTTAAATAAATCCTTTAGGTTTTGCTTATTTTTAATTTTAACTTATAAATTTTATTTTTTCTTTTAATTAATGGTTTCGTTGCGTTATATTTCAAAACCTAACAAATCTTATTTAAAATAACAAAACAAGATCAGAGTCTAGCTTAAGTCGTATAATCTTTTTTTCCTGATTACAAGAAGGTCAATCATTTATGGTTTTTAAGTTTAACACTGTCACTCTATAAATGTTTTATAATAGAATTTCCCCTTTAAAACATTGCAAATTTTTGTTAGTATTCATGATTATTGCACAATAATAAATTCACCTTTTAATTCGAAAAATAGTTCTTTATCTAAATTCTTCAATAGCTCAAGAAAAATATTTCAGAAATATAGAAACTTTTAATCTTTGAAGATAAAAACTAACCAAAATATAATTTATTCATTTGCATGTTTTATGACAATTTCATTGGCATTATTCAAAGGTTTTATTTCAACGGTCAGACACAGATAGAAAAATTATACTTTGTCGTGCTTTCCAATTTTTCATTGATTTTAATCTCTGTGTTTACATTCGTTATAACAATTCAATTCTGAAAATCAACAATATTATGTTCTTTAAATTTTAGAACTATAAAATTATAGTCTGGCACGTATCTTCTCCTTTTAGAGCTAGGTCTGACTTCAAAGTCTGCGTTTGAACTTACGTCAAATGCTACTTAAGAGTGATAATTGATCTAAGGCACTTAAATTTGTGGTGCAGTCTTCTCTGGAAGAATAACCTGCTTTTTGGAATAGCTAAAAATGCACCATGAAAAACTTTGTTATCTAGCTGACCAAATTATTCAGCTAGCGAAAATAATCCTAACAACCAATAATACTTTTCTTCCGTATTATTTTATAAATTTGTTGATTCTTTGGAAATATTAATATAATCATGGGATTCTTCATTAATATTTTAAATATAGAAATTATCAAAAATTGTTTTATTTTTTGCTCTTTAGCGTATATTTAATAATTTTATATTCAATATTACTAATGTTCATTATCAATATGTTAAATAGGTGTAATGCTTCATAATAAATTGTTGTTGAATTTGTTTCCAACTAAATTTTTGCTATCTGTATATTCTGTAGTATATATTTAAGGTTTAATTTATATTTATAGTATATAGTCATCTGTATTTATTTTCTATAATTAAACTCTGGTACAATTTATTTTTTATTAATCGTTTGAAAGATTTTAAAAAGGAAACTTTCTGAGGGTTGTCATAAACAAATCGCCCAATTTCGAGAATATTTGTAAAACTAAAGTGCGAGTTTTCTTTTTAATTATCTGCCAAATTAGCATAAAATAGCAATTATTTATGACTCTCTTCTCTAGGACAAAATTTCTCCCTGCATTCGCGGAAATGATTATGGCCTAAAAAATATTTCCTGAATTTCTCGCTTTGCCATTAACTTTGGACATGAAAATTTGAATTGTAGGACCTTTAGATTAGGAGTAAAAGACTCAACCAAGATTTCAATCTTGCTTCATTTTAAGAATTTCAAACTGCATTTCAGACTACTTTCTACTATTACTATTAGACTACTATTACTACAGACTACTATTTTCCTACTTTCTGAATATTCTGTGATGCTTTGTTGTTGAAGAAATCAGCATTTGCATTTTCACAGTTTACCTGGAAAGTTACACAGTGTTTGGAACGTATAGAAAAATATTTACATTCCAAAAATATGGAGAATTTTACAAAATTTTGATCCAAGGGTGGGAACACCTAAATTATCCTAAGTGAAAATATGAAACTTTTCTTAACATATTTAATAACGCCAAGAAAGAAAATCTGCCAATTTAATTGTGTAGTACTTTCCTAAAATTAATACTATACCATTTATTCTTTAAAAAAAACTGATGCAAAATTTTTAATTGATCGCAATCTTACCAACAGTGAGCATAAGTTAGATCCAAATCTAAAATTTTGTCCACTTTTCCCTTCAAATATCTCTCTTCATTAATATTTTTTAAACCCCAACTTAAAAACTTTTAAACCGCAAAAGCCGAAAGTAGTATTAAGAAATGGCGTTTTTCTCACAAAAGGCGAGGAAAACAAAGGTCCTTTTGATTGTTGGTACCAAGGCTCACTAAAATGCACGTTGTGTCCCGGTAGCAAGGTATTGGAAGCCTGTTCAGCGCCTTGAAGGTGGTCCGGTTACTGCGGTTGGGTCGGGTCGTCCGAAAGCTCGACCGCTACTTGGAATATGGTGCTGCAATGCTCATCCTTCTTCTGTGCTTCTACATGTTGGTTGCCCACTGGTTGGCCTGCATCTTCTACAGCATTGGACGCAGCGATGCTGAGAATGGGGTCTCCTACAGCTGGCTTTGGAAGCTGGGCAATGTTACGCAACAACAGTTTAACTTCAGCAGAATCTTAAACAAAGATGTTGTTAAATATGAACTGATTGGAGGTCCGCCCCGGGGAACTATGTACATAACTGCTCTTTACTTCACGATGACTTGTATGACTTCTGTTGGCTTCGGGAACGTCGCAGCAGAGACTGACAATGAGAAAGTCTTCACGATTTGCATGATGATCATTGGAGGTAAGTTCTGATTTCCTAGCCAGAATTAATTTTTATTCAATATACACGTTCTGATTTTTATATCTAATATTTTATAGTTATCTGATGTTTTAATTTACCTAAATGTAATTTGATACTTTCATTGAATAAGAGAGAAAATTATTCTTTGAACGATGGCATTGTAATTAAGAATAAATATTAGATCTTTCTTTTATCCTTGACTGTTCCAAATGAAAATTAGAGTGACCAGGATGAGTATTCTTTGTCTCAAAATGATTGAGAAGGATGTATATATCTTCTGTGAATTATTATTAAAAAAAATTAAATATTATAAATGCAGAGAAATTCTTAAAATTAATGTCTGTACTATGACTATTAAATGTGTAAAATGCATTTTTTATGAAATAAGATATTAATGAAACTAATAACTCAAGAGAGAAACAAAAAATAGGTAATTCTGTCTTTTTCTTGATAATTGGGCGTGATTGATGATGCAATGGAAGTTATTTTTCGTAAATCATAAATTAGTTCAACTATACAATAAAGTATTATCAAGAAAGTTACGGTCAGTGACACTTCTGTGGACCGATACTATTTTACTATTCACAGAAAATTCGTCGCATATGTAATCTTGGTTTGAAAATCTGAAAAAATTTCCGTTCAGATGTCATTCTTATCTTCTGACCATTGTTCAAAATTGCGAGGCTTCTCTAAAATTTACCTTAGTGATGCATCAAAATGAGATATTATTGCATAATATAACTGAAGTATGTTAAAACTGGCCAAATGTTTGGTCCTTTATGGATAGTTTCCTACTTACTCTCAGTGAAACAAATGTTAAGTACATTTTAAAGTGATTGGTGAAAATATTTATAGGTAAAAAAATCTATTGATGTCAAAATGTTAAAATTGAATTAATTATATTTATTGTATTCACTGATTTTATCTCAAAATTGTCTCAAAATCGAAAAAGGCACTCGAAATCGCTTGAAAAATAAAATATTAAAGACTTCTCATATGCGTATAATTTATCATTTCAGTTATGTTTAGAAATTGGTACTGGAAAATTCTTGTTCTTGTGCTGCTGAGCGGTCCCTTATGTAGAAAAAGCATAGAAATGTGTCCGTTGAAAATATACTTATAAAAGAAGTTATAAAAACGCTAAAAGAACATTAAAACATTTTTAAACTCTTTATTTTCTGTTATAAAAACATTGTAACTATTTTATGAAGTATTATACTTTTAAAACACTTTAGCTTTTTCTTTAGTTATATTAAAAACATTTAGCACCTCTTGCAGCAGAAAATAAAAGAGTGACATTAATATATTTTAACTTAAATTAAAAAAAATATTCACTAATTTCTGTTATATAGCAGTTTCGAGTTCAAATGCAATCAAAGTATTGTCATAAAATGAATACAACAATTTACGAATTAAAAAAAGATCTACGGTGGAAATGAAGCAATTTGGGATTGAAATATTAGGAAATTAAAGTTTCGCAAACATTTGATTGTTCATTAAAGAAAGCATGAGAATAAAGAAACTGAAAAAAATGAATAGCCTAAAGAGAACAAGAATGTAGGCTGGCACAATATAGAATTGGTGTTGTTATTGATGCTGTAGTTAATCAAATAAGTATAACGTGTAAACATTCCGAAAAATAAACTACAATCTTTAGTCGGGATTTGACCCGAGGTTAGAATATATATAAAATGTTTAAGTAAAATGAGTAAATAAAAATTAGATACATTTTTTTTCGATTTAGTTTATACTCCAATTATTTCACTAATAAAATGATACTGATTACGATTTTACTGTATGTATATATAATATGGTAGGCTATTACCAACATTTAAAGATTTATACAAGAACGCCAAAATTTGTTGAATAAACTCATTTCAAGATTATTTAGAAATTATATAAATTATTATAAATAAGAATTCGGTTGTGAATGTTTTTTTCCTTAGACAATTATTTCACGACAAAAGCTATATTCCAAATGTTTCTTAAAATGATATATGGATAAATTTGTTTTGTTAAAGTAATTAATACAAAATTTGAAGTATCCATATCTACCACTGTAAAGAAAGTTATTGAAACTAAGCAAAAAGAAAATCCTCATTATAGCACGCGAATCATTTTTTAAAACATTAAAGCTCGCGATAGTTCTGAGACAAAGAGTTCTTAAAAATGCACCCTCACCGTACACTCATTTTAGAGATTAAGACATGTGAAGATGAATTTAGGAACATATTTCTTCTTTTTCGATAAATTCATTCGAGAATAATAAATTTATAATATCAACAAAAATTTTAAAAAAAACCCTCTCAACTATTTGTATATGAAACGCCATTACAAAAACTAGAATATAAAAGTTAACGATTTTTCAAAAAAGAAATACATTGAGTCTTTTTCACCTTTGAAGATCCGCTTAGAAAAGTAATAAACGTGTCTAGTCGACAAGAAGTCCATAATTCCCGCTTTTACTTAAAAAAAGTTTTAATTTTCTCAGGTAAGTGTTTTTAATTCTTGGGCACAAGAAATCCTGAAAAATGTTATTCCTTAAAGACAATTGAACATTGCGCAGCACTTAGAACAGGTTCGAATACTCCAGATACTCTTTTCCGGAACGTATCTATGAGCCTTCTGTCTATATATGGAATGAACATTTTAAAATAATGGGGTTTCGCTGTTTATAATATACAAGGGGAAGGAATGTTGCGAATTGGAGATTAAAATGTATGCTCTTCAAATCTGATATTTCTCGGAGCGTATGGCTAGAAAGCAACAGTTTTTTTTTTTGGAAATGATGGATTATTCCCGCTAAATATGTGTGAGGCTTTTTCCAGTACCTATAAATTAATCCCAAATATGTATTAAAAGGTAGTCGGATACATTTGTTTAACCAATGAAATGATATAAGAGACAATTTCTGAAACACAATAAGGAGCTTTTTTAAAAATATTCAGTTTAAAAGACGTTTTGTATAGGAAGTGATAGCTGTGATGCAAAATAAATTATTCTGGATTTTTACTTGAAGGCAAATTTCAGTTATATCATTTTTCGTCGTGTTTTTATATTTATTTATTAAACAATATTTTTCCCAATATTTCCAAAGAAGAATGTTCTCAAATGTTGTGATATGTTATCAGTTTTAAAAAATGTATTAAAAAAATCATGTAGTTTTCTCTTTGTTTCAGTATACTAATATTTTTTATTCCTAATTTACATTTCAGATAAAAGATTTTTTTAACAATGAAATTTTTTGCTTTCTTTTCTTGTATGTAGTGTGTTTTTTCATTATAAAATGTCATCTATTTAGAACATTTCTTAATTTTTTTAAACAATATTAAATGGATTAGGATTAAAAATATGTTAAGTATTTTGAAGATTGGACTAAATAAACTGTCCTAAACCGAAAGTATGAGTCGGTTTATGATTAAATAATTATCCATTTTAAATTTTTCATTTTATTCGTTAGTTATGCCATATGCAGATTTCTTGTTTTCAAATGAAAAAAAAAATAATAATTACTTCAATTTTTAGTAAAGACAGTTTAAGGTGATATCTAATTTTGAAGAAAATCCCGTTGTTCATATGGAATGAAATGTCATTTCATTAATGCATGCATGTGTTACCATCGTAACTTGGCAGGAGTATTGAAGGGCGGGTTATAATTAAACGCGATTTTATAATTTAAGGTAATAAAGCTATATAATTAAAGATAATTTTAAGTTCCTTCAACTTTCATATTTTGAAATGGTTTTTTACAGTAATTTTAACACTGTGATTTATTACAAACTAAACCTTTTTACTGTTGACCTTTTAACGAATTATGGAACACTTTATGGAAAAAACCTTTTTATACAACTGGAATACTCAAGAGATTTGGGTGAAATTTAGATGATATGGATATTTCTCCATGTTGTTTAATATAGTTCTTATTTTTAAAAGTACTTACAATAGATTTAGTTTCAGGATACAAAAAATTAAAATTATATGTAAAAAACACGTATATTCAAAAAATCTTTAAATCTGTCAAATAAGGTAATCCTAAGTAAAATCTTTTGATTGTACAATTCTTAATCCCATTTATCATATAAATTATTAATTATTGCGAATAATTATTAGTTACAATTAATTTAAATACTAAATACTTAACTACCTTGATATAAAAATTAATTACATTTGTGTTATTTTAAAGCAAAATTAGAAACATTTCTTACCCCCTCCCTTTATTATTTCTGGCCCTCCTGTCTCAAAATATCCGCCGCCAACTTTGAAACATATTTCGAATGAAATTAGCTGTTTTTTGTATTAAAAAGAATAGCTAAGAAATGAATTCTAAATTATTGAAACTCGGAATGATGCCCATATAGACTGGCTAATCCAAATAAATAATTTAAAAATTCAAAAACTTGCCAGTTTCTGACGAAAACTAGGAACAAAGCAAAAAGAGAAGGCGAGGGATTAAAAACAACAAAGGCGGCCAAACGGGCAATATTTCGTCTTCCGTAAACAGCACTCGCTTTTCTATCCTGGACGAAAAAATAAAACCGCCTAGGAAAACCGCCCAAACGATCCCAGAAATGTGCATTGCTGAGCCAGCGGAAATGCTCTACATTAATAAATCAGGAAGTTACAATGCGGAAATTCGCATTCAATTACTTCTGGCTCGAAGGTGATGCTTCTGATAGAAAAAGCAAACCAAAACGCCAAATAAAGTGAATTTATTATAAACGAAAGCTCTTAAAAAGATAGCACGCATGAATGGAGTATTCATTCCGTGTATGATATTAAGTATGGATGATTGCTATACATTTTATTTTTAACTGAGTTTGGGAAAACTATTAATGCTTGTAAACAAAATGTAGTATATACCTAAGCAAAGAGACATCATTCGCCCATATCTTGACAGCGGGCCATATTTTGAAGACTGTGACCTAGTGACCGAACCTTTCAGATAAGCTGGTACAATTTCATTTTTTGAATTTAGTTTGATCCTGAAAAATAAGTCGGATTAAAAGTTTTATATATATATATATATATATATATATATATATATATATATATATATATATATATATATATAAAATATGCGAATTCTTTATTTTCATCAAGATAAATAGTTCCCTTTAGAAATGGAAAGCTCCCAGATGAATTGGATTTAATACTATAAAGATGGAAGCGATGGTCTTGACAGCAAACGCAGTTCATATTTCACTTGTCTTTTTTTCTATTCATGAAGAAGAAGTGGAACAATTTTTTCCCACCTCTGAGTATTATAAATGCGCAAATGTATATACTTAGAAAGCCGACTGGGGTCATTTTGAACGCTGAGAAAACATTTAATTTATGTTGCGAATTCTCTTGCGATTTTCGTTAGTTCTTCACTATTCGTCTTTCGTTTAGCACGAATTTGAATAGGACTTAAAGCGAAGAGGTGTGGGAGAAGGTAGCGTTAGATATGATGCCAGTCAATATAATTATTTTTCTCTGAAAAGCATTAGGTTTATTTGAATGCTTTATTTTCCTTTTTTAATTCCTACTAAAAGTTCACACTATTCCTATTTATATTTATATATCTTATTCAAATTTTCAATCGTTAATAAAATAATTTTATTCATCCACTCCAGTTGAAATACGAATAAATTCGAGTGTTAACTTGTAGCAGTAGACACTCGAATTTAATACAGTTTTTTAAATATTAATTTATTGATTCAGATATAATTAATTTTAATACTTTAAATAGAGTTTTAGCAGTTTGTAATGAAAATTAAAATAAACAGGCAGTAGTTCAATCTGTAAAATGTGAGGAATTCAGTATTTTTCACGTGATGGTGAAGAATGCGAGTTCAGTTCTTTTGAAAATCAATAATATTTTGATAACTTTTTGCTTTCTGTATACGTTTTATCCAAATGATTTTCGAAAGTGAGTTAGCAGTTGCCGCGTAGTGGTTAGGCTGAAGGATTTTTCTTAAAAAATAAAATTAAAGAAATTTTAAGCATTGGGTTTAATTCCAATTTCTCTCCTTAAAATCTTTGTTGGTCGCTTCTCCAACTTAACCTAAATATTGAGCTACGTGCAGAGAAGAAGAAAGTAAAATTACAAGGAGATTCGCTCTCTATTTTGCCACTTAGTATTCAGATAGTAAATATTTATATTAATTGTAATTGTAACTGTTTATTAAAAAGTAACTAAAATAAAATATTTCTTTGTTGAACTTAGTAGGAATTGACTTAAATTTTTTAAAAATATATATTGCATTTTTTGATACTTTATTTGTCCGGATATATATTTCTTCAGTAATGTCTCAATGGATTGTTAGCAACTGAAAATAGTTTGAAAGAGAAACTTAAACCGATTATTGTTCAGATAAAAATAATATTTCTTTCAAATGAATAATGATGAATCAAAATGATGAATCCCCTATAGGGAAATCCTTGAAGAAGTATAAGAACAGGAAAAAATGGAACAGAGGGGGATATCGTACTTTCTGATATTTTTCAGGAAGACAGTAGCAGTATAATGTGTTGAAAGAAATACCCCAATCGTATTCGTTCGTAAATGTAGGAATACTAATCTATAGAAATTTGCTAGTACATTGAGACTCTTCTTAAAAGAAATGGTGATATATTTCATACAGCAAAATATAGACACAGTGGTTCTTCGGCACTTCTGTCATATGAAGCACCTGATTTCATAAATATACAAATGAGAAACATCTTTTTTTTCTAAATGTATTTCAATGAACAATTTATGATGCTTAACTTGGAGCTAAATCTTTTTCGGAAAACCATTGCTAGCACAGATTCAGAAAAATCATTAGTAATCTTCTATTTGATCTAAAGTTAACAAAAAACTTCAAACAGACCAATCAGTTTGAGATCTTGAGAAAGCGTGTTTAAATTTTTTTGTTTTATTTTAAAACCATTCGAAACATAACGATAAATGCGCAACTACTCCAAAGAATGATACATCTTTTATTCACGAAACGTAAGTAACTAATCCCTGGTAAATTAGGGATCCTATATTAAACAAGTAATATATAAAAACACTTTAAGTCCGTTTCTACTTAATTCATCAAAGAAATTTTTTATTTTAGTTACTTTTTATTAAATAATTACAATTAATATAAATATGTGTATACATATGACAGAATCACAATATTAAGTGTCAAAATACAAAGCGAATTTCCTTGCAATTTTCCATTCTTCTCAAATTTCCTTCTGGACACGTAGCTCAATCTTAAGGTTAGGAAGGAGAAGTGACCAACGATTGATGACAAAGATTTTAAGGAGAAAAATCGGAATTGAACCTAAAGAATAAAATTTCTTCAATATTATTATTTGTGATAAAGATCATTTATTCTTACCACTAACCCACAACTGTTAACTCACTCCTCAAAATCATTTGGATAAAACATATGCATAATTAAAGCTAAAGTTTATCACAATATTGTTGATTTTTGCAAGAATTGAGCTCGCATTCTTCCCCTTCACGTGAAAAATACTGAAAAGCCTTTTATTTTACCAATTGAGCTATCGCCTATTGATTTCAAATTCCATTACAAACTTCTGAAACTATATTTAAATTATAAAAATTAATTAAATTAATTAATATTTCGAAAGAAACTGTGTTAACTTCAAGAGACATCCACTACAATGTTTAAAAAATTTATTTGAACTTGAGTAAACGAATAAAAAGTATTTTTTGATCGATTGAAAATTTGAACAAGTCATATAAATATATATAGGGAGATTGTGAACGAATAGTAGGAATTGAAAGAATGCAAGCAAACCCATTGATGAAACGTTTAGAAAAAGGAGAGCTGTATTCAAGCAAAATGTCCAGACACCATAATGTCTGCAGGAGGAATAAAGACATGCGAATAAATGATAACATTTAAAGTTAAAATATAAAATTTCTTAATAAATAAATCTTGAAAAATACGGGCTTTTGGTGGATTTATGGATAAAGGTCAAAATGGCTGCTGCTTGCCTCGGAATTTCTTACCCTTCTAGGGTTAAATAAATTTTATGAAAACATTTTTAAAGGTGTACTTTTATAGTATTCTAAAATTTGAGATTTTTTTTATTTTAATTATATTTTACTTTTCAGTCATTTGTTGGTAATTCATATTGTACTATGAAATAATACTAAATACAATATTTTATTACATCAGTATTCAAATAACTATCGCTCTGTCGTTAAATCCAGATATAACAAAATGAAATCATAAAAAAAAGAGTCTACTCGAGAAAATTCTGCATAAAAAATAGTAATATTAAAAAGTGAAGGACTACATTGTAACGTTTTATTTTAATAACTCGATTAAATTTTGCTCAATTGTTCTATTTTTTTCAATGCTTTTTTACTATGTTTTTTTTGCAAGAATGAATGAGAAAATCTTTTTCACTTATGCTTTGTAACGTTAATATTCTTTTTAAAGATTAAAAACATTGAGAGATATAAATTGATACATTGATAAAACAAAGATAACAAAGAAAGGATAGGTGTGAGCAAGATTGGTAAAATTGTACAATTTTGTGAATAATACTTAGCATTTAGAATTTTTTTATTCTTTTGGAGCGCACTTTACGCTCTAATATTTAAATGTATGGCATTTTACGAAAGTTTCAAACATGAAATACGTAGCTTGACGTTAGAAGTATGTTAACTTAAATTGATGAAAGTAAACAACTCTCAAGTAGAAGAAAATGGCGCAAGAAAATTACTAATTTCAGTTCGCATGGTCACAGATAGCTTAGAACTAAATTCAAGTGAAAGCATTTTTAGAAACATTTATTTTTATTTATTTTTAGAAACGTTTCTGTTTTAATTATTTTCTGTTGTGTAATTTTGATACGTATTAGTTCTTAACCTCACTACGACGTGACTTCATTATCTCAAAGCCAAAATTTAATTAGATTAGTTGATTAACTGATAACAACCCCCCATTAAAATAGCATATTGTTTTCTAGAATACGCAAATAATCTAAATTTCAATCCATTAGCATATCAAGAAATGAATGGAAAATCGATTGCATTATTCCATCTTTACAAACCTGAAGCAAATCAAGTTAAATAAAATTGGGTAAAACATTAAAAAAAATTTTAATAAATATTTTTAGATTTAAATATCAATTTATTAAGCCAGTAATCTATTGTCTTGAATGAAAATAAAATAATTTTAAACTTTTAGCGATGAAATAAATTCTCTCAACCAGGTCAAGATGTGATTACCACTCCACCCTTAAAAACATTGTCTTGGCATTTACAATTGATGTGGAATATCGTTAAAGATTTCTATAACGTTCTCGAAACAAAGTATTATTTGATGCGATCGCCTTAAAATTTCTCCTTAACGCTTTATTAAAAGTTCGGATAAAAATAAATGGTGGTAGAAAATGAGACATTTTCATTAGATTCACCATCTTCACTTCGTGGTAATTTATATTCCTTTCATTTATATGCATACAAATCAAAAATGCTTATTTCAGCTATTTATGAGAAAATATAATTCTCTAGTAGCAGCCATCGACTGTTTTCTCAAGTAATACTAATATACTTCTTGTCCGAGGCTTAACTAATTTTGTAGGATGAAATAAATAACGTAGTACAACGGAAGAAGCTAACCATTAAATAACCATTTATTTTAGATGACGATTAACAACTGAAGTTCAGCTTAAACAAATTGTTCCCTTATTTTCCGCTGAAAAATTAAGATTCTAGAATAGCTGAAGATTATTTGCGATATGAAACTATGAGAATGAACATTTATTAAATGCAACTGCAATTCATCCACGTGAAACATAAAATTCGAATTTCAAAACAATACTTAATTTGTAGTTGTATTTTTATTTAGAGTGCACAAATATTGGCTATAGTTATACTTACATAGAATGAATTTTTGTATTATATATGCAATTTTTATAATTTGTTTGGATGAAAACATTATTGGAAAATATTAATCCGATATACGAATTGTCAGTTGGAATGGAAAGTGAGTGAACTGTAATTTTATAAAAATGGAAAGGCAATTTTACTGCAGACGGAGATCAAATTAATGCTTATCTAATATGAAATAATATATAGAATCTGATGGTAGAAAATAACTAAGCACTGATTAACAAGCATACTAAATAAAAGCATTTATTTGTATGCTTACAAATTTATTACAAATTATCTTAGCTAGCGAACTCTTTCCGCGCGATTTGTATTAAAATAAAAACGGATCTCTTATTTGAAAGCAGTTTTCTAACTCAGTTCAACAGTTAACACAAATGTTTATATGTTCCTTAATGCTGATATCTTTAATGAATAATTTCTACTCCTGTAACTGTATTTTTTTGTATTGAGTTCTATTCGGCGCTTGTAAAGTCGAGATAAAATCTGACATACACAATTCTCCTCATTTTTTCTTGTCTGTCTACATTTATCATCCTAACATTCAGCACTTCCTTTAAAAACAGAAAAATAGCTACGTAATTTTCCATATTTTTTCTTGCTATCTTTCGTCACTTTCAATGAATGGAAAGCTATTATGCATTTTCATAATGAAAGTATCATAACACCATTTTACTGCTTTGTTATAAATAATTTCTAATATATTTATTACTTTATGACGCAACACATGGTTTGCTGAACTCGTTTATATTTTTTTATAAACTTTACGAGGTTTTCTTTTCTATACATAGGGTTTGGTATAAGAAAAAACAACCTTTGATATTTGTGTATAATGTATATAACGGCATAAAATGACTAGTTACTTGATGAGGCAGTTTTCAATCAGCATTTTTTATTATCCACACTTTGCTGCATGAGTTACATTCTTGCGAATGGTAACAAAATAAACCCGAAATGAGGCCACGAGACAGTCATTGCACTTTCTACAGTCATTTTTACAAGAGTAAATGACAGTGTTTGCCATTTCTTAAGTACTTTTTTATTTAAAAATCTACCACTTAGTAATCATTAGAAATTTATCATTTTTGCCAAATTTATTTTCAACTACCAAATGTGTTACGTCTCTAAATGTATTTGTCCTTTATACCCCGCCACTATATGCTTTTTTTTCTTTCTTGACAGCACTTTTATACGCAACTATATTTGGCCATGTGACAACCATAATTCAGCAGATGACCTCAGCAACTGCCAGATATCACGAAATGCTGAACAACGTCCGAGAATTCATGAAACTTCACGAAGTGCCAAAAGCTCTGAGCGAACGGGTTATGGACTATGTGGTATCTACATGGGCCATGACTAAAGGAATAGATACTAATAAAGTAATTCCGCATTTGTATCTGCGTTATGTCAAATGCATGACTTGACTGTGGCTTATTTAGAATGCATGTAGAAACATTCAGAAAACTTTTCGAGCATGGTCTTCAAAAACTAAATACCAACCTTTAAGTACAATAAATGTTATTTTTTTACATAGTGTTTCTTGTTTTGCATACCTGGATTAGGTACATTAATACCGATATTTAAATAAAATGTTCTTAAAGCAAGGACGCTTCCTCGTGATTTGTTAATGATTTTCGGAAATAAAATTATTGCTTGATTCATTGCGATTTGTAAATTTAACAGAGCTTATTTAATTTTTTTACTAATAATACCAATAATATCTGGCATAAAATTTTCGATCTTAGACATATGGCGTAAAAGGGTGAATTACTTTTCAAAACCTTAATGTGCTTACTATATTAGCATACGTGTAACTTTATCTAAAAAAGGTTTTAAATTCGAATGCTTAATTCTGTATGAATAATTTTTTTAATTTATCCTGATCTTATTCCCGATTCATTGGGCATATGCTTAGTTTTCAGATAACGTTAAAAATGTTATGCTGTTTGTCCGACTCTAACTTTTAGGAAAAACTTTCTAAAGAAAATAAATGAAATTCGCCGTTTATAAATTTTACGTTCAGAGTTATCAGTATGTAAAAGTAAACATTACATAAATTTAAATTTGATTGGTTTGGAGGTAAATTTGATAGAAAAAGTTAAATTATCACTGCCTAATGTGAATATACACTCAATTCACAGTTCTCGAAATCTTGGGCATAATATCGGAAACTTTGATTAGAAGGGTGGAAAAGGTAAAAAAAAATTAAAAAAGGTGAGAATATAAAACGATGAAAAAATCAAATATTACAAATTTCTTGCTTTTTCTTAAAGCTAATTTTTTCCCCGAGTTATGCTATGTAATTCAAAAGATGAGAAGACGAATTCTAGAGAAAATAAAATCTAAAAATGAAATCTTGTCAATCATTTTCAGTTTTTAAATTCACACCTTTTGTATTTAAAGTAACCCTAAGGTGGAGTGAATAAATATTAAGAACAGTCGAAAATGAAAATTGTCCAGGGTAAATAAAAAAAGCTTGCCATTTTCTCCAGATTGTAATATTTAATCCATAGAAATTATCCAGAATATAAAATTTTAAATACATGAATATAATTAATTCATTTTGATGCTTATTGAGAAAGATTAAACAAAAAATAATGAGATAGAAGAAAACATTCCTTTTTAAAATGCCGAATTATAAATAAATTTTAAGTTTAAATGCAAAAAAAGGAAATGATGAATCTGCCCTGATGATGAGTTTTTCAAGGGGCACCCTCAGGAAGGGATTCGAACCAGGAATTAATTGCGATGTCTATTTTTTAGTTTGGCTCAGGAAATATTTATTTTGAATTGAATTTCATAATGATTGCTTTTTTGAGTGATAATTTCTTTCTAAAATGCTTTATTTTATAAAGTAAACTTACAAAATTATTCAGGTAACATCTTATAAGCAAAATGTATTAGTTATACTGAAACAAGAGTGAAACACATTTTATGCGTATAAACAGAATAAAATGAAAAAAAAATAAATACGAAAAAAGTAGGGATTAATATCTCGAATGCCTTTCTTTGGGTTTTACCTTTCAATAGTAGTAAATCTTTTAGGCAGGACCTGGGTATCTTCTACGAAAGTTTTTCTCCTTTTATTATTATTCTTCATAGTAATTCTTTTCATGTCTTATTTATTTCAAATGATTTTTTGGCGTATTTTACTATTAAGATATATCCATAAATTTTTAATGTGATTAAGACCTAGAGCAGGAGTGGACTGACTTTTCCAAGGTACGAACTACTTTCAATTTTTTCCAAGGTGTTTGCGGTCCGACCAGTGGCGTAGGTGCGTAAAACCTAAAAGTTCTACAACCTTTTTTAAAGCCTAATAATAAATACAGAATATGTACTTATCTACATAACTGCTAACATATTAATAATATAAACAAATATATTAATATTAAATTATGCATTTAATATCAAATAATTCAAAATACATTAAAAAATCCTTTTCATTGAGAATTAGTTCTCTTATTTATGGTTTAATTATGTTCACGGTTGAAAATGCGGATTGTTACAAGTAGGTAGACAAAGAACGATGTTAAATGATTCAAAACTTTCTTGTTGAAAAAAATTAGGACACTTTATTTCATCCATTTGATTCCAAAAGTTATTCTTATGTTTTGAACAATGCGTTTTTAAAATTATTTATTATTAATTTTGAGGAAGAAAAACTTCAATATTCTCAAGAGATAAAAAAGATATATAATTAATCTGTCCAGTTATTTCTTCTACATCAACATTGCCAAATGGGTAGCATATGAATGTACCAGTTGGTTTCGTTTAGTATGCACGGCTTAGGTCTTAATGTAGACGCTCACTCCAAAATGTACTGGTGGTCCAATAATAGATCGCGATCGACTTAATGCCCACTAGGGTGGAACGAAAAAACAACAACAACTGACATTTAATTGGTAATATCACATAAAAGTTGCCTTTTGGTGTAGATAAAATAAATTAAAAATAGGAAAAATATTAGAGGTGATGCCGCAAGGACGTTTAAGTTTCATAAAAACACAATTTTTGGAATTTTTTCAAAAATTTTCTGTGTCTTGATTATGAAATATTAGATTTTAAATAGACGTTATGATATAAATAAAAATATAAAAACAGTTTTATTACTGCATTGGTATAGCATCCAGAATATTATCTTATCGCAGGAGTGGATGTTATTGAGGGAAGGTGAAAATTCAGCTGCGTGTGGTGACAGGCTCAGATCTGGTGTCAGATCAAGCAACCTTGACGAACAGAAACGCCGACTCTTCAGGGAAATTGAGTGATTTGCTTGAAGTTAAACTGCGGACTTATGGATCTGTCATGAAGTGCTGTTATATTAAATACAACCTCAAAATTACTCCAGAGAAGGATCCATCTGAAAATGATATATGTAACACTTTTATAGATAATCTCTGCAAACATGCTTCAACAAGGACTGGGGAGGGAGAGGTTCCGTTAGGTCATGTGATCAGGCGGATGTAATCCTTTGCAATGGAAGTTTATCCACAGAACATTAAACTCCCTGATTCCGCCTCTGCTTCTTATTCTTGCTTTGGAAAAACGTCGTAAACCAAGTTCTCTTTGAATTTTACATTCATTACTTAATGAATTAAAATATATTTTCTGGAGCAGCAAAACAGTACTCATCTTTTGAATAATCAGATCTATAATGTTCTTGATATCTTTATAGAGATATCTTGAATATGAGATAAGATGAAACAGATTTTTGGAACCATAAGTATGCGAGGGTTTTAACTTAATATTAAACCAAACAAGCTTATACACTTTCTTAATATATATTTGAAGGATCTGGTAGGTTTGCCTCTCTGGCAATAACACTGTTTTTCTTCAGCCCTGTCATTGTTGCATGCAACCGTTTCTGAAACAATAGTATTTTTTGTCCGTCCTTGATTAAACCTAACTATTTTTGTACTTCTTTACCCTTTCTTGCTTCTTTCTTCCTCAAACAGCTTGTGGTTGCTAATTAGGTATCAATATTACCTATAACCATTTAGGTAATATTGATATTATATCGAGATGGTAATATTATATTTATATGCAAGGCATCTGAAGCTGAACCAAATAGTATAGTGGATCCGGTTATCGACTTTTCCCGACGTCCTTGTCGCAGGCAAGAAGTGGAAATAGCTGTGAAGCTGGAGACCAAATCGGCTCAAAATGTCTTTGATTTATTTGCAAGAGAAGAATACATAAGAGATAAAGTTGATTCAACTGTAAGTATGATAAAAATTAATACAAAAAATGACAGTTTAATGTGGCAATAAAGTAGAAGCAAACAGCTTTTGTAATCATTAAGGATACAGAAGTAAGAATCACAAAATTTGACATTAAAAATATTTTATTACTATTATTGCATTTTGTAATTAATAATTTTTTCTTACTGTGATGCTTGTTATATATTTTTAAAATCGTCTTATGTAATAATATACGTACGAAAAACACATAAAATATATTTTTTCAAATTTTTTACAAGCTTGAAGCATTTTGAGGCCCTTCAAAATGTTGTAGTATTGGAACCGAATTTTTAATTTTTTTTAAAACTTAAAAGGCAAATTTTCCCCACTAATATCAGACTAAAATCTAAACAATATTTTCAAAGATCAATTTTAAAATTTGCCAATTTTTCTTGGAACAACTTGGAACACTTTGCAGCACCTCAAGCTATTGTTGCATTGCAATCAAATGTTTTAATATTTTTTTAACCTAAAAGGCAACTTTTCCCTATTATTACCAAACTAAAATTTAAAAAAAAGGCAATTTTCGTTCTGCCCTAATACTTACCCCTGATATAGAGGATGATACAAAGTTTTTGATGACAGATATCTCCAAACATTCCTTCACAATTTGTAATGTGGGCTAAAGATTATTATCCTTATAAAAGATTCAATTTCGTGATAATGCCAATTTATCACTGTTGGAGGTAAGATTTTTATTTGCTCGTCTTCTAAGTGTAAACAGAGACAGAAATGTAATGGTCATAATTTCGACCTTGCGATTTTCACGTATCTTTTCTTTCAGATATCTCTGAATAATAATACATTTGTGTCAAGTTTTGGATAAGATTATTTTACAAGAGGTTTGCCTATCTGACTGTCCGAAACGAAGTAAAAACTAAAACAAATAAAATTTAGCATTTTTGTTTAGCTTCTAAAGTGTAAATCTTTATTAAATTTTGAACCAAATAAATCTAAGTGCTGACTATTTACCGACTTGAGTTTTCGCAAGAATGTAAACATAATGACGCAACGACTTGGGTAAACTGAAATTTGTCCCCATTTTTAGATTCTAAAATGTAGATACTTGTCAAATCGTTCGTCTGCATGTAAACTCAGAAAATCAATAATGTAAAAATTTTAAGAAAAATATGTGGTATAAGATATTATTAAAATCGTAGTTTTGTATTTTATTTCGTTTCAATCGATCGACGGAAAGATATATAGAATACATATTCGGTTTTATTTCCTATACTCTGAAGCAGAAAATATTGGCTGAAAATGAAAATATGAGCATTCATATCCTTCAAGCAATACTCCCAAGCAGCATTTTTATGCTGAAAAAGTTGAATATCTTTAATGAGGAGTATGCGCGAACAATGAATACTTTCTGAACAGCCGTATTCCTCCTTATCCACGCCATAACGGAGACATACTCAATGTGTAATCACTTTGACAGTGCATTTATTGTTAAATTCATAATGCTTTCAATTGCCATAATTTTACTTACTTTTTTGTACCAGAAATTTTAAATTTTTTTCGTCATGAAATGGAATGCTATTCTAAGATTTTATATACATATTTTTAATTGGGTTTACATTAAGAATTTTGTATGTATTTTTATTTGGGTTGTAAGAAAAAGAAGAGAATATCTGGAAAATTGTAAGCTTCTGCTTAAATTTCAGATATTTGATCTGATTTACTTCAAATTTGATTAATATTCTATCATGTTCATTAAGTCTTTCTTCTCATAGTTGTTGTATCACTATTTTTTTCTGGTGTTTGTAAGATGCTTTTTTACTCAATTCTTTCTATTAATTCTCTTTTCTACAGGGTTGAGTAACTATGTTCTTTTCAAACACTCGGTCTTTGCAAATATCTCAAATTTAAGTAAAAGCTTACAACTTTCCAGATATCATCTTCTTTCTCTTACAGCATGCATTTATCTAAAGTTCTGAATTAGTTGTCCTTCCTTTGACGTGGCGTGGAAGTTTGGTGAGGGTGTGCCAGCTCAGTGTAGTTCTCGTCATCTGATAGCGGTTCAAAATTGCGAGGTTCATCCCAAAATAGCTCTGGCATTACTTTAAAAAAGAGACGTTAACTTAACTAAACTAAATTAAATTCTGATTGAGTCAGTTGTCTTTGCGTACTGTTTTTCAGAATTCTGTATCTCTTAGTGTCTCTGTCTATTATTTGCTTATCTGTATAAGGGTTTCGAGAACAATTTCTCCTATTTCCGGTAAAGACTTCACCGTTTCTTTCAGATGCATTATTATTCATCTAATTTTTAGCTAGCTTTTCCCCCTTGTTTAATTTTCCCCCAAAACAATTCTAGAAATTAAGTGCTTAAAAGTATTTAAGTTTTAAAAATGCTTCATAAAAGTTTTTAAAAATAGCTCTTGAAAGAATAATGTGATAAAATACAATGATATAAAATCCCAGATTTTTAAATCCTTTCATTCGGAAAATCCATTGTAATTGTTAATACTTAAATTAAAAGCTTTATAGAGCATTTAAATTGAATTAATTTTGCTAGTTAAATAATTAGCCAGATTTTTAAATGTTATCTGAAAGTTTGTTTAAACGCAACTGACTGGTAAAAGTAAGGCGGGATTTGGCAGGATTATACTTTAATAACTATTTATTTCTAGCGCAGCTCTTTCCATAATATTCTTTTATTTGATACATTTAATGATATTCACAAATAGACCATTTTTACCTAGCTAAGGCTATTAAACATTGCTAAATTGTTAAAAAACAGCAACTTCCAATTTCTCATTACTGGATCTTTTTTAATATTGGCCTATTTTTGAAGTACACATCTTTTGTGATCTAAATCTTCGATTATGAGAATTATTTTTCATTCCATATTATTTATCATAAATTAAAATATAATGGATATTATCTTCGTCCTTACGGAAGTTCCGGTACCCGGAAATAGCATAATACTAGGTGTATAAATTTGTTACTTTGAGGATATTGCAAGACCCCAGGTGGAAATAATATTACCTATTCCTTTGCAGATGTTTGTTTACTCAGTAAAGATACCTCTAGTGTTACTTTTGTTGAGGTGTTAATATAACAAACTAATACTCAGAAACACGAATGAAATCGCTTAAATACCATTGGCTTACCTTTTAAGGCCCTTTAATTGCCGGGAATCTTAAATGTCAATTAATTATATTAGTTTTAATTTGATAATACAGTTTATTATAAATAAAAACCAATATTTTCTCGAAGAAAAAAGTAGTCTTTAATTCTTTAAATGGGGAAATTTATCGTTATTTATATACTTGGATTGTAATTGATTCTAATTACTTAGGAACGAAGATTATTGCTACTTCTAAGCAAAATCTTAATAGGAATAAACCCTATTATTTTAAACCCAGTAATTTCACAAAAGAACCATTTTTCTCTACATTATTTCTTGCACTTGACTTACAATCTACAATCTTTTTACATAAATGCAAATATGAAGCTCTTAACTAGTTTGAACGCCATTTATTTAGCAAGTGAACCTTGCTTCCAAATAATATCTACGTATTAATCTACTCAGTACGAAATTCCTTTTTATTTTGAACCACCACAATCACTCACTTCTATGTAAACGTTCCCTGTCATTTCGTTTCATTTAGATGGCTTCTCCGTTTACACCGCCAGACAATCTGAAGGTTGGCATTTTTAATCCTTCTTAATATTCTAGAAATGTTACCAAGGTTAAAGGAACAAAAAGCTTATTTATTTACATTTGATAAATACCGATTTTCACTCTTCATGTGCTAAAACGCTAATTCGACATTTTTAAAGATTAATAAATTAGAATTAAGTACCTGAACAGTCCCAAATGTTTAATATTTGTCCCGGATCATAATTCCTCGCAAATGCTGATATTGAAAATGAAAAATTGGGTTCAAGTTCTCAGAAATTTTATTTCTGAATAATTCTGCTTTCATCTTTTAATATATAGAGTGTCCACTTTCATCTTGGCACAAATACGTATCTCTGAACCGCTGGCAAATTAAAATATAACTGCAAAGGAAAAAATAGAAGGCCTTTAATGGCAAGAAGAATGTTTTATGCCGTTTAAGTCAATACGTATATTTCTGAAGAAGTTAAGAATCCCAACCTTTTTTTTTCTTTCTCGTTATTATCGATAGGGTTTAATAAAAAAACTGTTGGCACTTTAAACTTTACAATCAATTTTACGACTAATATTGACCAAATTATAGCTGTTTCACCTAAATAGGAGTCTCACATAAATGTATTTTAATAGACAATTTGAAAAATAAAATGCTTAGATGAAATAAGAAATATCCTTGTAATTTTACAATGTTTCATCGATGCAATAGAAAAATATAAAATAGATAGTTAACTTCCATATAAATTACAATAGAAATCTTTTTTGATACAAATTGATGGCAAAGTTAAATCATATTTATTACAAAATAAAGTAATCAAAATGCAATGATGCTCAATAATTTTTTATCATTGATTAATGCTCATAATCAATGATTTTAAAGACATAAAGTAGCCATAGCTTTACTGTTAACCTTTAGAGGTTACGTACATTCAAGAAAGTCTATGTGGTTAATTCTTGGTCAGATGTACAATCCCATAGATAAATTGTAAATAACGGTTATAAAACCATGACCATGCAGACGCCTCTTTAATCTAAAACTAATTATCCAAATGAATAAATTTTTCGCTTAAAGGAAGGTAACATAATATAAACAATTGAGATTTTTCATCACAGAAAGAAAATTTAAATTTCCGTTTCTCCGTTGACATCTTGTTAGTGATCAATGAAAAATTGTTTTCATTTAGTTGAAGCATAAATCTTTTACTTTTTCTTTATGATTTCTCAAGCATTCCTACTGACATTAATTGTTTTCTAACCTCAAATTGTAAATTTTCGACTAAACGGAGTACAAAAACTATTCATAATTGTATGATATCCATATTCGGTAAATTTGAAGTTGCTCTTTAAATAAAATACCTAAAAAATATTCAAAAAAAATAAAAGAGAAAAGAGTGATTGAAAAGGTAATCATGCACTAAAAATATTTGTTTAATGTAATAATGTTTCCAATAAATAAAGTAATGGATAAAAGCTAGGTTTCACAACACAACAATGGATAATTTCAATGTGTAAACAGTCAATTTCTTTAAATAGCGAATTTAGCTGTGAAATTAATCTAAAATGATGCTTTTCAATGTTTCCTACATCAATCAACTTTAATCGCAGATAAATAAAAATTTTGTTTAAAATGGTACAGGGATAAGAATATTAAACTAAATATAATTGACTGTCATTGGGGTCTAAAAAAGCTATTTCATAATTCTTTCAATAGTTTAAAGCATTTTTCCAATTGGAACTATATTTCTGTCTCTTCGGTTTAGAAAAATACTGCAGACCTCTTGTATATAAAATAAGTCACTCTGAATCGGTGATTAAACCGGAATAAAACTAGGTCACTCGATGGATCAACTTCGAAAAAACTAGTTATCTTTTCATTCCTTTTTTTCTTGGATTTTTTTAAAAAAATTACTATTTATTATTTCTAATTTTTTGTATACATTTTCTTAGATTTGTATCCTAGCAGCAAATAATATTCTAATTTTAGAATGACGATAAAATAATATGGACCCTCTAAATTAATTAGAGACTTTTAAACTGATCGCTTAGAAATTATCGAAAATATATATGAAAAACACAAAAACATGTAATAGATTTTCAATATCGCCATCAGACCTTTAAATACAAGGAACGAACCTGAAAATTGACATAAAAACCACAATAAGCAAATTATTTTTTGCATTTAAACATATGTGAAATTTGAATAAGTATTATTAGAATAAAATATAGAGATCAAAATTTTCAAATCATATTATTTGTAATGTTAAAAAAAATTAATTTATCAATATCACTGAGACATCCTTTTCACATTGCACTTCTACTTTATTGATGACAAAATGCCTCTTGTAGTCTTTAATTTATGAACCTGACAAAGTATACTAATTCATTAAAGTAAGCGTTTTCATTAACAAAATAAAGAATATAATGAATATTATTTGTTTCTTCATTGACAAAATAAAGAATAATAAATAAAGTCTGCAATATCTGACAAATTGAATGAATTTGTTTGTTTCTTACGAAATAGTGTCGAACCATTTACAAAGCCTTTTCTCATTTAGAAAAAAAAACCCATAAAGTTTTCTTTAGAGATTTGAGGATATAAAACCAAGAATCGAGGTTCTGAATGATATGAACCTGGGAAACGGAAACAAAAGTTCTATTAAATTCTCTGAAATAAAAGATATTGTGAAAACTTTTCTTCTTAAGGAAAATATCCAAATTTTCAGAATTCTTTTTCTTTTTCTATTTCTATTCGTATACAAATACTTCTAGAAAAGTTTCGTTGAGGATTTATTTCAAGTATTATTCTAGTGCGATCTAAATGTTTATATTGTGAATGCATTTTTAATATGTTTTAGTATTTTATGAAATTATAGATATTTTAATAAAATATCAAGCAAATTAATCTGCAATTACGCAAAAACGAATCTTAATTCAACAAAATTAGGTCGAAATTATTTAATGAAATTCTAAAGATAACATATTTCTGCACATTTTTCATTTTTTAATACTATGCTCTCAGTGATATAAAAAGATAAGAAAAAAATTTTTTTAGAAAGGTTAGTTATAAAGTTAAAGTTAGAAATGAAATTAAGATAATTATTTTTAAGAATTGCTGCTAGAGAGCACAACATTTATTTTTCATACCTTTGATCATTTATTAATTTTTTTGATCCGTACTAATCTACCGAAAAAATGTTCAAGTATTTTGAGAAGAGAAATTGTGGTTGATAGTTAAATTGAAAAATGTTACACTTTGAAGTTCTATGTAATCTGTTTCAAGTTCTGAATTTATTAATAGTTTAACTTAAACTACGAAGAATTTTATAATAAAATTTCGCATATAAATTGAATTAATACAGTACAGTATAAAGGCCTACACTGTATTCGAAGTTTACTTATGATGAAAATGAACTATTTTCATTTGCACTTCTAGGTCCTAAGTTATTGCCCCAAGGATATGACAGCTGACATCTGCGTACATTTAAATCGGAAAGTTTTCAACGAGCATCCAGCTTTCCGTTTAGCTAGTGATGGTTGCCTCAGGGCCCTTGCGATGTACTTCACAATGGAACACAGTGCTCCAGGAGATCTGCTCTATCATACCGGAGAAAGTATTGACACCTTATGCTTCGTAGTGACAGGATCTTTAGAAGTGATCCAGGATGATGAAGTGGTTGCAATATTAGGTAATGAAAGAGTTCTCCTTAATATTGACCAAATAACGGCCTCTTTGAGAAAACGGTCGAATGGATAATCGTCATTGAGGAATTAATATTTTTATCTCTTTAAATATAGTATGATTTAAAAAATTATTTTAAATCAGATAGAGTTATTACAGATTAATTTTCCAATCCTTAATATTAGTTCACACTCTCCTTGTATATATCTTGTCCAAATTTTCAGTCTTTAATAAAATACTTTTCATTCATCCACTTCAGTTCAAATACGTTTTTTGAAACTTCAAGAGGATGACACTTGATGTTGATGTCCTTTTTTCAAATATTAATTCATTAAAAAGTAATATTAAGAAAGTTTATATTATTTTATATCTGAACAGCTTGGTTTGAACCAACAGATGGCGCCATGAAAATTCTGTTCAGTTTTTTTCAATTCCTACTATTAGTTCACACTCTCCTTGTATATATATATATATATATATATAAAAGTAACTAAAATACAATTTTTCGTTGTTGACCTAAATAGAAATTGACTTAAACTTTTTTTATATTACTTGTTATAATATCAGAATGAGCGAAGTAACATATTAACGAAGCCCTTGATATTTCGCAAAAAAAAATTACTGATAATTTCTTCCTCAAAGCATCTATGACCACGAACGAATGTGATTAAAATTCTTAAATAGAATTCTTTCAGCGTCTATTCTACTCTGTTATACCTCTAAATACATATCTATAATATTGTGCAGCATTCAAAATATCTCACAACATCGTGGTAGATGTTATACGATATCTTGTATTAATATGATTATAAGGAAGAGTTTCTATGTTTTTTTTTATTTGATCATTTTTATTTTGTTTCTTTCCACAGCAATTCATTATTTCCACAAACATCCATTCTTTAACGTGTAATATATCGTTATTTCTTCTACTTCTCAGCCTAGTCTTTTGAAGGAATTATTAGTAATTATTTTCTCTTTTAGGACAAGATATTTCAACGATATTCTGAATGTTGAATAATATTGTGAGTATAACGAGTGACAGAGTATAACAATGTAGTAGTTAAATAATAATGTAGACCAGCTTATGCTATTAGAGATATTTTTAAACTAATATAGAAGAGAGGGATCATCGCTGCTGATTCACTTTTCATTAAAAAAATTAATCTCAATTATTTGCTACAACGCCTGACTTAAATTTCACTCTCTTGAAGTTTGTTTCATAGTAACTTGTAAAATTTGTGTAATTTTAAATGGACCTTTAAGATAACCTTGATCACATGTGTAGATTATGTTAGAAGGCCTTCTAGCAACAGAAGGATTTTTTCCAAGAAATTTCGTCTTTTTTAGATGGTTAGTGTTCATTCAAATGAATTCTCTTTGTGGTCCAAAACTCATGGAATTTTTGGTATGAAAGCTAGAAGCAAGGCAAGTTATTTTGTGAAAGTATACAGTTTGGAAAACTCTGAGAGCATATGCAGCTGATATACATAAGTGTTTTGCAACAATTAAATGTTTTTACATTTTGATATAACAGTGAAGATTAGTTAATTTAAAGGGATCAGTTTCATTTTCAGATGACTCTTATCAAACTGAAAACATATGCAGTTTTTATATCCATTTATTTTTCATCTCCCACACAAAAAAAATGGATGTCAGTTTTTGCATTACTTTGAAAATCTAGAATTAAAAATGTTCTAAATTGTGGTTTCTCTTTTAGGCAAAGGAGACGTATTCGGAGATGCATTTTGGAAAGAGCCTACCATTGGTCAATCTTGTGCTAATGTTCGTGGCTTAACATATTGTGATTTACATTCCATAAAAAGAGATAAATTGCTCGAAGTGCTGAATTTCTACCATGCATTTGCAAATTCATTTGCTCGAAATCTTCTTCTGACTTATAACTTGCGACACAGGGTGAGATCCTTTTCTCATCTTATTTTTCTTGCATAACCAGCGGGAATGTTTTATTTTATTTCTAATAAGATATTCTCTAAAGCTGTTGTAACTGAACTGAGTTTCAAAAAAAAGTTTATAGGGTCGATGATTCTGAAAAAACGATGCTTTATTTAGAATTGTTTCTAAATTATAAATATCTTGACATTCATTCCAAATAGAAATTCAAACTTCTAAGAGATCAAAAATTTATTTCCTATTACATCAGTTTAGTTACAAGCTTAGAAACTGTAAGATATACAGTTCTAAGCTTAATAATAAATAATAATTATTAATCTTTCTAATAATAATAATAATCTAATAATAATAATTATTATTATTAATCTAATAATAATAATGACTATTTAATAATAATAATAATAATATCTATCTAATAATAATAATAATTAATCAGTAAAACTATTTATTCTTTTAAGCGTCTTAAACTGCTACAAAAACAATTTTCAGATTATAACATTTTTTCATCAAATTCTGTCACTTCTTTCATTTATATTTGTAAGCTTTATTAATATATTTACTTAGCTTCATGCATGTTATATCTAAAATAAGAAAAAGAAGTTCGAAATTGATCTGTTGTTATTTAATATAATATGCTAAAAAGGGACAAGTAATAGTCATTTCTTCTGGTAAATTGTATTCAAATTCTTTATTATATTAAAACTCATTTTGCTTTGCATTATTTGATTAGGTATTTACTTTGCATTATTTATTAGTTGTTGTCAAAACCGTTTAGGAATTTCACTTTATTCATTGGATGCGATTAAGGTAACGAAACCGAACGAATCATGCAGGTACATACACATCTTCCCGATTGTCAAAATTGTTCACTATCTTGAAGATATCAAAGCAACATTATAAATCCTCTTGTGCTATTTGTGAATGTTTCGGACAAAATACATTCTTTTATAATTAGCAATGTTTTTCAAGACTATCAAAATTCAATAAATTATTTTATTTTTTTCTGTAGATTATCAACTATTTTATATCCTATGAAAACTGAAGAAAATATATAAAAATCTTTATTATACTGTTTTAAGACAAGCTTAGATCAGTTTTAAAACATGAATAATTTCGTTTAATTGTTTTGCTGTAAATTTGTTTTAAGATTTTTTATATATGCATTCTATATTTTTTAATCCCATAATAATTTTAGTTTAAAATATTATAAGTATTGTAAGAAATCCAGAAATTTATTCACTATAATTCTGCTCTCTTATAAATTCGATTGGTTGAAAGTAGTTATCTCTTACATTTCACTCTCTTTTTCAAGGAATTTTTGTAAGAAATAAAAGAGACGAATACATTTCAATTTCATCTTTGAGATCCGAAGGACAATTAAGGAAATTCAAGATGGATGTCATTTTCTTCTATTTTAAATGATTGTATACGATGGAAACATAGATTTATGGTTTATATTAGTGCCTAATCATGTTTTAGAGAGATCATTAAACAATGCTTTTTTCTACCAAATTAGTTAATTGATTAAACAATATCATTTACATCAACTTGCTATATTACCCCCAAATCATTGGACTTACATTCTATCAATCTAGGATTTTGATCTCTGTCACAAACTGATTTGAAGAGAATATATTTGAGATGAAAAGAAACTAATACTCCTTATCCCGGAATATTTAACCACCTGTGATCAACACCCTCAAATATTGTTTTCTGTTTTTCAATACAAAAAGATTCAGTCTGAAGGTATATCAATCATAAACTATCATAGTTAATTAGTAACTTCAAATTATAGTGATTTATAATAATTTGAATACCCAATTTTTGCCGGGAAAAGTCAGAAAATGAGTCTTTATACAAACAAAAAGAACAGAATTTCTGAGACATGACGTATCTTATTAATCTACTTCAAAATGAGTATGACTAATAATTCAATTTAACAGTAGAAAACACAGTACTCATTTCAAGCTTAACTTTTAATCCTCTACGTAGTTTGTTTTTCTCTGGCATAAAGAAGTCTACTTAGGCGGTTGGACTTCTTAGATTGACACTTATACAACTATAAGAAATCGTTAGCTATCATTAACCATCAAAACAAATTTTGAATTAGTTGATGCTCTTTAAAACTGTCACATTCAGCTGTTCACCGTCAACAGCAATCCCTTAAATTTATGAATAATGTGTCTTCAACATAAGCATTCAAACATATATATTGAATCTATGTATACATGTAAATTGAAAATTCAGCCATAGATACTGTAAGATAAATTACTTCCTCCATCTCTGCAACATCTATTTCTTATTGAAAAGAGTCAAAATCATCTTCTTTAGATTTCTTCTTCAGCATCATATTTTTTTCTTCCTCCTCTTCAATTTTCATACTTTCTTCTATACTTGACGTCAAAAAAATTTAAATCATTAATATTAAAGAACTTTCATTCATGAACCGTAATATAAGTGTAGATACTATGGTAGATATCATGGTAAAATGTCAGTTGATAGTTTGATATAAAATAATTGGAATTATAGGTGGGATGGAATACAACAGGGCTCCTAAGTTCTATCTCAAATCTTTTCATAAAATAAATTACTTCAAATTTCTGAAAAATTGAAGTTTGTATTGTAGGAAAAATCCGCTCCTGCTTTTCCCTGGATGAAAACCGTCTGAAATAAAACACATCCTATTTTTCAGGAAAAAGTTCAGAATTGAAAATTAAATTTTTCTCGTAAATGTTATTTTCTAAAAGATCCAATAAGTATATAACCTTTCAAATAAGCTATGTATGAAATGAATATTGGCACTTAAGAAAAATTTGTGTCCTCTCTCTCTTGAGTACGCTGTATCTAAACGAAAACAAACGTTCGAAAATAACACTAAAAATGCGGAGGTGAGTTTTTTGCCTGCTCTTAGAGATGTTCCATCCTTCAGATTGCTAAGGCTTCACTGTATAAGGTATATCCAATAGAAGAGGAAGTATGTGGTTCCACAGTAATTGCCGATTTCAGATATTCCTTGTCCCCACTTACCTTTCCTCGCACAAGACTCGTCTAGTTACTACGGTCAAACCATACATTAATTTTTATCTGTAAATTTAAAAAGTAAGAGCAGTCATCCTAATAATTTCCATATGACGATCAGATATATGAGAAATTCTAGGTTCAATTATTACCAAAATTCTAACAATTCCCGAAAAGGGTGACTGCTATAATTAAACATTTTTAAATGCGCAATACATAGCAAGTTATTTGCATATCGAACAAAACTACTTTTGAAACTTTTTTTACAGTTAATAATCTTTGTTTTGTTTTTCTAATCAGAAAAAATAAATTTATTAATTTGTTTCAACTTTTAAACATGTTGTAACAACGGTCTTTTCATAATTTCCTTCATTTATCATTCTAATGAACTTAGTATGTTTTTAAAATCGTGTGGTTTCAAACTGAGAGCCGAGAAATATTTTACGATATTTTCATAATTTTATGTATACAGAGGAATACCGAAATAATTGTATAATATAAGAGGAAAATAGAAAAGTTTTGTATAATATGGAACGTTATTTCCAAAAAACTAGAAATTATTATTTTCGAAAATTTTAACATTAATTCAGAAAAATTTAACAGATATTCTGAACAATATTTTGCGTTAATAGTGTTTAGTTGTAAGATACAAACAATAAAAAATAGAAGAATTTTTTTTCTCATATCAGAGCATGAATAAAATAAATAAATTATTTGGATATTTTTATGTAAATTTTGATGTCTTCTGAAGTATCTGACAATACAGAAAGGTAAATTTTTTTAAAAATTGAAATTCTTAAAATTAGTGATAATTTTGAGAAAACACAAGTAACTAAATCCATAAAGAAAAAAAAACTCTGCTATCAGTAAAATGACAGCTTCTGCTTTTAAATCCAATTTAATTTGTTTTTGCCAATTATAACTTTATGAAATAGGAACAAAATGAAATCTTAGATGTGCGATTTTAAGCTACTTTTTATTAAAAAAATTGGAAAAAAATATATTGTTTTATAATTTTTTAACAAGGAATCACTATATTTTTTGAAGAAATTAAAATCTGGGCGAAAAAGAAAATTAAAAAAAATCAATCTCATATTTTAATAATCAGTTCAAGTTCATCAAATAGGATAGTTTTTATTGAAAAATTTATTGTAGTTCATCATTTATTTAATTTTATATTGACGGGTTTGCACAATTATTATAAAATAATTTTTTGTAAATTACAAACCATTTTCAAAATATCTGGATTTTTCATTCTTATTTAAACTCATGATAATGAAATAAGAATTCATTTAATATTATTCATTTAATATTATGTTTTAATATTAAATACTAGACAAAATAGCTGACAAAAATTAAATACGTTAAAAGCTAAAACTCTAAAGAATTTATCTTATTAGTTGTTTGTATTTATTTTATATGTGTTGGAAATTATCAAAATGGTACATTTATATGTTTAAATAGTAATTATTTTTAAGTTAATTTGGAATTAAATTACAAAGAATTCAACAGTTTGAAGGTGAATGGATTTAATTACACATGTATTATGTTATAAAAGATTTATGATGGTAGTTTTCTATAAAAATAAGTACTATTTATTCTTTTGTAAAATCTCGTTTAAAAATATATTTAAAAGATCGGTTAAAAATTTATAATATAAAGTGAAATTTTATTTATTTTGTGAAGTTTTCCATATTAAAACAGCCTGAAAAGAAAGAAATTGAGATAAAACGTGCAATTAACGAATTAAATACGCTTTTCTTGTCACAATTTATTCCTCAAACAATTCCTCAATTTATTCCTTCTAAGTAATATACACTGAAGTGACAAAAGTTATGGGATAGCAATATGGAAATATACAGATGGCAGTAGTATCACAGCGAAAAAGTATAAATGCGCAGTTCGTTTTCCAGAGCTTTCATTTGTGTTCAAGTTATTCATGTGAACAGGTTTTTCGTGATTTATGGTGGCACGACAATTAACCGACTTTGAAAGTTGAATGTTAGTTGGAGCTAGAGTCATTCCATTGCGGATATCGTTAGTGAATTCAACATTCCGAGATCCACAGTATCAAGAATGTGCCGAGAGTATGTAATTTCAGGCATCCCATCCCATCATGGACAGCGCAGTGGGCGACCACCTGCACTTAAGGAGCGAGACCGCCGACGTCTGTGTAGAATGGTCAATGTTAATAGACACGCAACACTTCGTCAAATAACTACAGGAATAAATGTGGGACGTGTCCGATAAGACTGTGCGGCGAAATTTGTCTTCCTTGGGCTATGACAGCAGAAGACCGACTCGAGTGCCTTTACTGACAGCACGACATCGACTGCAGCGACTCTCCTGGGCACGTGATCATATCGGCTGGTCCCTAGACCAGTGGAAAACCGTGGCGTGGTCAGATGAGTCATGATTTCAGTTGTTACGAGATGATGGTAGAGCTCGAGTGTGGCGCAGACCCCACGAAGCCATGGACCCAAACTGTCAGTAAGGCATTGTTCAAGCTGGTGGCGGCTGCATAATGGTGTGGGCTGTTTTTACATGGCATGGACTCGGTCCTCTGGTGCAACTGAACCGATCATTGACTGGAAATGGTTATGTTCAGCTGCTTGCAGATCACCTGCAGCCATTCATGGACTTCAAGTACCCACACAACGATGGGATTTTTATGGATGACAATGTGCCATGTCACCGGGCCAGAACTGTTCGCGATTGGTTTGAAGAACATTCCGGACAATTCCAGCGCATGATCTGGTCACCTAGATCACCCGATATGAATCCCATGGAGCATTTATGGGACATCATCGAAGGGTCCGTTCGTGGCCAAACTCCTGCATCATCCACACTTTCACAATTATGGACGTCTATACAGACAGCTTGGCTCAATATTCCTGCAGAGGACTTCCAACGACTTGTGGACTCCATGACACGTCGAGTTGTTGCACTTCGCCGGACAAAAGGAGGACCAACACGATATTATCAGTCATCCCATGACTTTTGTCACTTCAGCGTACATATTATCGCAATGTTTAGAGATAAGCGAGTCAAAATTAATTAAATCTCTTAGAAGAAAAATACAATTTTATTATTATATAATTGATTATATATGTATTTATGAAATATTACAAATTTCCAACACAAATAAAATCTCTTTTGGAACCACAATGATTTAATTCCGTATTATCAATCAAAATTATCTGAGAGTCAAATAATTCAATCAAAAAAGTTTATAACCTATAGCACATTGTGACGAACAGAACAAGCGCATTTTCAATTCGATTCGAGGGTAATTAACGATTTGGATTTTAACTTCTGTGTTTGTGTGAAATGTATTTTATTTAACAATAGACCCAGAAGAAAATGAGGAATTTCATTTGACATTTAAAAAAACTATTGTTAATATTGCTCGAAAACCTTCACAATTTAGATGGAGGATTCATTGTTCATCGAAAAAAATTCAAACCTTCAGAAAAATTTCCTTTTCTGAAAGAGAAAATTTTGCTTCTTTAAATATAAGTCTCGTATATTATATTCTAAAAGTAGTCTATAGATGAACGCTGAAGCTTTATATAAAGATTGAAATTTGCCGTTGCATGAAATTGATGATGATTAAAACAGTTTCAATTTGAACTCTTCAAATTAAAAATAGTCTTGATGATCTTCCAGGTGATACGGTTTAATGAAATAAAAATTTTTGATTACTATTATAAATGTTCCACAGACAATTCTCTAAATAATAAAATGAAACAAAATTTAATTCTTAGAAAGATTTTTCGTAGATTAGGAATTATTGGATACATTTAAGAAACATCTATGTTTTTGAAATTTTCTAAAGGGACTTATATTTTTCAGTTGATATTTCGTAAGGTGGCTGATGTGAAGCGCGAACGAGAGCTGGCAGAACGTCGGAAGAATGAACCTCTTCAGGAGTTGTCTCAAGATCATCTGGTACGGAAGATTTTTTCAAAATTCCGCAGAAACGGTTCTTGCGATAATCGGAGTCTAAGTAGTGATTTGGAAAGAGGCCCTATAACTGAAACGACTGATAATCGAGTTAGAATAGCACAAGTCAATGAGAGTGGAGGGATTAAGTGCCCAACAAGATGGACCGTCACTACAGACCCTGGGGACGACAAGGAGAACGCTCATTCTGAAAATGTGTCTCAAGCTGTCAAGAAGGATGTCCAAAAGACTGGAAACCGCTCTGTGTCTAAATGGTCTCGAGTTCTTACTAAGGAACCAACTATTGAAGAAGAATGTTCGCCTCATTCGGAAGGGGAATCATCACCCGAATACCAAAAAATTCTTGCAAATCTTGTAGATTTAAGAGTTGATTTGAAATTAGAAATGCAAAGACTCAATACAAAAATCTGCCGTGTCGATGAGCAAATTGGGCAGTTGATCCGTTTGGTGAAACCTCAGAGAAATGAGAAAATGCCACACGCTTTGTTGGGCTTACGGGCTCCGGAACCCCAGCGAAGCAAATCCCTTACTAGAAAAGACTCGTTACCCAAAAGAAGGCCCAAAGATGCTGTTAGAGTAATGCTTGAAAATGAAATCCATGAACAAGATAAAGATGATGTAGAAAAAAGTAAGATGCAATAAACTGAAAAGTACATATATTTTAGTTAACTGGCATCTCACCATTTGATAGGCTGTTTGAAGCGGACAGTTTTTTACCATTTGTGTGAGTTCAGTCTTCCGATTCCAAGGTTCCTTTTAATTCGGGCTCTTCGGATCATGTCAATGATTTGTTTTTTGTTTTTTTCTTCCATTTTTTTAAGTTTTCTAACGTCTATTTTTAATATTACCAGTGTAATAATTTAATAATGACAATAGATAACGTAGATGAGTTGGACTTGCACAGCATAATTTAGAAAATAGTTCAAACACAATTCTGTTTTGTGACCGATAAAGTATTTTTCAATTTTTATAAGTACAGAAATTGTAAACATAATTGGTATTTTTGTTTTAAACACTTTCGATATTTTTATTATTTTGTTTTGCTCTAGAAATCTTTTATTTTACATGTTATAACATTTTCACTAAAGACAAATCGAGAAAGGGGCACTTTATCTCCTATTAACAATAAATAAAACTTATTTCATAAATCATCTTGATTGATCGGATGTAAATTTTTTTAATCACCTGAATGTAGATTCATGCTAAGAAATTTGTTGTAAGTTTTATACTTCTATAATTATAAAATAACTGTTATCGTCAAACTCGAATTAATAAAGCCTGATTTAGAAAAACTGTTTCTATATTCAGAGTTTTTATTTAAAAATCTGGATCTTGACTGATTAACCAGGTACTAATTGAAAAAAAACTCGAATCTTTATTTATTCGTTCTTATTTAACCCTCTGACTCTTGAAAGTAGCCAAAACCAGAATTCACTTCTCTACGGACTTTCTTTTTTCGCATACAAAGCGGGGAAGTGGACTCGCCCGTCTTCTGCCATCCTCGCTATCACCATGGGTGTAGAAAAGCTGCAATGAAATTATTGATTGATTGATAACATTCCTCAATTGAGCTTCAACAGGTGCCACTCTGCTTTAGACTGTGAAACGAATAGCAGGTAAAAAGAAAACAATAAGCAGATATCTTAAGGACTCATTATTGCATTGTTGACTGCACTCTGAAAGAGAATAGAAGCTTTTTTTTACACTGCAAGACTTTTATTGTAATAAACAAAATCCGTGCATTGTTACGTTTCCTTGCGAAACATATTTTCTTAAAGGAACTATTATTGCTAGATGCCATGTTTTCTGTTGGAAGGTCTAGGAATATCTGTTGGATATAACCAGGGCATGCTCTACCACTAAACATATTACACTTCGGTAGTTGATTTGAGATAAATTTTGGATTAACAGTACTAGCAGGTAAAAGGACTCTTTTCACTTACGTTTGTGTTTAAGAAACATGTGCTTCATTTTAAAACATGGACAAAAATAGTAACAATAGAAGGGAACGGATTTTTGTAAGTAAATCAAGCAGAATTTTATCGTAGGCCTATATGTTGTTATTATGAGTTAATTTAACGATTCCATCTTTTATATGCTTATGTAGGAATACCAGCTGTCATGGTATTCTGAAAAACCTACATTAATTTCTTTAGCCCATAACTGGAGAAATGAATTCCTCACATGGCCAGATATTTGGAGTTAATGACTCCATTGTTATTGTTCAAAAAAGAACAATAGTACCTCTTAAGCAGCATTTGAATTTATTTTGGAAAAATAATACATTATGGAAATCATGTAGTTACTAAAAATATTTAAAATGTTAAATGTTATAATATTAAATGTTGGTTAAATGTTATAAGTAAATCCTAAACAATCTTTTAAGGAGTATTTACTTCGTTTTGATATAACAGAATTACGTGGATGTTAAAAACTATTAGAATTTAACAACAAAACGAAGAATACAATATTTTAAAATATTATTGTAACATTATTTCTTTATTCTTTTTGCATTATTCAAATTAAAAGCAGTTTCAGAGGCAATGACACTATAAGTCAACAATTTTTTTGAAACAGAATAGCTCAGTTATACGCACTTGTTCATACTTAGACTTTTGTCAATAAACTGTTGAAATAACAATTTGAAGGAACTCATATTATTGTATTCGACAAAATGCCACGTAATCAGAGCTAATAAACAACGTGGAGTCATTTTGACTCGTATCTCCAGTTACGGGTTAAAGTAATGTATACAGAAATCTGAAAATTAGAGTTATGACTGATGTCAGTTAGTGAATTACAAGCAAAAGAGTTAAATACTTTTTTTAAAAAAAACTTTAGCTATATTGAGTCTAATATCGGGATTCTCTTATTTTTGTATCTAATTCAATACTGAATTATTATTTATTTATAAACACATTATAAGGCTTCCAAATTATTATTATAAAAGCAGTTTTCTTGTAGAATTTTCAGATTTCATTTATGTTATTTGCCCCCAAAGAAGGCAAATCTTACGTGCTAAGATTTGCTTTCACTTAATATAGCTACGATTAAGGGCATTGTGATAATGATGCTATTTTCTTAGGTGCATTTAATTTATAACTGATGATGATTAAAATTAAGTGAAGATATTAAATAATCAATGGCAGATTACATATTTTGCTTCATTAAGGCAAAGTAGCTTGAGTTGTTTTTAATGAAACTTATCAAAGTTAGTTATTATTCGATGTGTTATGAGATAACTCATGGCAACAGCCTAATTCCGAAAAGAACAAGTTCCAAACTGAAGTTAGAGTTTTTATTTTCTCCGAATATACTGCAGAGAACAATGGCAGATTAGCTTAGAAATTTTATTTTAAACAACATGATAGATTTAGATAATTTTTCTTGCATATTCTTACTCCTAAATTGAATAGCCTTATTGATAGATAACAAGTATACAAAAAATAACCTCAATTTGGACAGTGGAGTATTTTTAGATATTCTGCAGAGTCCAAATAAATTTTTCTTTTATAACAGACAAATAGAAATGCGTCAATAATGCTTTTATTTCTTATTTCTTTTTTAATGCCTGCACATTTTTCAGTCATCTACCCTTCAAACACTGAAATTGGGATCATTCTTATAACATTCTATCAATGACAGAAATATTTTATTTAATTGTTATATAGAAACGATTGAAAGATCGGAAAATGATGATATTTTTATTCTACATTCTGAGTATACTGTACATATATATTGTTCATAGACACTCCTATAAAAAGATGCACTATTTTGAACTGTTAGGTCAAATTATGCATATTTTGTAATAAATATTATGTGCTGTCTAAATTTGTGTATTGTCTGTTTATTTATTTTGCAAAAACTTTACTTCTGTATAATGATGGATATTTCCTTTTGTTACCTTATATCTATTAAAAGAACAATATAAATTTAATGCCGATTTTAGCCCAATTTGGACTATCAAAACGTTTTTAATGTAAATTTCATGAATAAAGGAGTTGATTTATTTAGTTTATTTATTTTCAAAATAATTTAGATTCATAAGAAATACATTTGAAAATTGAAAAAAATGTGTATTGAAATTATGTCCGCTGTCCAGTTAAAGAAGCCGATTTCCCAAACAGGAACATAAATTCCTTTGAACTCAATCAAAACAAAATCAGTTTGATATTCTCCAATTCCTATCAGCACAGAGTGTAATAGTCTAAGTATGCAATTTAATGCACAGTGGCATTTCCCCCTTTTTTTCTCATGTGTGATAACCCCCTCCCCATGTAATCACAGTTCTAAAAGGCCCGTGTGGGAAAGAAAAAACTAACCCATCCCTACTTTTTGAATCAGTATTTGCTGCCTTTAATGTTCTTTTATAGTGCTTTATTAGCTCGTTCCACTCACCAGGAGGGAGCAAGCAGAGTAAGTGTCCTGCGTGATCCTAGTTCATCTGGGGGATGCGACGAATGCTATGTACCAGGTTCCCACAACTGAGGGGCACCAACATGATCAAGAAATAAAATGTTTTGAATGGTAATAGTGGGTTGGAAAGAGCACTAAATTTAACTAGAAAATTGACTGGTTTTAAAATATACGAAGTTTACAGATCTATTACAGTTTAGTGCAATAAGCATAAAGTACCACACCTACTAAATTAAATTGTATATATTACTTCGATAATTCATACTTCAAAATGTTTAATATTGTTAAATCTAATCATCTCCATGCCAAGGAAGTGTACCTCTGTCAAGACTCGGTTTCAAAAAAGGAAATTAGAAGGAAAAAAAGTAAGAAAAGCCCTATTTCAAAAAGTCATGAGTAGATCGGTTTTCAAGCCTACCAAGTTGCTGTTGTGACTAATGCTGCTTGCTGTGGACAAGCCTACGCTGATACGATCAGCAGATTTTAAGCCTAAGAAATGCGTCTCTTTGTTTTTACAAGTAGCGCCATCTAAGGCCAAGAGTACGACTTAGCTACACACACGTCACAACCTTTTTTAGGGGGCGGACTACATTCATGCAAATTCATTCATATATTTCAGATCGTAATTTAGACCTGGAACAGAGAACAATCACCTTTGACCCAGTACCTCCAATGATATTACTCTCGATATGGAGGATTTTGCGACCACGAACAGATTTAACGAGCACCAATCGCCACACACTCGGGGAATATTTTGGCAGGAGAGCTTCGAACCCGTAACCTAAGGAATACGAGTCCAACGCTCAACCAGCCAAGTCATCCCGGCCCTGCCTACCAAATAATTTTGGCAATGAAATTACTTCGACTTCAACATTTGCAATTCAAGCTTCAACTGGCAAAGGAAACTCTACTCAATCTTGCAATGAAAGTGCAGAAACAGGAAAATCTTTGAAGAACTATATTTTTAGACAAATTTGATGGAATTAGAAAGGAATGCCAATATCGAAGGCATTCAAGTACATATAGGTAATTCACGTTTATGACCAAGGATGAGTTTAAAATGTTATATGTTAAGAACAGACCTGTTAACACAGACGAGGTTTTCTAAGAATGCTGAAGGTAAATCATTTTCTACCACTTACTACTTTAAAAAAAGGAAAGGGCCGATTGCTGAAAGCAATTTCGTAATGGATTTATTCAAAAAGGCAAGGCTCGGTATTTTGTTTTAGTTGCATATTATTTTCCAGAGTAAATAAAAAAAACCCTACAGAATTTACCGACAGGATTTATAATAACTCGAGAAAATTATCAATTATAATTCAAGACCATGAGCATTCTATCTGTCACTTAATTCCATCCTCCCTTCTAAAGAGTTACTGAAACGCGTAGATTTACGTTTCTTTTATTCGATAAAATAAATCAAGTTCATATAAATAAGGAAATGGAATGACTTAAATTACTATTTCAAAGAATTGTAGATGTTATTCTATTTTTAACATGTAATAATATTCCACTTCGAAAAAACGTGGAATGATGAACATGCTTAATAACTGATGATTTTTTTTACGTTTATGGAATTATTAAATAAATACGACACTGTTCCGATGAATCATACAAGTAAAATAAAAAAAATCAAAAATAAAATTGCGTATGCTTTAACACATACGCCAAAAGAGCAAATTATTCCAGCATTAGGAAATGAAGTTCTTAATTAAATAAAAAAAAAAAAAACAAAAGTGATTATGGCATTTTTTATATATTGAATAAATTTGCATTTTAAAAATTAATGTTTCCATCTACATTTGTGATAAGTCTCTCTAAATTCCCAAATGAGCCTATCTCTATAAGTTTTGTAAATAGAAACGTGAAACTTTGTGTGTGTGTGAATGTATAGCAATGCTTCGCTAATTGACAATTTTACACTATGTGAACCGTGTAGACATTCAATATTTTACTTTTTAATATAAGATTTTTACAAACGCCAAAACATTTTCATAGAAATGCCAATTTATTTAATGAAACTCTGCATTTGGAAGTATATGTCTCCATTCAGTATTTAGGGAAATAAACGCCTTTTTTGCCGTTTTCTGGGACATTATGTACATAGATTAATTCTAGAAAGTATCTCTCAGATTATTGACGGAAATAAATTATTATAGCCTGCAAGTTCAAACACTGGGAAATGTATCGTTCATACTGAATGGATGTTGATTTCTCCTGAAATTAGGAAAAAATAATTTCAAAAAAATTGGGGATTTCCGTTCTCAAAAAATAGAGAAAATCCAAGGAAAGAAATATTTATACTTGTTTGATAAAATTTAAGGGAAATCCATTCTATGTTAGTAATATTTAGTGTTGCTTTAGATAGAAAAGTAAATAAATATAATTTATTCATTATTATATATATTTGGGAATTTCATCAGTAAATTAGGCGATTTTTATTCATTTTATTTTAATTTTTCAAGTAGAAATCAACGAAAGGCGTGTCTATTGCACACTTTTCTAATATCCAAATTAGAGAAACTCAATCATTTTGAAACGGATATGGGAGTAGATTGCAAACAGTTGGGCGAAAGCTGTGGTAGACAGAGCAAATCAGATAAATAGTGATAATAATCAGATGGTAGCAAATCAGAGAACTTTCATACTCATCAGATCTTATAACTTCAAACAATATCAAAAAATATGATACAAAAGTTACAAATAATGAGTGAAAATTTGGAAGCCACAAAATCTGAAATTCTAACAGAATTTTTGAAAAAACAATATAAAATACATGAAATATTAAAATAAAATTCGAATTTTACTTTTACTTCACTTTTCTAATACATCAAAATTCTCACGAAAGCAACTATAAGCTTGAATTTTTTGAAACTTTAATTATAAGCAGAATCAAAATTCAATGTTTTCTGCTAATAAAGTCTACAAACATTATCGTGCTAAAATAATATTTTCATCATCTTCTAAAAATTATTTCATTAGTTACCTAATATTAACTCCTTCGCAAATTTCGATAATTCTAGCAAATTTCTTCAATATTTTAAAAATGTTGTTTTCAACAGTAGTTTCTATAGTTGAAATTTGAACCAAGCCTATTTCATGTTGTTGTGTCAAATGGCACTTGCCATGAACAAGCTCGCTGCTGAACCCAGCAGCAGATTTAAGCCGAATGAGCGATTCTTGTTTTGTAATAGCGCCAACTAGGGCCAAGAGTACGATTTAACTACTCACTCACCACATTCGCTTGCACAACCCCTTTTTACAGGGGGGGGGGCACATTCACACATCTCACAGATAGCACACAGAAGAACAACCATGCCCGAACCGGGACTCGAACCCGGGACTTCCAGAACGCGAGGAAGACGCGCTACCTCTGTGGCAGCAAGCCGGCAGCCTATTTCATTGTTTCATCAAATAATTAAAACTTATTTAAATTTAAATCTGCTTTTATTTTCCATCAGCTTAGAGAGATCATCATATCACAGATAAGTTTATAATAAATGGATCATAATTTACTTTTAAGATGTAAAATGTTAATAAAAGATTTTATACTTAAAGATTTTAAATTTCTCCTTTTTTTTCTCTCTCAGAGGGATTTTAAAAAAACTTTTGCTTCAGAATTAGATTTTTCATGATATTTATTAAATCTATATCAAGTATGTAGGAGAATATCTTCTAAAATGTTCCATGTGTAAATGGAAATTTTCCTTATTTAAAGAACTAAAATCTTTGTGGCCGTTAATTTTTAATTCATTCATTTGTACGATATAACTAGATTAAATATGTCACTTTGTTAACTACGCACTAGAAACTCCAGGAAATAGAATAAAGGAGACTGATTAATTAATATTGAAACATTACATTCTATAAAGTCGTAATGAAATCCTATGGTATTATCCTATTTGAAAACTTAAAATACCATTTCAGAGGAAGTAACAAATATTTGAAGATGCTGTTCCTAAAATTTTTGTAGAAAATGTTCCACATATTCAAAATTGCACAAAATTTGACCACTTCTACGGTCTCCATTTTAATGTCATGAATAGATTTCCCTCGAATATATTACATGCAGTACAAATTTTTGTTAATATACCGGGATTAAATCGGGAAATATTTGAACATATTTTTATGGGGTAATTTCAATATTTGGTTGAGTAAGATTTAGATATTTCCCTGGATATCAATGATAGTAATTTTAATTTTTATTTTTATGACATTTTAAAATATTTTTATGACATTACTGTTAACTCAAAATCTGTGTATAAAAATCAATTGCTCCTTATTTCATCACAAAATAATTATGGTGAATATTTTTTGGACAACTTTGATTTTTTTTCTAAAGAAAATATATTGAAAAATACTAAAAGTTTTGTTTACATTGCACCTGAGTCTAATCACCATTACGTTAAAAACAACAAATTTGAAAATTTTGTTGTTTAAGCAAAAATAAATAAATAAATAAAATAAAATAAAAAATATTTTTCTTGTTTAAAAATAATTTTAATTTAGTGTTAAAATTATTTTTTACTGATTGAGAGAGAAAAAATAAATTAACTTTTATTCTTTTTGTCCCTTATTACAGCATTTTTTATCAGTATATATATAATTCCTATCATCTATGCTTTCTACCAACAAACAGACACTAAATGAAGCAACTCTTTATTTTACAAGTATACAAAAAAAGTAGTAAATTTCATTCTTTGATAAATTTGTATCAGTTTTCTTTGATGCTTTGCCGGCAACTTAGTGTTTTATACAAATGAATATTTTTTTAATTGCGGAAGATTTCATTAGATTATTAAGACTCGTATACAGAAATACATGCATATTACAGACATGGAAGATAAAAAGCGAAACAATGTTCTAAATGCCCATTCATATTTTTAATTTACATTATTGTAGAAATTTTTCAATCTAATATTCATCCCGTGTTTTACTGGTTCTTACATTGATAGAAACTTGAAGGAAGATATAATTATGCAAGGTGTCCCTGTATTCATGGTCCAGACTTTAAGGATGGGTAAAATACGTATAAAGAGACATTTCTTGCACAGTGATGGAAATGAAAAGTGTTGGTGTAAGAAGTCAGCGTAAGTACAAGAAAGGTCGAGAAATGCTATGTCTACGCGACTTCAAATGATTCTGATGAGGATCTCACTTCAAAACTTTCTCGAATAAGTTCCCGAACTCGATTTTCAATTAAATTCTACCGTTTCTGGTATTTTCTTACCCAATACAATGCTGTTGTTGAGTCTATTCAACAATATATATCAATTTTTGAAAACTTAAGATTTTTAATCACAGGGGACAGTAATCTAATACTAATTAAAAAACGAGGAGTTTTAAATGATATATCGTCATAGCCTTTGTCGAAGCTACTCTATTTTGAGCATATACTAAATTGATTAAAATTTTTCTCGTCTAATTGATTCTTAAATAAACACAAGTAACTTATCCCTTTCAACTTACAGTACAGAACACGTCCAAACGCAACATTTCAAATGTTGGTAAGCTAATAAAATGTCTTGGTAACCTCATATCTAATCTTGAATGTAACTGCTGATACAATGATATACATTTCTTCATCATGTCATCATGAAAAGCTTCATCCCATTTCAACTTTAAATTCTCCGTCTCTTCCAAAATCGTTTAGGAATCAGTATAATGATTGTCGTAAAACCTAATCTTTTAGTACTCATCTATTAGTAATGGGGCTAATCTTCAGGACTTTAGAAACTAATCTTTTAGTAATGGCTTTTTCTAAGGCACTGATTAGAGAAACCCATTACCTTCTAGTTTCAGGTCTTTTCTTTTCTTTAGCAACTATCCTTTTTTCCCCCGCTAATCTTCTATTTTCAGAAGAATAAAAAAAAAGTCATTTCATAGCAAATGTTATGCGACTTCACATCTGCCTTCAGCATTTACGCAAAGAGTTTCATTGACACATTTCATAGTTTCCGCCTCCTGTTCCATTTCAGTTTGCAATATGCTGCGTCTGTAGTTCCCAATACATCCTGTTTCTAAAGGTTTCTGATACACTGAATTTGGAATTAATAACGACAAAAATGATGAGGCGATATTTACCTCCAATGCTTGGCTCATCACCAAAGCATTTCTCAAAACCGCCCACCGAAAACATTTTGTATATCAGTTATATCAAGTTGTATTATCTTTCTCATGAATAGTTTATCAGTTACATCATCACCTATTAACAATTTAATTTCCTTATCAACTTTTAAAAAAGTTATTATCCAAATTTGAAGGTTTAAGGACGTGCATTTTGCATTATTTTGATCGGAGATAATTTGCTTAGTCTTAGAACAAATGTTTTTATTTTTTTAACCATGTACCTCAAATTTACAATTATAATTAACATCACTCGATTCAATAACATGATTTTTATATGACAGTTTAGCAGTTCTAATACCATTAAACAATGGATGCTTTAAATTAATTTCATTTGCATGCTCATATCAGATGTCGTATAAAATGTTATACAGTTTATGGTATACATTGCATGTACAAACATTACTTTCATACCAATATACGACCTTACAATTAAAGTTTTTAAAAAACACCATCAGAGAGTTATGCAATCGAAAAAAAATTACTCCTATTATTTTGATTCGAAATTTACCATCAACTTCATTTTTATAAAATCTATTAATAAGTCAGAATTGTTTACTCTACTTCGTTTTCAAACCTCCTTCATCAGTATCTGTTTCTCTAAGGAAGGCGGTAGCATGGTGGTAAGGTCACGGCTTTGGAGCAGGAAGGTTTCAGGATCCAGACCCGATTTCATCGAAAAATCGATGTGTACGTGGGCCTGTTGCACTCTTAATCCATCGGGACCCAATGTTCCCTAGCTGGCTTTGGTTGGAGAGGGGGTTGGTGGCTCGGGTGTCGTCCTCGTCACCTGAATGTGGTTCAAACTTATGATATTTGTCCCAAAATTCCCCAAGTGCTGCTTTAAGGAGGGACTTCAATCTAACTAAACTCATCGTTTCTGTTTCGCCTAAAGAATTTGTATGCAGAATATCGAAGCTTATTAATATGTTTTCTTCATTTCTGGGTTTAGAGAAGATATTATTTTGAAATTTTCATATGAAATCAGCATTCCCGCGCTGAAGCTTATTCATTGTATTTATTAGGAATATTAACCTGGATATTAATAAGATTTCATATCTGAAATAGAATCAATTTTACATAAATTCCATAACAACTGTGAAAACTTTTTCCCAGTATATTTATTTTAATAAAGGCTCTTTGTGGCATCTAGAGAGAAAAAATGAATAGAATAAGTGATGAAATAAATGAATCAAAATAAAAGCCACCAAAAGAAATGATTAGTAAGATTCAATAAAGCAGATGTTTTCACGCAAAAAAAATGTTTTAAATGACCAACTGGTGCGTTTTACGACTATTTCTGTTAATTTATATACTTTCCAATTAAATTACATTCAATTGCCGTGAAATGAAAGTCACAGAGTATGCGTATAAATTTCAAATAGAACAGAAAATTCATCATAATCTGCACTAATTTTTCATCAACCAAAATGATAGCGTTCCATTTTTCTACGTATGCACATTTATAGTGGCAGTAATAATCATCAAAATCAAATAAATTTTATTCTGCACACTTTTATGAATGATTAGAAAAAATCACTGAATGGATAAAGTATGAATAAGGAACAAGGAAACTATTGACATCTGAAATTAATGTGCGACCAAAGTGGCCGCGTTTCTATCTTTTTAGTTTTAAAACAGTGCAAAAACGATTAGTTTTTAAAAGCCTTTAATTGATATCTAAATGTAAACACTTTTTTCCTTATTCAATTCAAACAAAGCTTTTTCTAAAAAATTATTTCATAAATCAAACTTATATAGTTGTAACGCAAGTTGTCCATTTTACATCGCAAATATTTAATAGAAATGAAGCTACGATATAGTTCTAATTTAGGCTTTGAAATTCAGAGACTTTCGTCTACTATATCTGTGTGTCGCTACATAACCTTGTACTAAAAATCTATCTATATATATTTCAGTTCTTTGCCATGTATAAAATGGAAGATTCAAACAACAGTAAATTTCTTCACTAATATTCAACAGGTACTATCCTCCAACCTAATTAATTATGGGCTCATAGACCTATCGCAAATAGGCTCAAAGTATAATAGTCTAAATATAGGCTGAATTTATTTACTTTGCGTGAAAAACATTTTAAATCGATTTGAAACGTACTAGAAAATATCAAAAATAATTAGAAAAAATATAGAATAAGTAGAACTGAGACAAACACAAAATGGTTGCTTATTACTCAATTTTAGTACGAATTACAAAAACATATAATTCATAATAACAATTTTATGATAGAAAACTCTTCACTGGGACTATTGGTAACCATTTTGAGTCAATATAAAATATTTTCATTTATATTTGACAATGTATTTTACTCACGGTTATTGCTGAAAGAACAAAATCCAATTGGAAAGTTCCAGCTACATTTCTTAGTTTTATACCAAGTACCAGCAAATTAAAAATAAGAAATATGATTAATGAATGACATTCACACAGAAGAACCAACCAAAGACGAAGTGCTCATTAATCAGCAGTATTCAAGGACTCTTGGGTTGGTACTATTTCTTTTTCAGCTTCATTTATGTTGCTATGACGTTTTTTTAAAGAATATTCTAGATAGCTTCCTGTAGCCTACATAGTTAGAAATACCATAATTAATCATGAACCATGACATGGTGCTAATTTGACGGGGAGAGTTATTTTTTAAGAATCACCAATTCTTTAATTTCAATTATTTATTTACTTATCTATGATGTGTTGATAAATCTTGCTTGATTAACGTTTCTTAAATATTATTCAAATATTATTTCATCATACTCATGGCCTATTGTCCCTTTTGTTTTAACTACGCTTCATCACAAAAAAAACCTAATCCGTAGTTTATCATTTTTGAATATTGTGAAGTTATTGGTCTATAGAAAATTTAGTTCTGAGGAGAAATTCAACAATTCAGTCACGATCTGTACTTTTCTCCCTTCAAAGTCAGCTTAAGCCACTGAAAACAATTTAAGTCGGTGAATTGTTATTCTGGTAGTCTGTGAAAAGAGTTTATGACATTTAAAACCAGAAAATCGGGGAAGGGGAATAAAGGCTAGTGTAAATAAGTGAGCACCAAGTGTTCTTAATATGAGGAAAAAAATTCTTCTCACGTTAAAAATATGTTAAAAGAATTTTATGCCCAGTTTCCTCAATACCAAATACTTCGCTTCGTAATATATCCCCAAAAGGATTCAAACAGGGTCTCCAAGGCAATTAATTTTGACTTCGGGAATGCTAAAAATAACATGCAGAATTAGATGTGTCACCAGATTTTGCGTTACCAAGGGTTCAAGGACTATAATAACGTCAATTTAGTTGAGAAAATAACTGATTTTGATAAATACTCTTTGTATACTATATTTACCGATCATAGTCACAGGGGCATGGCGAGGTGTTATGAATACTATATTGATAATCGTGATTTCTTTCAACTAAAATAGTTTGACTTAAAGTGGTTTTAGACGAAGTTTATAATCAAGTTCATTATTGTATCCAGTTGCATATAATATATTCATCAATCAATTTCCAATTTATTCTGAATTATGACACGTATTCAAATACTTGAAATAATCTTCAACAGCTTTTCTATTGTTTTCAAGAGTTGTAAATTAAAGGATTTCTAGAACAAGCAATATAAAAATTACTTTAAAGTCAATTCCTACTTAGATTAACAAAGAAAATTTTTATTTTAGTTACTTTTTATTAAATAATTACAATTGATATAAATAATTCATAAAAAAATATTGATTTTCGCAAGAATTGAATCGCATTCTTCACCTTCACTTGAAAAATACTGAAATCCTTGCGTTTTACAGATTGTGCTGCTACCTGTTGATTTCAATTTCCATTAAAAACTGTTAAAACTCTGTTTAAAGTATTAAAAATTAATTTAATTTAATGAATTAGCTTGCCATGAACAAGCTATTAGAAGCCTTTAGCCCTTCAACCTTAAAATCTCTGAAACAGTCAGAGGTTTTAAGCCTCTGACCCTTAGAAGAATTCACCTCTTGAACCCTGACAAGAATTCATCTCTTGTTGCAAGTAGCACGAACTAGGTCCAAAAGTGTTAACTACTTATGCACCACGCTCGCATTCACAACCCCTTTTTACAGGAGGCACTTCACACATAGAACAAAGGAAGAACAACCCTGCCCAAATCGGGACTTGAACCTATGACACCTAGATCACGGGGAAGATGCGATACCCTTGTACCAGGACGTCGGCCCAGTAATTTTGACTTTATTAAACGGTTAACATTGGGCTTGTAATCCTATGCTATGTCGACTCAACAAGAAATCTTGATTGATGGAAGTTCTTATCTTAACTATTAGAGATTAGTGATGAACAGTTATAGTATCTTGAGTTGATTAAAAATAACTAGAAAAATTTACCCTTCTGCAATCCTAATTGTTTTCAGATGTGAAAAACTCCTATTTGAGGTAATACTTCTTAATACAACATGTCTCTCTCCTAATTGTATACAAACAAGGACATACAGTTATGGGAATTCAGTCATAATCTGTTTGTAAAGAAGCACTATTTGTTGTTTTCAGCATAGCAGTCTTTGCTGTCGGCATGATTGGAATCTTTGAAGGATTCAAACAAGAAGCTCCAAACATAGTTACCGTGCTTAAATGTAGCGGAAATTGTCGCATACTGCGTCGCTACAAAGCTTGTTAAATTGTCCTTCTGTTATCCTATAGCAACAGGTATTTGAACTCTCTTTTATCAATTTTTATTTATTTGAATCCTCGGCCTGTCGTTTCAAAATACGAATATTTAAGCTAAAATATTATCCTAAACATGAAAAGATTTGACTGATTACTTGATTTTACACTCATGCTCTTTCTAACAACCATCAGTTGTTTATGATCATTTTAAATGCCATATTCATATTAACGGTTAAATATCGATCAATTTTATTTCTTTCCAGGAATGCTTTCTTTGTCTTATAATTTCGAATTATAAATTCACTTGCACGGGGTTCGGTTTGTTCATACTCATAAAATATTAATTTTTTGAAATCTAATGACAAAGACCTTTAATTCAAATGTTAGGTTCAATCTAATCTCTTCGTCTCGAGTACCATTCATTAATATAGTCATAAGCTACTAAGAATCTTTTAATACATAATTAATTTTTTGTCAACAATTCTGTTATATTAAAGTTTTTTGTTCATGTATGCTTTAACATTCCAATTACTATTATTTGTTCTTAAATTTAATTCATTAAATGCATCTTGATTAGATCACAATTATTAATATTATATTTCTTTAAAAAATTTGTTGATTGTAATTGAATTCTTGAAGGCTTTGTAGCCCTTAAAAATTTTACTATAGAGAATCGGATTTTACTTGTTTAAATGGAATCATAATTGAGATAATAATTACTTCACTAATTTATTTGAATATAAAACCTATATTTGCAGAATTATTAAATATATGCATTTTTCCCCATAGCCCTTTTTAGTTCTCTGGTATATAATCTTATCATCTGAAAAAGAATTTTTATGAGGGCCCAAAAAAGTAGTGTAAAATGGTAAATAGGGTAATCAGATGCTTAAAATTCGCTTGAGTTACCTTAATATTTCAGAAATACATTGAATCTATAGCAATATATCATTATATTCAAAGCTAGTAAATATGCTTACCACTGCCCGTTCACGATGAAAGGGATTTCGTAAAGACATTACGTTCCAACATCTCTTATTAAATTTTAACTACTATAACATTTTTCTGAAATTCAACAATGCCGTGTTGTGCTCCTTATATATGAGATATTCTAATATTTTATTATCGTTATTTCTGAATGAATTTATTTAATTTAAATTCAACACTCATCTTTAAAAACGAGCAAACACTGGTGATGCAGCTGGAATTTCTTAAAATTTGGAATCTACCTGTTAAGATTTTATGCATATTTTGACTTTATTTTTGATATATTTATGCTAAAATTTAAGACATGTCAGTTGCTTGCTTAACCCAAGTTGTGGTTAAGATCTTATTAATAAAATTGCATCAGATTGGAGGGGTAGTAATCTGCCCATTCTACTTAACAAATGCAAATTGGGCTGCAAACATTAATGTAAGATATTACTGAATTTGAATTCCAAACAATCCCATGATTTACAACTAAAAAACTATAAAAAGTTGTTTTAGAATACCTATTTATCATTGATCATTTTTTACCCTCACCCTCTATAAGTATGCTTACCACTTTAAGTTTCCTTTGAACTATCTCTGACAAGCATATTTGCCACACCTTATTTCATAAATTAAATAACCAATCAACGAACTTTTGATGTTTTAGTATTTACATTATCAGTTTAACATGATATAACAGTGAAAATTTTAATTTCTCAGTATCCCGGAATTATGTCCTTTAAAGAGTTAACATAAAAATGTGATAGTAAATGTATCCTTTGCAGACTTATTTAGGATCAAAGACAACAGTTTACTGCTAAATCATCTTATTCTGGAACCATGCTCAGTTAAATAACTCTGCTTAAATATTTTCCTAACGGGTATGAAATTTAATTTCATAAAAAAAATCATTAATAACCACTTCTTTAAAAAGAAAATACAAAGCGAATTTCAGTTGTGGGGGTCATTCAACCTAGTTTAGTTATATTAACATCCAGTTTTAAAGCAGCACTGGGGCTAGTTGGAGGCTGGACCAAGTAATTTTGAACCCCAGTCAGACGAAAATGTCAACGCTTAAGCTGATTCGATGCTCGAGTCGTATATATATCATTATATACGAATTGCCGTATCACTTATATTTGGGTGAAAGGAAAAGTTCCTTAGTCAGTGCAGAATTTGACGTGAGTAGAACAAGTCTTTATTTAGCTTAAATCTCCTTGTTTTAACACGCTGTGTGACTCACATATACTACCTAAGTACGTATTCTTTTCTATACTTCAATTAGATGAAAAAGAAGTAAGCACCTTATTAGATAGTGGTCCAAATCACAGACATGAATCATTGCAGCGAACATGAAAATGAATCATCATTTGGTTTTCTTATTATTTCGATAAAAACTGCAAATAGTGGAAGAATAATGGATATTAAATCCTTCTAAAAGCCATTACTTTTCAAATTAAGGAATTTGAAATATTATCACTATGTAGTTTACATCAAAATGGTTAACAACAAAGAATTATAATTCTACAAATGGACATGATGGAAAATATATAAAATACCATGAAAAAAATACAGGGAAAAGTTTCATGGAATTATTTGTAGAACAAACTGAAATATTTAAGATAAAAATTATGAACATTACGTAATTTGAAAATAGGTTTCGTCTAAACAGTGGAGTAAAAAAGTTCCATATTCCATATGGAAAGAAAAGAATGGAAAGAAATCCATTATTTTCTCTGTAGATGACTGTAAAATAATTATATATATATATATATATATATATATATATATATATATATATATATGAGAACAAAGATAAAACAGTTTTATAAATCTAAACCAAACTATAAAAGATACATTACAAATTGTAATTTTTAATTATTATGTTAAAAAGAAACACATATGTATGAAGAGAGCGCCTCTGCTGCTATTCCTAAAAGTACAGTGGAACAAATATAAATAAAAAAATTTTGGATAGTAGCTAGCTTCGGTAACTATTCGAAGCTAACTACTTGGATTTAAAAATTAAAATTGCTAATGATAAAACACTAATGGGTATCTATGACAAGAGAGACGATTTTAATTTAAATAATTAAACTTAGCAATTATAACTCTAATTTAAACTCAAAAATTTTCAAATATATAATCTTTTCGCAATTCGACAGGATAAAAAATATTTTTAATAATAAAAGTTCCTATAGCGAAGTAACAAATTTTCTTTTAAAAAATTTAACCAATAATGAATTCCCTAAAAACTATTGCAATATTGAAATTTCAATTGAAGAAGGGTTGGTACTCTTCTAAACGATCGGCACTTATGACTAACCCAATAGTCGGCACTTAAATTCTACCATAAATAAACAACATGTTTTTAAAAAAAGAATATATTTCAATCCCCCAGGACCCACCATTCATTAGCCTCTACATCTAATAACTCTCTATATAACACTCAAAATCTGCACCATTATCAAATTTCAATAGGCCTTTCCCGTACCTCCAAAAGTCGAAAGAAACCACAAATAACTTTTATAAAATTAAAAATCTTCTCCCGATTTTTCTTATTATCCTTCAGATTTTTAAAGGCAGTAAAACTATAAATAACTAAACTTAAAAAAGCCCGAAATCGACTTTGATGCTCTCCTCGCAAAATCATAGACCCACCCACGTAAAACGTTGAAACTTTTAATTGGCCGGCACAATATTACCACTTGCCTTCTTCTATTGATCATTTTTCTTGGCACCCCCCCCTGCATGTTTCTTCTTTGTGTCCTGAATGAAGGTTTATAGATTTATTTCTTATTATAAATCTACCGACTACTGGTAAGTTCTTGTCTTTTTATTTTTTATTGCTAATATCTGATTATTTATTATTGTGTGTAGTTTTTTATTTTATTTTTTATTTCCTCTTTCTAAATTTATTTTATTGTGAGTCTCTTTATTTGTTATTTCTATAATTGTCATTTGCTTTTGTATTCTCAAAATATGATACTTCTCTTATACTTTGGGGCGTGGAATTTTTCGGTTCACAAAAGGGTTAATTATTTTTAGAAAATAGTCAAAACCCTTTACAGAAAAAAAAAATCCACCTTTTGTTGGAGTCCCTGCCTGATGGTAACCCTTGAGAAAGTCATTAGGCCAGAATTTTTTTCTTATTGGTTTTACTTATGGTTTATTTCCATTTTCACTATAGTTTTATTCTCGCTCTTTTTTGGTTTATATATATATATATATAATTTTACGACAAACCATTTTTCAAATTCTGGAAACTTTATAATTTTAATTTTAAATATCGCCGTTAATTTTGCAGATAATCCCAGGAAACTTTTCCCTGTATTTTTGTAACATAGAACTCATAATTTATTAATTTTTCTTACTGCATGTTTTGGCCAGTATATATATTTGTGTGTGTGTGTGACTTCCTTATTTTGACGCTAGTGTCTGATTAAATTTAGCATAATCATTTTACTACAGGTACATGTTACCTTTCTGGCAGTGCAAGCCGCTATATTGAATTTAAAAGTCTTAAAAGGACTTTACCGATCACTTTGTGTATCGAATGCTCGTTTGTTTATTTGAACTTTACACATTTCCTCGCTCATAAAATTTAGCCCATGTATTTCTTAGCACCTAGAAGGAATACATGAGTTATTAAAAAGTCTCTGTGCCCTTAAAATGGAGATGAAATGGGAGTGAAAAGATTTTAGGCTTTCCCCCCCCCGACATGATTTTTGAACACATAATTGAGTTTATATTATTTTTTCACCATCTTAAAATTGAAAAAAAAATTGTCTTTATAGTGTTATCAATTTCATTATCATAAAATTTTTCTCAAATAATGTCAATACTCAAGGTCATTATAATTAAAGCACCCTACTTTAAAATTTTCTATGAGCGGAAACATTTATCAGAAAAATCTGAAATTTTGTGGAGCACATAGTCGAGGGATGGAAATTTTTTTCCGCGAAAAAAAAAGTTACCAATGTTGTCACCAGAAGGCGCTAAACTTTGAAAACCTATAGTAAAAAAAGCAAATGTGCTTCGACATCGCGTAGCAGCTGTTATAAAGGGAAGAAACATTTGCAAAGATCTTGTTTGTAAAGCGCTTGCTATTTACAATGATGTTATGTGTGCAAGATAGCGCGTTATTAGTGAAACGATTCTATCAAAACTGTAATTCCTCCGTAGTTGCTTTTCGGAAATTTCGGAGTTGTAAGATGATTCGGAAAGATCGAATGAATGAAAAGAGCCTGCGTAAAATGAATACGAAACAAGATTATTGTCTGTTAGTCCTGGGGGAGGAAGAAAACTCATTTCTGCAGATGCAGTGGAGGAAGTTGTGCTTATGGTCGAAGAAGACAGAGCATTAAATGCTCACGTTAGTGTTAGTGTCCAACCTGTGGCAAACGTGTTGAAGAAGCCATATTCAACTGTCTATACGATCTTGTGGAATATCCACCGCTACTATCCTTATAAACTTTCATTTGTGCAACGGTTACTTCCGGACGATTATAATGCCCGACACAGATTTTCACTTGAATTTATTGCTCGCTGTGAGGTTGACGCAGAATGGTCAGGGAATATCCTCTGGTCAGACGAAGCTCATTTTCACTTTCAGTGAACACGCACAACTGCTGTATTTTGGAATCTCAAAATCCACACTGACGTTGACGTTGACGTTGAATGACGTTGACATTCCGCTACATTTGCCAAAAGTGACGGTATGATATGGATTTTCTGCATCATTTATTCTACGTCCTTATTTCCTGGAGGAAATAACGTCTGCAGACCCAGTAACAAGCTCCATCACTGGGCGGCGCTATGCATCGATGTTGAACGAAATTATTCCAGCTCTACAACAACGTCACTGCCTTGACCGCACAATTTTTATGCAAGATGGAGCTCCTCCACACATTGTAATTGAGTGTTAAGAACGTTATTAAAACACATTTTACAGAAGAACGTGTCATCAGCCCACACTTTACTAATGTGTGGCCTTCCCGATCTCCTGACTTGAATCCCTGTAATTTTTGGCTTTGGGGGCAGACAGCATTTCACGCCACGTCGGAACATTTCTGAAAACACACTTCGGTCAACTGTGGAGCAAAGCATCCTGCAATTTAACATTGTATCTTAAAATGATGGCCATCATTGGGAACGTATGTCCTTATAATTAAAAAAATTGTAACGTTTGTAAAATTGATTTAAAAAATTGTAACATTTGTAAAATTTATTTAAAAAAATTGTGACATTTATAAAATTGATAAAAAATTGTAACATTTGTAAAATTGATAAACAATTTACTAAACTCTGTGGGAAAAATTGATACCAAAATGTGTAATTGCTTAAAAATTATTAAACTTTTGTAAAATGCGTATGCCATTTATTAATACAACGCCCTCTGGTGGCGACATTATTAACTTTTTTTTTACGTAAAAAACTTCTTATTCCTCGACTATGTCCTCCACAAAATTTCAAATTTTTCTGATAAATGTTTCCGCTTGTAGACAATTTTAAAGTAGGGTACTTTAATTATGATGACCCTGTATATATATACCCCAAGAAAAATATACCAATTTAAAAAAAATTAATATAAATGCCTTTTTGAGAGAGTAGGCCCTTTTTCATTGGTTTTCAATATATTTTTCAATAAAGTAAATTTTATAAAAAGATTTCAACATTATAGTTATAAAGCATTATAGATACTGATTGTCATCCATTAAAAAAATTGTTAAAAGCATACACGAATGTAGAAATGTATCATTTATCAAAGTAAAACAAAACCTTAGGGGGATTTTATATTGATGTTATGTTTAGTTCTTAATAACTTCTAAACAATTGCCCTGAATACTACAGAATTTTAGTTTACATTACCGAATCATTGAATGGTTTAAATGTTAATTGTAGCTTTCCTATAGATTGCAGTTAGCACTTATAATACTTTGCAAGATGTAATATTTTATATTTTTACTAGTTATAAAGTAAGCTATGACGAATTTCTCGCAATTCTATCAACGGAAACAGCGACTGGTAAACAAAACAGATTATAATAATGACAAAAATAGAAAGATGTCTTGTCTTTGCACTTTAAGTACATCCACTACATAAAAGTTATAAAACAGATCGCAATTTTAGGAAGTATAACATTTTCTATGTGACAACTTTAATTATGTCATCTACACTTGTTGTTGTTGTTGTGTCTATGAAAATGCAAAAAGTGAGAAAAGAAACTAAAGTGAGGAACTAAACTAGATATTGTCAAAGGTCCGGAAGATTATTGCCGCCAGCTTTGATGCTTCAGGACTGTAAAGATCTCCCGAAGTGCATCCATCAACGCCAACCAGCCAAGCTTTAAGACATCTAAGGTGATAAAGGAGTAATCGAAGATGTGTTTCGGTATGAGTCGACTTTCTGAGCAGTTCTTGCTGTAAATATAGGTTCTTGTTGCATAAGAAAGTATCTTTATTCCCTTATAGGGATTTTTCTTAATCTATCCAGCGTAATTGTTACATTTCTAGGGTCCACTCATAAGTCTCGATGCTTACAAGAGCGGGTATCCACTGCTAGTTGATCGAAAAAGTCCTTTTTAGTGGTTAGTTGATTCAGTAAATCATAGTAGAGGTGGCGTTTATGTCTCAGTTTCTGATTGCCTCTAAGGCCAATTTAAAGTCTGAGAAAATAACCAATTCCTCTGCAAGGTCCATAGCTCGAAAATCAGTGAGGTAAAAAGTTAGGGCATCTTTGATTTCCAAAAGTTCGCTGGTGAAGTTGGAGGCAATCAAACCTGTTTTAATTCTAAGATTGACTTATCACAATGTGTAGTAATGAAGAGAATCCCTTCTCCACCTCTGTCGAAGGATTTATTTTAAGAATCATTGGTGAAAGCATCTTCCAGGTTCTCCTGGAAGAGCTTTTCTATTGTTTCTAGAACTTTTTTTTTCTGAGTTTAATGGGGGGGGGCTCTTTTTCCGAGCAGGATTGAAGCAAGTTCAGATTAATTTTAGTGTTCGCCGGAAATGTTCTAGGAAAGAGATCTACACTTGATACAAATAGAAATTGCTACATATCATTTCTATTATTTCAAAAAATTCCCAAGTGAAAAACCACGTACTTCAAAATGTATGGAATTTTTATTGACAAGTGAAGCTACAAGTGGTATATCTTTTAAATAATCGCAAATTACATACAGCAATTTGAGATCAGATGCAGTAAACATATACAAATATTTTACATCAATAAATTATTTTGGCATAACAGAGACGACATAATATTTAATAAAGAAACACAAAGATGAATTACCTTTCATCTTTTGGTACCTAAAGGCACCAAAGATGAATGAAATGAAAAAGATAAATTCCTGTGAGAGTGCCAAATCTTTGCAGCTTAACTAGAATGGTATTAAACCTGCAAAGATTCGATTGGAAAGTTTTGTAACACCTACCACCCCACCCCACCTCAGCTTTTCATTCTAAAATTCCCATTTATTTGTACCCTTGAAGAGATTCCTCATCGGTCAGAAGTTTCATTCTGATGACGACCTCATATGGGCCGATGGCGTTTTATAAGACCAGAATTTTCAAAGTGATCCAGGCAAATGCTTCAAGAGAATGGCAACCTGCCGAGACGTAATATTATGGCAATACTTCCATTTCCATTGTGTCATACACTGCATTTTTTATTATTTTGTGCAAAATAATGTGAGTTCTTATTGATAACTCCTCGTAATTTGTCCTTGTGAATTATTGATAACAATCACAAAAGCCAGTTGAATTGGAAATAAAAAGTTACTTTGCTTCAGAAGATTTTAGCTTGATTTTTAGTATTATTATCTTAGAAATTTGTTGTCCACCAGTTGAAACATAGAAGTAGGCGATGGCTTTGAATTTTTTAGAAACTTAATATTGTATTGATCGAGTAAGCGTTTCAATTAAGGTTTCTATTTAGTAATAGGCAACAATTTTACGATAAAAGAAATATTTTCATTTTGTTTATATCAATTTTATATAAACATCGCTTTGAAATGCTTGACGGTGGCTGAAGGCAGAGTTTCTATTCAAAAACTAAACATTGAGACTTTAACCTAAAGACTCTTTGAAAGATTTTTTTTAAAAAAATTATTGTGGTAGTAACGATCTACGGCTCGTCATTCGCGTTCATTCCACTCCAGGCCATTTTAGTTTTTTATCCATCCGTTTAGATAAATTATTCACGAGTATTCTACTACAGTTTCACTTCAATCCCTAGGTGAATTCACACGCCCAAACTTTGACTTCTCAGTTCACATTCAGTAAACGCCCATTCCAGTTAATGCGTAACACATTCCTATGAAATTAAAGCGGAATAGATGTATAAGCTTTTAGTCTACACAAAGCCGATTCCAACCCGTTTTTCATATTGAAGATCAATTTGATGTGTCATTACTCCACATACTCTGCATGAGGTGATTCTGAATACCCAGATTAAATCACTAAAAGCTAACATGAGAAATTGTGTTTTTTTAATGATAGTTTTCTTGCCGTAGACTTTGGCGTGGGAAGATATTGTATTCTAGTTCAATTAGTTTTATGGGTTTTTGAATTAAAAATATCATTATATAAACAATGATTTTAAGGTGATGTGATTTTTTATATGTGTCAGACGTCATTTAGGGGAATGTAGAATGAAAAATAGTTATTTGCATTTGAACTGAGATGACTTTGATAAAGGAGCTCTGAAGTACAAACATTCACAAAATTTTATTTTCTAAAGTACAATTTTATATTCATGTATTATACAAAGTTTCGGATTGAAATCCTACACGAACCGTTGCATGTCCCAAGTTTTCAAAAAAGGTGAAAACTGAAAAACATACTTCATAAACAGTTTTCAGTTCCATAATTTCTGTTGTTTGGAAGCCTGCACAAAATGTGGTCATTAGTATTTTGTATTTAGAAGAGATGATGATTCTCCACTAATGAAACAAACAGTGATTAGTTTGCAGCTGACTTTCAGTGGTCATATGAATAGAAAATATGAAAAAAGAAGGAAAAAAAGTGACGAATCTAAACAAAAGTATAAAAATATAAATGATAAAAATGACAGTTGATATTTTGTGAATGATGGAAGGTTTTTGATACTGGTGGGAGAGGATTGTACACGAATTTAAAAACGATGTCAGGGTTCCATCTATGATTTCTACTAATGATAAAAGAGTCAACTGGACCGGAAGTCATGACAGGAAATCCTGGCTGGAGACAGTGTTGAAGCTGGTCGCTGAATGCATCACGAATCCATTGTCCGTGCTACCAGGAGAGAAGTCCCCGTCCAAATAGTTTGGGGCTGGACGACTGGAGCCCCGACATTTGCAGATGTCTTGCAACTCGTGTAGCATTTCCAGGAGTGCCATCCTCTGCAATGAAGGCAGTTAGAAAAAAGTAAAGGGAGATACTTATACACAATTTGTCACAGATTTAACTCTGTACACAGAATAATTATTAACTGATTACCTTCAGCTTTTATAAAAAGAATTCTACCGTAAAAATATTTTTACGAATCTCTCAAATTACTGTATTAAAAAATTATTTTATTTTGAATATTTTCCACTTATAAGTCTTTAATTTATAATCCAATACTGCTGATATTATGGAAGGTTAAAATCATATTAATTATGGTTTTCATATCAGTTAATTCCTTGTGCATAAAATAAAAAAATAATTAAATTAAAGTTATGTTGTTGATTCTAATGGCAAGCTCGCTGATGCTTCAGTGATTTTAAGCCGAAATGAACGTCTCTTGTTTTTGAAGTAGCGCCGACTAAGAGTACGACTCAGCTACTCACTCATCACATTCGCTTTAACAGCCACTTTTGACAGAGGGGCACATTCTCGCACCTTACAGCTAAAACACAGAAGAACAACCACGCCCAAACCAGAACTCGAACCCGAGATACTCAGATCACTGGAAAGACGCCCTACTCCTATGCCAGGACGCCGGGAAATTAAAGTTATAACTAACATTTAAATTTGTAAAATATTTAAATGGTGTTTTGCCACAGGAATGTGCGCATGAGTTTATAACGCTTAAACTCTGAAAATAACGGAAAATTGATTACAAAATTCCATCTGAATAACCTAAAACAAGTCAAGGTAAATTAAAGATCTTAAAATTGAAACTCCATTGATTATTTTCAATTTTAGTTTAGGATCATTTTTACTTTTTAATTTCACGTACAATAGATAATGCCAAAACATACTTATTTCAAGAGATATGTGATTACATATAAAGAAAGCATTTAATTCAAAATTTATTTTTCTATTAATTTTGCATTTTGTAAATTATCAAGAGAATTCTTTTTTTTGTCAATTAAAGAATTTTAAAAAATATAAACATTAAGATAAAAATATTCTAAGACTACTAAACTTTGTAAAAGTAAGCTTTTTATGGAAGCAAAATATTTATATAAATGTCTTACCTTTTGATAACTTATCACTAAGAGAAAGGCTTTGCATCAAAGAAAAAATAATTCATTTACATTAATAGTTATGAAAATATTGATTAAGGAATATTAATAACAATTTTTTCACTTAAAGATGGCTTCTATTGAAGTAAAGCCTTTTTTTATAATTTATACATAAAAGCAATACCATGTTTTTAACTAATAAATTTTTATCATCTATATCCTCAGTTAAATTAATAACAGAAGATAATTTAATCCACTTTTACCCTAAGTGCCTCCATATATTAAGAAGTAATCAATATCAGTTACAGGATAAAAGCTTAAGATATTATTTATATTTTAAACAAAAATTAAATGTAAATAGTCTACAATTCATGATATTCATTTTATTATAAACTGAACACTTTAAAGATATGAAAATAAATATTAAATTTATGTTTAATTTTTAACTTGATGAAATTAAAAAATGAAAATATCTCAATACATCTAGCGCAATCATAAATTTTAAATGAAAATTTAAATTTATAAAACGAAAAAATACATCTAATACGTCATAATTATTGTATATTAATGTTGCTATTTTTCTGTCCGCTTTCATCTTCAGTCTTGCGTTAACATACAACTCTTCAAAATGTTATCTTAATTAACGAAATCACACTAATATTTTAATAATTCTGTGACTTTATTCGATAGCATGTTTCGCTTCTCAGCTTAACACATAAAAGAAAAGTATATAAGAAAAATCTTACGATTTCGTTAGATTTTCATGGTTTAGCAAATAATAAAAAACCTAATTTGGAACACTTTACACATCTTTTTCAAGGGTTCATTTTATATTCCATAAATTCAATCAATTACAATATTTAATTCAAAAACCAAGTTGGAATCCACATGACATTTTATTTAATGTCATGCCCTAGTAGCACACAAATATTGTACGATATTGTTTGACATTAATACATATTCCCAATATTGTTTAATATTATGTAATATCGAACAATACTGTACAATATAGAGAAAAAGGCTGTGCTACCTGGGTGTGTCTTCCTAAAATAAAGAAATTAAACCTACTCGCTCGTCCCGAGGTATTTTTTTCGTTCTCCAGATGAATTCAAAAACAGCTACAATCGCAGCCATTCCGAGCCCAGCCAGCAGAACTACAAACACGCCACCGACGTTTGGCAAATCTAATTCACTGGCAGACGACGTTTTCTTTTTAGTTTCATCTTTGCACTTGGTTTCTGATTTCCACCACTTGTCTTTTAGTACATGAAGGAAGCCTTCTTCTTGAAGTCTCAAAATTTCACTGGAAATCAAAGCCCGGTATGGGGAACCTAATTTGTAAAAAATTTATATTATTTTTCAGCAAATAAATAAATAAAATGCAGGCTTAGTTACACAATTCAGGGATGACCAGGGTTATCAATTCATGGTTTTCAGATTCGCTAGTCGTGTAAGAATATTAGGAAAGTAAATACCATTTTGGGGGGAAAAAGTTAGTAAATTTGTTTTTCAAGTCAACTTGATTTTTATATGAAAGAGCATACCTTAAACTACTTTTCTACTTAGTTTCAACACTTTTCATAGCGGGTTAACAGCTTTTTTATATCTTCATAGAAACTTCCCACCAACCCATCGGGAACTCACCATGTGATAACCTAAGCGGTCTGTAACAATTTCGTACAGTACGTGGAATTTGCGGAAATTCATCTGAACGCGTCGGCATTGTGAAACGTTTATTCTTATGGATTTTCTCATAAATTTTTCTTCCCAAATCACTGACAATAGAAGGCCGCCCAATCCGAGATTCATCGTGGGCATTTGCTCGACCACCATTAAACATTCTAACCCACTTTCTCACCATTCCATCACTCACCGTGTCTTAAGTGCAAGCATCTTTAACTTCACGATAGATTTCAGTCGGTTTCTCTTTACTTGCGTTCAAAGATCGAATTATAGCACGAATCTCACATTCTGCGAGATCAATAACTGTCTTAAACATTTTAAATGAATACAGCAAACTAAAATTACAAGGTAGAGCTACCAAAATAGCATCAGTTGAGAGCCAGTGAGTAAAGAAGACTAGTGGGCAAGCTCGGAGAAAATCCCGCAACGTTGCGGCGGCAGTACAATGAAAATATAATTTTCCGAATGCGCCTCGTATATTACCAAGTTGCAAATCTTTGCAAACAAACTCACACCCAAATGCTTGGTATGTATTAATGAACTTCAGCACTGGATGGATTTTTTTTCTTTTTCTCAAAATATTAATTTGGAAATGGCTTCTTATTGTATAACTCTGCCTGAATTTAAAGAGCTTAGATATGAATGTCTCATTTAACTTTTCATTTTGTATGAAATTATGAGCTCAGGAATATAATTCATATAAAATCAAAAAAAAAAACAAATTCACGATGAAATAAGATAAACTTGCTATAATACCCTCAATGGTATCCTAAAGCTTACAACTTTCCCCAAGTTCGGAAACATTAGTTTATCTGTTAATTTTAATGAATAATTTTCCTTCCGCCACTTTATCAATATAAAATGCATTTCTGGGTTGTCTTATGACTAGGGCTGACTAGTTTTCTATATTTTATATTTAATAGATTCATGTATTACTTCATAATTAATTATAAAATTTATTATGGAATTTGGAATCACTTTCTCAAATTATTACCAAACAATGAACTCTGCGTGTCATTAAACTTAATTTAATGTGTATATAAACTGATAATTAAGCTTTAAATATTAAAATAGTGTAATTTTGGTTTTGGTTTTAGATTTCATATAGGTACTGTTCTTATATTTTCAAAATTTGTTAAAGTGTCAAAAAGTTTTTCCTACTACTCCTCAAAGTATTTACTTAAGAATCCTAGATAATGGGATAAAATGATTGATAATTTACCTGATAAATTGCATCTAATATATAAATCAAGTGATATGAAAATATTAAATCATTTACTACTTAGACAAGAAAGAAATTTTTAATTTTAGTAGCTTTTCATTAAATAATTAAGAAATATATTGATTTTCCCCAGAATTGAACTCGCATTCTTCACCTTCCCGGGAAAAATATTAAAATCCTCGCATTTTCTCGATTGATCAACACTCATACAAAAAATGTAATACATACTATTATTTTTATTTTATATTTTTATTATTATAACCACAGCAGCTTTCATTTTATATATTATTTATTATCATATGTATATAAATTTTGGAGTCATTAATAACAAAGAAGCAGAGCTCTCTAAGTTTTGACATGATTTAAATTTTTACGAAAAGCATTTCCTTTATAAAATTGAAATATTTGCTTCATTGTCAATTTTTAAGTTATTTCTACGCATTTCCTTTCCAGCGACCCAACAATTTTCCTTTAATAAAGTTTCAAAATGAAATAACTCTACGAGTACTTACCAGGTGGCGTTGCTATCCCATACCCTTTCGAATCGAGTAAGCCTCCTATCTGAGTCAAATCGCAATCTCTTTCCGTGTAATATTCAATGGTGGTCGATTCCATTAGAAAAGCATAGTTTCCCTTTCTCACTCTTTCAATGCCTTCGGGGTTGTCTTTCGTAAATACATTCGGTTGAGCCGATTGCATCACGGACCACATTCTCTTATAAGGTTGCAACTGAGAAGACTACACAACAAAGAGATGGATCGTTACACTTCAGGGGAGAAATAGCAACACTTCTGTCCCACAATGCAATGGAACAGGAAGCATTTTAAATAATGATGCATGTCATTAATTTTTTTTGTAAGAAAAAATATTGAACCCCTTCAAAGGAATTTTTACGATTTGCAAATTTTTGTGCTGTGTGTGGATTGAATTATCGGCACAAATGAAAGCTGTATGAAACTGGTGCGAAAATGGTACGTCACCAAATCTTTTTAATAAGTAAAAATATTGAATTCGAAAATTTTTTAAGATTTATAAATGTTAGTGCCGTGTGCGGATTGATTTCTCTGCACTAATGAAAGCAGTATGAAAGTGCTAAATTGTGTCTTGTGATAAGCAGCAAAACTTGTTTTTACGCGGTTGATAGGAAAGCATAAAATGAGCAGCTCGAAGAAATATTCTGAAATTTCATAAATAATTTCATATAATAAGAAATTTTATAAGACATACTATAGATTTTTTTATGCGACGGACAAGAACAGCGTAATAAAGTTTCACTTAGAAAACACATAAGTTATTTAGGAAATACGTGAGAAAATGCACCCAAACAAATTAATTAATGAAATTACACATGGAAACATTTTTAAAATATTTAATTTCTTATTGTATATATGGAAAAGTTTTTAAAATGTACATACGTAATTCGTTTCTACTCACTGTAATCCAAAACACGAGAGTTTTTTCCGTTTTCTCTATTTCAATATTTCTTGAATATGATGCTATTCTACTGCTTTCTATTCATTATTTTACTCGCACGTTTGTGTATAGCTCTTACGGTGCATTCAACTAATTTAAATTTGTTAGCAACAGCTGTGTATGCTCAACAATCTGATAGTCTATTTAATATTAGGATTTTTGTTTTTAATGGAATTGTGTCATTTTTTTTCACTTTTCGTGATACAATTATTTATTTTGAGGGAATACTTACGTCTAAAAATAAAATAAAAATCTCAAAAACTATATACAAATAGAAACAAAAGTAATTAGCTTATTTACCTTTAATCTCACTATAAAATTTATCCTTAATCACGTGAATCGTGAATAAAACTTGGAATAAAAGCATATGCTGCTAGGTCGTTTAGTGAAAGTAAGTGAGTCTGCATTGTCGGGAAACAGTTTAAAACAAATGAACAGAGCGTCTTCAAGTATACATCTATATGTACACTGATATATAAAAAAGAAACATTACAGTTGTGTCATAGGCATTGAAATTCATATACCTGATTTAAAAAAATCGCGCAAAAATAAAATCGCATTAAAAAGGACCGCACAAAAACAGGTATTAAAGTTTTACGGGGATTTTTCTACCAGTTTCATGCTGTTAATTTTACTTCTGCACGGACTGTAATATTAAGACTAACGTTCACAGCAGTCGAAGTGTCATGTTAGATAAACGTGTAGAAAATATTTTAGATGTAAATGTATTTCAAATTGGTTCTCCATTTAATTTCAATACTTTTTAAAAGCAATTATTCGCAATATTAGATATGATTTTAAGGGAAAGACTTATTAAGATGCATCCTCCTTTTATTATTATTTGACTAGCGGCATTGACTAAGTTACGGTTTATTTAGATTCTGGTGTTTTATAAATTATAGTTCGAATAACTTTTATTCATAGATTTATTAAAAAATCATTACTTGTTGCTAAAGTTATGTGTGCTGTATTTGTACAGGGTGGCCATAAAACATCTTTCCCTGTTCGGCGGCATCTGCGGCTAAAACAAAAATGAGCGAAATGAAACCACATTTCTTATACCTACTATGCAAAGCATGGGAAGATAAAATCCGCTACAGAAAATAGCACTAAAAGTTGCCGATAGAGGAAATACTGGCTCTATAGGAGAATAGTTATGAATGAATTCAGGAAACTAACAGAAAATAATCATTTATTCCTCAATATTAAATTACCCTGGAAGCCGTGCAACATTTTCAATATGCTGACATTCCTCGTGTGCAACATTTTGAATACGGTATTTGAAACTTGCCACTGTTGAGCGTAAACTTTCCGTTTCCATGTTCTTAACAGCCCGCCTTATGTTCTGTTTCAAGACATGCAGGTTTGCTTAAGAGCAGCCACAGCATTACACAGCTTAGGGTAGAGCAATGTTATCATTAAACCTGCTGAGATAAGGTAGGGCCCATATTCAGCATACATCAACAGTCAAGAACGAACTGCTTAGCGATCGTTTGCTCCTCTCTTTTTGCATGGAATGAATGGCGCTACTGTCATGCACGCACAAGGAATTTTACATAATTCATCTCAACATGCAATTTTCCCCGTTTGTACGTGACAAAAACGCCAATATTTCCCCTAACGGCAACTATAAATACTATTTTTTTCCCTGTGGAATTTATCTTCTCATGCCTTCCACTGTCTGTTTATAAAATGGGGTCCCACCTCGTTCATTCGTTTTAGCTGTAGAGGCCACCAAACAGGAAAAGTTATTTTATGGTCTCCCTGTAAAAGTAGAATTTTTTTTCAATTCATTTTGCATTCAGTCCATAAATATAGAATACTAAAATCACTGCAAGTTGTTTTGAAACCGTATCGAATAGGAGGAGCATCGAGGGTGAGAGTATCACTATTTTTTATTCTGTTACATCGCAAATGTTTTATAATAAAGCTTAATTGTAAAAGTGATATCACTATATGGAAACCATGTTATTAGATCCTTCTTCACTGAACGTTAACTTCTGAAATTTCTTTTCGAAATAAGTTTAATTCAAAGTTTAGCGCTGACACCTTAAGCGCTATACCAATCAGAAAATCAGATGAAATCTCTTGTACGTGAAGAAAACAAAGAATCAGAGGAGAAAAAAATCCATCAAACCTCAAAAAATGATCGAGTAGATCCTCTCTCCACGCATCCGTACTGTATTTCTGATTGTTTCGCTAAGTCATCTGCACTTTCTATGGGGCTCTTCATTCGTTCAGCTGTCAAAAATGCAGCTAAATTTGCTGTGTAGGATGAAATCATGATTAGAGTGAAAAACCACCACAAGGCAGCAACCGTACGTGTTGAAGTAGCCCTTCAAAAAGAAAGCAAATTTAATACATCACATTAAGTATATATTTGATCACAATTATTGATAAATCTCATTTTTAACTAAATTTATCTTAAAGTACAGGGTGATTATAATTAAAATAGTCCTATGTAGAGCCCATTCTGGTTAATGTACTTTATCGAAATTTGGTTCATGGGTTACAAAATAATATGAATTGGGACTAAAAAAATCAACTAAAAATAGCATGTAGTTTCATACATTATTGAATAAATAACAGTTGCACAAAGTTAATGTCTAGCATGCGGGGCACTATGTCTGAAGGGGATAGTGCCACATTCTCAAGTCAAAACATGGAAGATGAAAACGATTAGAATATATTGACCTTAAATCCTCTTACACAAGCGCCTAAAGCTACAAAATAATAGATCCTAACGCTTTGGTGTGGTAGAGCTTTGAGTAATGTGTGCATTATAGATTTAAATTTTATGCCATAGACAGTTAGAGAGTAAATTTGCATCAATTTTTTGAAAACACTTGCGATGAGATTAATCCATAATTGAAGAAAGGAGAAAAAATTGTTTTTGCGGAAGAATTTATAATTTATTCAAAGGTTTCTAACATGAAAATGTTAAAAACTATGACTTTCAAAATGTTTACAAATATCTAACCATCCAAAATATACATGGAAATTTACTATTCACTTGTGAGTTATTTGAAGATCACAGAAATAGCTATGGCAAAATTCAGTTCATTCTGACTAAATATCTTCACAGGAGACATGTACTTACGAAGTTTGGGTCGGAACTGCTCCCTGCTGGCCAAAGATAAAACCGACATTAGCAGCACAAATTTCAGGGACCTCATCGAATTTCCCTGCCACAACAACTGTCATAAGCATAGTGCATGTATTTCCCAAAGCTCTAATGCACAGAAGTGGTGAGAACTAGGAATAACTTTAATCCAAACGTGGAATAATGTAATTAAATTATCTACCAAGTCTCTTTATTCTACGTGCAATTTGAGTCCCCATACTTTTTGATCACATTTCATGTTTCAAATTGAATAATTCAATAACATTTTGCTTTAATTATGCTTCATTTGCATACGTACAAATTAAATTATTCTCTAAAGTCAAAATTTGTAATATTTTCGATTTCATTGATTCTTATTATCTGAAAGGATTTTCAGCATGTTGCTTATACTCACAATTGATTATAATTACACTAAAAGCAAATTCAGTTGAATATTCTAATGATCTCACTGAATTATTTGTTAATTCCTCACTCAGTTAAGTCTTTAGTAAGCATAGTATGAAAATCTCAAACAGGTTAAACTGCCGGAAATTCGATTGATTCTATCACTATTCGAATAGCAATACCTGATATATCCGCATAAATTTTTTGTTAGATTTGATTTGATAGTATTTTTGATTGGATATAGTGGACTTTAAAAGGATGCAGATAATTTGTAAGACAGGAAAATATTAAAATTAGAGCTTAATACCAAAGAAGGATAAATCCATATAAGTTCCTATTGTTCGGAAATAAGTTTCTAAATTTTAAAGCGACATTAAATGGCGTAATTTTGGCATTCATATATTGTTAAAAATAATTGTATCAAAAGTCAAAGTTTACCTGGGTGCTATATCGGATCCTTGTTGCATCAAAGAGCCAATAGTGAACCAAAAGCTGTTGAGTAGAGAAAAAGTATTTTCTAAATATTCTGTTTTAGGATTACATGGATGAGGGCTAACCCATTCGTATGGAGAAAATCGGGCCAATACGAAGAGTAGCAAACTAACTCCTAAGTAGGCTGTGGCCATATAAACCCATACTTCAAAAGAAAAAGGTGCCAAGAATGAAAATAATTTTGGATTGCTCTTGGTGGGCTTTTTAAAAAGAATGCTTATTCCGAGATTCATAAAAGGCATGGTGAAATCAACAAATTCTTCCCTTTCTTGAGTGATGGTTAGATCACCAATCGCAAGATCAACTTCCTACAAAAGGGAAAACTTTTAAATAATAAGGTATATTACCATGTATGATAAATAATTTTAAAAGACATTCAGTTATCAAGTTATATCACTTTAACATTCAATATCTTAATGCTGTTAATGTCTTTAGAACCGAATGCTAAAACTTTTAGTTAATAGATATATCAGTTAAAAAAACAATATATTGTATAAGATATTTTATTATTTTGTCTATCCACAAACTGCTTGTTGAAACTCCAAAAAAATTAATAATAATCACTTTAAACCAAATAATTATAGTAAATTTATTTAAAGAGGCTTCTTCAGTTTGTATAAACTAAATTATCACGCGAGTGAATAAGAAAATTATAAACAGGTTTAATATATGTGTTTATTTTTTATATTATTTTTATCAATTGGATTTATTTTAATTAAAAATAGTACAGTTGGGGAAAAAGTATATAATTTTATATTTAAAACTAGCCGCCTTTGGCGACCAGTCGGTTCCCCAATATTAGCTGACTAAAGGGTTAAATAATTTTTTATATAACTTGGTCTCATAATAAGGTTTTAAGCAAAATATTTTGAAGCTTCAAATTTCGATAGTCATATTATTCACGTATAATATTATGTAGACCTTAAGCAGTACTGATCTTTGAAGTCCGCATCTCTCTCTGATTTTCTATCAGTGCACGTAAAATTCACTTTTAAATTAAATTGAAAATGATGAAACTTCAATTAATATCAAGACCTCTTTACTCAATCTAAGCATGTCTTTAAATAAAACTAAGAGCTGAAAGCAGAATAGTCCGACATTGAAGTTTTATGTTCAATACAGAAATTGAAACCTTATATATTTTTTTATAGTTTATAAGATCTCAAGGAATTATTCAGCAAAAATTTCACAGGTTAATTGAAACCTTCAGCTTTTAATTTTATTTTTAGATGTATATAAATGCTCTCAATAATAACATTTTTTAGGTTTATAAATATATTTCAAAAAATTATGGTTTAAATTCCTTTGGTCTTATAGATTCATATTTGTAAAATATTCTTCTAATAAAACTTCTAAATAAATAAATAAGCATTTCTATCTTCTTGAAATCTGGCTGATTTATTCAGTTCTGAATATTGCAAGTTTAGAACAATTATCATTATCATAATCTAGACCAATTATTCTAAAGTAACTTTGATTGGCTTCTTTGAGATCTTGATAAAGTGATCTAAAATTGCCAGATTTTACCGTAATAGTTATATTGAAATTTTCATAGATCGATCAGCTTTGATGATTGATTTAGTTGATTGGAATGCCACTTTTTTATTTAAGGACTTATTGTCTCAAGAATATTTTGTTAAATATGATTCACAGAGCAGATGATGTATGTAAAATTTTAATTCATCAGCATTTTTTCCCTAAATCTATAGTTATATATTTCACTTGGACCAATTGCTAAGAGATTTATGTCTCTCCCCAAAAAATTAAGAAATTACATGTTGGGCTCCGATTACAGAAGATGCCTTGTAGATGTTAAGGCATATTTGCCTTAAATAAAATTGTTTAATTGGATTAGTAATATATGTATAGTAAAATATCATAGAAAACGTTTCCATCCATTTATTTTCCAAAAATTACATGTTTCATATTTCTTTCATATTATACAGACACGTGCCGAAAATGAAATTCTTATATGTTTAATTTGGAATGATAGTTGATTTATTTTTTCTCATTTGAGAACATGATATTGCTTTGGTTAGAAAGTTTTGATGTCTCCGAAATATGCGGGTAAAAATAATTTTATATGCTTTTACAAATTTTGCATTGATAATTATTACGTATACTTGTTTGAAAGAAGATGTGTTTTTAAATAGCTGACCTACTTTTATCAGTATACCCTTAATATTACGTATGATTCGTTGAAAGCAGATGCGTTTTTATTTCGCATGATTCATTAAAATGCGTAGATAAATTACAATCACGAAGGCGAATTCTTTGATTTGCACAAAATATCTTCTTCACTAGTAAAAGTAACAATTAAAAACATGTCTTATTGTTTTAAAAATTAAAAAAAAGAAGGCAAAAATATTTTACTACTACTGATTATCAATTGCTTTTTGTTCGTCGTTTCTTTGAAATGACGTCATTTTCACAGTTCGTTTAAGATTTCTGGCTTTTAAATAATTAATCTCGCTCTCCGAAGATTGTCGTTTGGTGCTTTTCTAAAAATTATTTTTCAGTATTAACAGTCGCACTTTTGTAATATATTTTTACTTTGTATTTTTATTTACTTTAGTTCTTTAATGGAATTGTTAATTTTGATATTGCAAACGATCAAGAAAATTTTCTCTTGCATTTATTGTTTAAAAAATATCACATTTCCTATTTGTTTCAATTATATATAATCACGTGATGAAAATTATATTTTTCTGTTTCATTTTTGGTAGTAATTAATTTTTTTTAAATAAGAACTTCTGAAAATGTGATGGCAACATTTTATTAAAAGCTGATTTTTTTTAGATCTTCGTGAAGATAAAATTTTATTTTTATTTTATTTTTGCGAAATAAATTGTTGAAAAAAAAATCGATTAAATCAAATGTTTAAAAATTCATTAAAAATAGAGTTTTAATTCGTAGGTCAAAACATTAGTATCATTGGAAAGCTAATTTTTTGAGCTTTAACGTGATGCAAAAATTAATTTTGCGCTGTAATATTTTCAGAAGTTATGGCGAAAAAACGTCAAAATTTGGCTTATTTTTTAATTAATTAAAATTTTAATTAAAAATTCAAAAAAGGGCTCCAAGGTACATATTCCCTACACCCTAGGTATGCATATACCGAATTTGGTAGCTGTAGGTCGAACGGTTTGGCCTGTACAGCGCCAACACACACACACACACACACCGTACTTTATTATAAGTAAAGAAAGATAAAGATGATACAGATGTAGAAAGAAGTATAACGTCACAAAAATAAACGACATCATAGTAAAATTCATTTGCCTGTAATTTTTACAGTATTTACTTGAAAAATTTAAGAAACTATCATAAATTTGAAATTGAGGAAGGGGGAGGCTATGTAGTCAAATGTGATTTATTCTTTAATAAATATTGTAGGTTTTTTTTCTGTTACTTGTATTATCATTGGCTCAAAGAACCTGAAAAACCATGAAAAATATCTGGGTCAATGACCTTTCAGTAATTTTTATTTCGATTTGAGATTGGAATTGCTTTGATACTGCCGCCCATTCTTCAAATCATTTTGAGAATGCCTTCAAATATTTCCTAATTGATTAAATAGGATCTAACGATGGTTGCCATTGAAGAGATTTTCTGTCATTCTCCTTCATACAATAGTTTAGGACACAGGAGCAGGTACATAATCCTGTTAAAATTTATAACCTCCTAAAGTAATTGAAGAAGCAACTTATAACAAACTCACTGCTAGCATGCCGTAATATTATATTAAGATCATTTTGATTCTGACAAAAATGATTTAAGTTGCATCACTAGCTACAAATGTGGCCCAAATGATGTCAGATCGCCATCCTGCATGCGTTTTGAAAAAAAACAAAGGTGATAACTTTTATGCAAATTATATTATTAAAATAAGCCCGTATAAATTAAGTCAATCATCAAGTCCATATAAATTGTTATGTGTGGGTGTGTGTTTTCATCCGAAAACCTCATTTTAATTGGGGCCATTTATTAAAGATTCCCGGGACAAATTTAACTCTTTTTTTTCTTCTTTTTTTTTACTCGAATGGTGTCTCTCACTCACCATTCAAGACGGTGCATTTTTTTGACGTTTTATTTATTCAATTTTGATTTTTGAAAATACCTGCTGAGAAGTAAGAAGATGCAAATCAATTAAACGGGAGAATTCAATTTAAGATAATTATATACATTTAACTTTCATAGCAATAAATAAGTCATTGTATTAAACGAATAATTATGCATCTAATTACTTTCCCGAGTGGAAAGAGTTAAATATAAACCAATATGGCGCTTTTGCAGCATTAAGATTTATACGCAACATTAAGATTGTATGCAATATGTTTCTTATTGTTCAGCTGGTCTTATCTTTTATATTTTGTGCCTTAGATATCAGCATTAATGAGAAAGCAGTTATCTAGCGCTTTCGATCTATTAATTTTCCGTGCATTTCTGGATAACTGTAACTAACAACTCTAAGGTCAATATTTTTCCACGTTCAACTTATGATAAGTGCAATATTCTCGGTTAGATAATAAAATGCAAAACAATAAAACAATTATGTATACAAATATTTGTTTCTGGAGTCGTTGTACAAATATTAGTTTCCACAAAATATCAGTTTCTAGAATCTGCAGAAATACTTCCTCGATTTATTTATTCTTTCATTTGATGTAATCAGCTAATTATACTTTTATCCAGGCTGACATTATCTGCTTTTGATAATTTTTACATAATTAAAAAAATATTAGGTATTTTTAGAAACAATTTTTAGTTTATTTAATTTTAATCATAGTTAATATAATCTTAATTTTGAATTCATAATAGTTTTATATATTTGAAAGTTTTCCGACGGACGTTATACTTTTCTCCGGAATTGATTTATTAAAAATATTAAATTTTTAATAAGAATTTTGTATTGATTAAAAAATTAATAATTTATATAAATCAGGTAACTTAAATTAATTTTTAACATATAAACGATTTATCATATAGCCATTGTTATATTCAGTTTAAGATATTTTAATCGATGGGAAATTACTACATCAATTATATTAATTCAAATATCATTATAAAAGTTATGTATTTTTAATTAAGTAATAATACAATTGAATCGAAAAGCATGCTGTTCTGACTTGAACAGAGTTTAGAATGCTAATGTTCATTTATGATGATTTTTAAATAAATATGGAAGTTATAAAATACATAAGGCAGAATTTTAAAGTTGTAAGATTGGAACACATAATAAAAGAAATCTGAGCTCATATCCTCAAATTTTTCATATTATTCATAAATTTCATATGTTAGAGAAAATTAAATTAATTAATAGATATCAATAGATACTGATACGAAATGATGAAATTGTGATACTTTATTTTTTTCTATATTCATGACAGGCTCTACTAAAATTTAAATAAGATTAAACAATTTATTTTTTTCTACTTTCATATTTATAATCAAATGATAGAGTTTCTTGAAATGTCTCTACAGTCACAATTATTCCATAATGTCTTCCAATGAATCACAATGAATTAGTTTCAGAGTTACATATACGCTAAAATGACATATTTCAATTGTAATTCATTGAAACATTCTATCAAATAATTCTTGCATCAAAAAATTACGCAGGGTACCCCTTCTAATCTTGGATAAAAAACTAATTTTTAAACAATTAGAAATATTCACATATTTGAAGCTAGAAAAATGATTTAAAGCTTTACTACCTGCTTTAAGTAAACAGGTTTTATATTGCTTGATTCAAAAAAAGCATTACAAGAAAAAGATGATGTCTAAATTTTTAAATGACTTAAGATCTTATTAGTCATATTTAGTAATATATATTTGGCACATTAATATTTTGAGCATGAAAATTCCATGTTTTTTGCTATTAAAACTGACATATTAATAAATTAAACGTTGAATATCGCTGTTTTAGGCTATTTCAATAGCCATTTTGAAGATAATATGCTCAACCATTGGCGGAATTTGCTCTGGTTGACAACTCATAAGCTTAAAATAATGACATTCAAGTCTTCATAGCTCAATCAATTTTAATCGAAGAAAGGAGAACTTTAACCAGTTGAAAATGTCAAAAATGATTTACTAGATATAATACTGGAAGACAGTATAAATTTAATTTTTCTCTTCAATACATGTATTGACTATTACTAAATCGAATTTTCCACGTCATTTGTTGCATTTGTAATTGAATAATTGAGAATTCACACTGTATACACTGGTGGACAAAATTAAGAGATGGAAGGCGTTTTCACACATTTTTCGAAAAATATCGCATAAAACCCGGGCAGTTGGTTGCCATATAATAGCACTGGTGTCGCTGAGATGAGTTTACTTATTTTTGTGGGTGATGCTAAACCAGCAGGAAATATAAAAGTCTGAAGCCAGCTGCTCAACTCATTCCACTCTACAACACAGTAGCGATTTGTATTGTGTTTCTTGAATAATCTTGTTGTTTTTTGTTGATTTTTCGGTGAAATAAGCGAACATTATCGTTTAGAAGAAGGTATGAGGTGGAGAATTGAGGGTAGACTTAAGGCAGGACAGTCTCAAGCTCAGCTTGCTATGGAATTAGATATAATTACAAGCGTTGTTCCAAATTTTTGGAGCCAGTTTAGAAACAGTGGGACAGTGTCCACAAGACCAGAACAAGGTCGTCCGAGAGCAAGAATGCCCAATGAAGACCAGTATTTCTTACTTACAGCCAAGCACCAGAGGGTGACACAACTGTCTAGGGACCTCGCTTCTGCCACAAGAACATTAGTTTCAAGGAAGACAGTTGCCAGGAGGCTTAGTGACAGAGGGTTGTGTGTCAGGAAGCTCGCCATTTGCATCCCACTCACTCCTTCCCACAAAAGAGAGATTGTACAATCATGCAGACAGCACCAACACTGGACACAGCTCCAATGGGTTAATTTTATCTCCACAGATTAGTTCAGATTCGGTCTACAACCTAAATCTTGGCGAATATTCATATGGAGAGAGCCTGGGACCTGATACCGTCCCAGTAACATCATGGAAAGGGACCATTATGCTGATGGAATGACTGAGGGTTTGGGCAAGGTTCATGTAAGATACCCGCACACCATTTCATGTGTTTGCGACTGGTTGCGTGAATGCCCAGAGGTACAGGCAGGAGATCTTACAACCACATGTGCGTTTTTTCAGGGGCCTGTTGACATTGAATTCGTTTTTATGGACGACATTGCCCGACCACATAAGGCTGTCCTAGTTGAGGAGTACCTGGAAAGTGAAGATATTCATCGAATGAATTGGCCAGCCAAATTTCCTGACTTTAATCACATTAAACATGCTTGAGATACCCTTGGATGGGCTATTGCGATACACTAACCCCCCCCCCAGAACCCTTCCGGAGTTAAAAACTGCTCTGGTGGAAGAGTGGGAGGGTCTTCCACAAGCACTTCTTAACTCTCTTATTAACAGCATGCATACTCGTTGTGCATGCTGTTTATCTGTCAGAGGTAACCACACACCTTCTTAGAGGCGATCACATACCATACAAGCCTCATTTTCATTGACATCTTTCATCATGAAGTTCAGTTCACATTGGACTGTTTGTAATAACTCTTGCTATTGAATGGTACATTAATTTTTGCTTTATTGTTATTGCTTATTTTATTATTGTCCTACTATAAATTATGACCATACCTAAATTCATTTATTTTTATCCAGTATTTCTTGAAATATTTGGGAAAAGGCAACTAATCTCTTAATTTTGCCCACCAGTGTGTATAATATTGTTATAAAAGAAGTAAAATATGATTTTTTCTGTCATGGAAGTATATACAATATTTCTCGAATTATAGGATCAAACAGCTGACATGAAACAAATATGTGATCTGAGAAATTCACATTGAATACATAGCATAAGTGATTTCAAACCTTTGATTAAAAAATTAGAAAGACACTTACTCGGTTGATGACTTCACCAATCATTCCATCCCATGTACCATTATCATATTTCTTCCCATAGCTTTCATCCGCTACTATTCGATACTCGTAATTACAGCGAAGGCGGTTGCATATTTCATGGATCAAATCGACACAGAATCCTTCATACCTCTGATTTCGATATAGATAGTCTCCTTTTTTTATTATTGTGTATGGAAAACTCTAAAATCGAGTATGAATGTTAAATATGTAGTTTAATTTACAACTGTTTAAATTATGAAAACAAGTAATATAAAAAAAGTGCCAATTCCTACTAAAGTCTACAAAAAATATATATTTTTATTTTAGTAACTTTTTATTAAGTAATTACAATTGCTGATGTTCTCGCGTTCCGCTTTACACGGATGGAGAGGGGGGGGCAGTAAGTTCTAAGGGTATGGAGCCCTAAGCACCCGAAGGCAGAAGTCTGACTTCTAGTTCAGACACGTCACAAGCCCTTTTTGTGGAGCTGACTTCATTCATGCCTTTCATTCATTCATCCATCCACAGATCTTAACTTAAATCTGGAATAGAGAACGATCACCTCTGACCTAATACCCCGAGTGGTATTACTCTCGGCAGGGAGGACCACGACAAATTTAGCGTCCATCACATGCACACACAGTCATCGGCTTGTGGGTACGAACTCGCATCACAAGTGTCCGATCAATCAGGCTATACTGACCTGATAATTGCACTTACTATAAATAATTGATCAAAAAATTAATGAATATATATTATCGTATTGATTGATAGTATCGTATTGATTGCTAAATGACTATATATATATATATATATATATATATATATATATATATATATATATATATATA